>JAUMJK010000289.1:10000-436734 GCA_033558105.1 Coccyzus lansbergi | reverse complement strand
CATGTCATTTGTTGACCACGCCCCTTCCGGCATCCACTTCCATTGAACTGGCAAGGTTAGGCCACGCTCCCTCATCGGCCACGCCCCCTCGGCCGCCAGCATATAGGTCATGTCTGATTGGTCACGCCCCCCTGTGACCACGCCCCCCGCCCCTCACGTGGTCTCGCCCGGTTCCCGCGCGCCCTGGTGCGGCGGCGGCCCCGCTATGCTCCGCCTGGTCCCGGCGCTGCTGCGCCGCCTGCCCCGCTCCGGGCCGGCCGCCTCGGCCTTGCGGCGCGGGGCTGCGGCGGCAGCCGGCGGCGAGGAGGAGCGGTTCGTGTTCCTGGAGTACGAGCCGGAGCCGGGCGAGGCCGCGGCGGCGGAGGCGGCGGCGCGGCGGCTCCAGCGGCGGCGGCGGCAGCAGCAGCAGCAGCGGGAACCGGCGCGAGAGCGAGCCCCGTCGGGGCTCCCCGACCCGTCGCTGCCTTCGAGCGGCGCGATCTGCTCGGGCTGCGGGGCCGAGCTGCAGTGCCGCGACGCCGAGGCGCCGGGCTTCGTGCCGGCGGAGAAGTACCGTGAGCTGGGAGGCGGGCAGCGGGGCGGCCGGTGCCAGCGGTGCTGGCAGCTCGCCCACCACGGGCGGGCGCTGCGGCTGCGGCTGCCCCCCGAGCGCCACCGGAGCGTGGTGAGCGCCGCCCTGCGCCGCCCGGCTCCCCACGGCCGCCGGCCCCTCCTGCTCTACCTGCTCGACGTGCTGGAGCTGCCGGACCCGGTGCTGCCGCAGCTGCCCGCGCTGCTCGGGCCCGACGCGGCCGCCGCGGGGCTGCTGGTGGTGGCCAACAAGGTGGACCTGCTGCCCGCCGACGGCCCCGGCTACCTGGGGCGCCTGCGGCAGAGGGTGTACGAGGCCTGCGAACGGGCCGGGCTGCGCCAGGCGCCGCTGGTGGACGTGCGCCTGGTGAGCGCCAAGACGGGCTACGGGCTGGAGGGGCTGGTCAGCCGGCTGCAGCGCTCCTGGAGGGGCACCGGCGACGTCTACCTGCTCGGGGCCACCAACTCGGGCAAGTCCACCCTCTTCAACATCCTGCTGCGCTCCGACTACTGCAAGTCCCGCGCCCCCGATGTCGTCGACAGGGCCACCGTCTCACCCTGGCCAGGTCAGGGTGGCTGCTCTTCCCATCGCAGTCGGCGTGCATGGAATTGTAGAGTAGTTTGGGTTGGAAGGGACCTTAAAGATCACGTAGTTCATGGAATCATGGAATAGTTATGGTTAGGAGAGACCATAAAGATGACGCAGTTGATAGAAACGTGGAATAGTTAGGGCTGGAAGGGACCTCAAAGATCACATAGTGCATAGAATCGTACAATAGTTCAGGTTGGAAAGGACCTTAAAGATCATGTAGTTCATAGAATTATAGAATCATGGAATAGTTGGGGTTAGAAGAGACCATAAAGATGATGCAGTTCGTAGAAACATGGAATAGTTAGGGTTAGAAGAGACCATAAAGATGACGCAGTTCATACAATCATGGAATAGTTAGGGTTGGAAGGTACCTTAAAGGTCACATAGTGCATAGAATCGTAGAATAGTTCAGGTTGGAAGGGACCTTAAAGATCATGTAGTTCATAGAATCATGGAATAGTTAGGATTAGAAGAGACCATAAAGATGACGCAGTTCGTAGAATCATGGAATAGTTAGGGTTGGAAGGGACCTTAAAGATCACGTAGTTCATTGAAACATGGAATAGTTAGGGTTAGAAGAGACCTTAAAGATGATGCAGTTCATAGAATCATGGAATGGTTAGGGTTGGAAGGGACCTTAAAGATCACATAGTGCATAGAATTGTAGAATAGTTCAGGTTGGAAGGGACCTTAAAGATCATGTAGTTCATAGAATTATAGAATCATGGAATAGTTAGGGTTAGAAGAGACCATAAAGATGATGCAGTTCGTAGAAACATGGAATAGTTAGGGTTAGAAGAGACCATAAAGATGACGCAGTTCATACAATCATGGAATAGTTAGGGTTGGAAGGTACCTTAAAGGTCACATAGTGCGTAGAATCGTAGAATAGTTCAGGTTGGAAGGGACCTTAAAGATCACGTAGTTCATAGAATCATGGAATAGAGTTAGAAGAGACCTTAAAGATGATGCAGTTCGTAGAATCATGGAATAGTTAGGGTTGGAAGGGACCTTAAAGATCACATAGTGCATAGAATTGTAGAATAGTTTATGTTGGAAGGGACCTTAAAGATCACGTAGTTCATTGAAACATGGAATAGTTAGGGTTAGAAGAGACCTTAAAGATGACGCAGTTCATAGAATCATGGAATAGTTAGGGTTGGAAGGGACCTTAAAGATCACATAGTGCATAGAATTGTAGAATAGTTCAGGTTGGAAGGGACCTTAAAGATCATGTAGTTCATAGAATTATAGAATCATAGAATAGTTAGGGTTAGAAAGGACTTTAAAGACCATATAAGCCATCCAGCCTGGCCTTTAAAACCCTAAGGGATGGGGCATCCACAACCTCCCTTGGTAACCTGTTCTAGTGTCTCACTACTCTCATAATGAAGAAATTCTTCCTAATGTGTAATCTAAATCTGCCTCTCTCTGGTTTATATTTGTTCCTTGTCCTATCACCACAAGCCTTTATGAATAGTACCTCTCCAGCTTGCTTGCAGGCTCCTTTCAGGTACTAGAAAGTCTCTTAATAAGATCATTTCCTAGCCTCCTCTAGGCTGAACAAACCCCAACTGTCAGCCTGTCCTCTTATGGAAGGTGCTCCAGTCCTTGGATCACGCTTGTAGCCCAACAGCTCTATATCCTTCCAACCCTTCTGATGGACAGGGGCATCCCACTAGATCAGGCTGCCCAAGGCCCCATCCAGCCTTGCCTTGAACACCTCCAGGGATGGGGCAGTTCATAAAATGGTTTGAGTTGGAGGGGACCTTAAAGATCATCTAATTTTAACCCCTGTACCGTGGGCAGGGGATCTGGCTGCTCAAGACTCATTCCAGCCTGGCCTTGAAGGCTTCTAGAGCTGGGGCATCATTCAGAGGCCAGCTAACTCCAGGCCTGCAAGGCTGCCCTCAACCACACCTGGAGCTCCGGGACCTGTCCTGGAACAGGTACCCACCGTCTGGAAGCGTTGCTGTTGGGGCTGGTTCCAACTTTGTGCTACTGGGTTTCACTCAAAAGTTAGAGAGGCTTTTTTTTCCCCCCCTCTCAATCCTCAGAGCTTAAATGTGCCTTCTGTTTTTTAACAGGAACAACACTGAACCTGTTGAAATTTCCAATTATTAATCCTACATGTGACAGGATGTTCCGAAGGCAGGAGAGGCTGAAAGAGGAGGCAGCAAAAACAGAAGATCAGTTGAGTGATGAAGAGAGAAAGGAACTTAATCACCTTAAGAAGCAAGGTTATTTAGTGGGTGAGTGTTGACTAGATAAAGGTACTCTGTCTTGATGAACGTGCTGCATTACCCAAAGGGCTGCTAACTCCTTAATTTGCTGTAGAATCCAGCTAGTTTTGGCAAGTAATTTCTTCCCACTCTGAAGGAACTCATTTCCATTTAATTATGGGGAGAACTTTAGTAGCAATAACAAAATTCAAGCTTGCATACAAGTTGTTTTGACCAGTTTTTGTTCCCTGAGTAGTGGATGCAAGACTTGTAGCTCCTTTGTAAGTAGCATCATTGGTATTTCTTTCACCTACTTATTTTTCAGCTGCTATATCAGCATTGTAGAGATTTCCTCTGTGCAGCGCACCTCCCGTCAGCATCTGCTAACCTAGTTCAGATACCTCAATAGTTTACAACAGTACTGTATTATATGCCTTTTCTTATTCCCAAAGGAAGACAACAAGTTTCATTTTAAAATAAATGCATTTTGGCTGCAGGCTACAGTGATTGTACAACATTTTAGTGTGTATGCAAAAGAGAAAGTTGCTAGAAGATAACTCGGATTTCCAAATACTTCTGTGTTTGACAGTCTAAGGCACTGAAAAAAGAAGGCAGCCTGCTTTGCTGTAAAATGGAAGTAGTAGGGTATCTGTGATCTTGTTCTTGCTAAGGTATTTGGGTCTTGAGGAGTGGTAAGCAAGTATTGTAGAATGAATTTCTTAGCATCTCAGCTTTGAGCACATAAGTTTTTAGCTGCATAGCATCTTTATCACCTTTTTATGATCAGTGTGCATCTCTTTTAAGCAAGAGAAGGAGCAGATGTCCAAGTGAAGGAAAAATAATAAATTAATTACCAGGCAACCTTTCGTTTAATCTAGGAAGAGTTGGAAGAACATTTCGAAGGCAGAAGGCTACCCCTGTAATTGACTTTGACCCCGACATGCTCTCGTACAGCGTAGATGAAGATCCCAGACATTCCCCTGAGAAGCCTGAGGAAAGGGAAGAGTTCACACACAACGAAGTGAAGGATGCACGCTGGTGTTTTGACACTCCAGGGATTGTAAAGGAAAACTGTGTAGGTACTCGGTAATGCTGCGTTTCGGGAAGCCAGGGTATGGGAGGACTATTCTGCCTTAGCTATGCATGTGGGAGCATATTTCTGCTCTAGTCCTGGGGTTAGGATTCTTTTGGTTTGGGCGACTGTGTTAAAATGTGGTTTATATTTACTTGGGAAGGGTCCATTGTGTTAACATTGTTGCGTTTCTGAATAGCGATCTTTGCAAAGGAGCTGTATGACTTTCTTAACAGATGAGTAAAGGGAAGTCAGCAATAGTGCTGTGAGCAAGTTTATACCAGCATCACCCAAAGAACCTCATCCTTTTTTAGCTCTGTAAGCCTACTGAAAAAGGTGGTGCTTAGGAGGGTAACCAGTATTATGTGACTGAAGCTAATCTTTGGGAAAGTGTTCTGAAGCTGATGGGATCTGCAGTGTTGTAATAGCTCCAGTACCTCAGGCCTACCTCAATGTTTCAGGAGAACGACGGCTCTGAAGCCAGTGCTGGTGTACAGCACTCATCCAAAAATGTTGTGTTTTGAATCACAGTCACCTGGTTGGAAGAGACCTACCGGACCATCAAGTCCAACTATTTGCATCAGTCACTAAACCATGTCCCTCAGCAACTTGTCCGCCTGTGCTTTAAACACCTCCAGGGAAGGTGACTGAACCACCTCCCTGGGCAGCCTGTTCCAGTGCCCAACGACCCTTTCTGTAAATTTTTTTTGATCACTTTGATAACTGTGCAGAGCTGCAGATCATGTTTGAGAAGGTTAGAGGGTACAAGGAAATAGTAACCTTCGGAAGAGAAGGAAGTGCTAGACCTGTACTCGGACTGCACTGCTCAAATGCCAATGCTGCTTTTGTGAACACTGGAAAATGACTGGCTTTCTAGTAGATGCCTGACACATTGTTACCCACTTTACTGCAGCGCTTTGCTCTCTAATAGCTGGTTAGTGTCCAGTGTAAAGGCAGTCATCGGCTTAGCGACCTGATTTGGTACCTGGAGATTGGATATGTTCTTCCTTTCTTCTGGAGATGAATAAGCATGGAAAACAAGTGGGCTTCCCTGCACCCTGAAATAGTTTCTCCTGTTTCTGATTTTGATTATCCTTGCTTTGCCTTTGGAGGGCTGCATGCCAAGTTTCAGATCATATTTTGTTTGTGTGGTCAGTGTTCAGCCTGGCTGGAGGACAAGCAGATAGTCTCTATGGCAGATGTTGACAGATGAGATTTCTAGCTACCACCAGATTTGGGGTTTGTTTTTTTTATTTGGGAAGAAGAGGAAGAGAAAGTGGCTGTCGGCATATGATGGAATTACATTTTTGTCCTTACTCCTTGGGGATTTGGTTTAGCTGCTTCCTTGGGACTCCTGCCAAAGCCAAACTTTTGGAAAGCATAGAAGAGAATTACTGATAACTCGCAAATTTTGGTTTAAGGATTGCCAAACACATCAGAAAACCTTTGGTTAGCTTCCAGTTCTTTTAGAAGCAGAGTTGAAGGTTGCTCTGACTTTCAAGCTAAAGATCGTCTGCTTGTCTAGCAGTATAATACCAGCATTAATTTTTTTGTCGCTATTGAAACATCTGGAATGAGTTAAAACAGTGCAATTTTATTTTGCAGGTTTTAAATCTCCTGACAGAGAAAGAAGTAAAGCTGGTTTTGCCAACGCATGCCATCGTTCCACGGACTTTCATTCTTAAACCAGGAATGGTCTTGTTTTTAGCAGCCTTGGGGCGTGTAGACTACTTAGAGGTAAGGGAAGAAAGGATTTTTTAAGTAGCTGCTTCGTCTTTTATTATAGTACCAGTTGATAAAAGGTCTTCTGGATATCTTTCCCAGACACTTTCCTTGCTGCTTTTGAGATGATGAATCTGTTAATAAAGTACTACATCAAGTCAAAATGCCTTGAAATGGGGAGTTGCAGTTGAAAAGTTTGATACTTGTTGCCAGTGTGCAGTATTTCGTATTGTTTTGCTCATAATGGTAACTGCTTTTGAATCCTGACAAAGGCCTTCAGCTTGATGTGCTTCCCACAACGCACAAAGCCCCAGGGGAGGGAGGAAAGAAGGAGAGTGCCAGAATTAACTGGGAAAATACGTGATTTTCATCATTTCTCTGTTCTATGAAAGCCCTCTACCAAGAGAGAAAAGCATGGGTGTTTTTCTTTCCTCACACAGACCTCTGTGAATAATTCATCCATGGCAAATGTTAAATGTTTACTTCCTATAAAAATATTTTTTCAAAGTCCTGCATGTCATCCCCCCTGCCACCTATTTCTTGATTTGTTACAAATCTCATGCCGTACATCTTTATGGAGTTGTGTGGAGCTGACCTCCCATGATGTTTTTTCTAGAGGGGGGTTCTTTCTTCCAGATATGGGTCTAGCAGTTGTGGTAACACCTTTCTCAGTAGCTTCCCCCATTTGGGGAAGGGTGTGTGTGAATGGCTATTCCATCATTTCAGTAAGCTTTCCAAGATCACCACAGAAATGTTGAATTGGTGCTTTGCTGAAGGCACTCTTGGCGAGAGAAATCCAGAAAGGTGAAGGGAACGCTGTTTTTTTAAGTAATAGTGTGACGGGAGAGCTCCATCATAGTTAAAGTCAGAATTCAGAGCCCCAGCCCAAAAAAACCTGCTTGACGGTACAGAGATATAATTTCTCACTCAGAAAAAATTCTGTTGGTGAGGCTATCAGCCCAGGCAAGGCAGTTGTGCTCAGGCCATGATAGAGAAGACCCTGCCTCAGATTTCATCTGTGATGAGTGTGGAGGAATTGCTGTGCTTATGTTTGCTTATTTTGGGCTGCTAGCAGCGTTTCATAAAGGTCCTTCTCCTCTGTAACCTTGCTTGCTTTGAGTGCAAGAGATAGGAGAGCTGCTGAAATTGCTTCGCATTCAGTCGTGGTGTAGCTTGAGAGTAGCGTGGGATCAAGTATGATTTGATATAAGATGCACGTTAGAGATGTGAAGTGATAGGAGAAGAAGCACCAGCCGGGAGACGTCCATCACTTCTCATGCTAAATAACCACACTAAGTTTGTTCTTGGTAGTTAAACTTGAGCAAGGATAACTCTTGGATTATGTGCCTGAGCCAAACATGTGATGGCAGGGGATATGGTAGTGGGGTGCTTTGAGGCCAGGATAGTGAAGCCATGGGTGCTTCTCTCCTGGAAGTTCAACTCCTCTGTTTATACAAACCCTTGCTGCTCTGCAGTGACAGAGGAAAGGACTACTCCTTGGACAGGGAGGAGACATCAGTTAAATGGGTTTTCAACGTACAGGAAAGAAACAGAGCAGGAGAGAGCAGTTCAGGTTTGCTTTTCTGTTACAGTGACATCCTTGTGTTACTTATTTCAGGGAGAAAAGCCTGCCTGGTTTTCTGTCATGGCTTCTAACCAGTTGCCAGTACACATTTCTACCCTGAGTAACGCAGATGCCATCTACAAGCAGCATGCTGGCCAAGGGTTACTAAAGGTAAGAACAGGCGCTGTCACGGGCTCTTCGTTGCAGCTGGGCCGGCCATCCTGCCTGGTGATCTGCCCTGGCGGGGGCGTGGCTGGTGGGGGAAAGGAGCAGACATGAGGAGTTTGGGACTTCTGCAGCAGGAGAGCGGATATTTGCAGTGTGGAACAACCTTGAACACACTGGATGGCTGCAGCTGCATTAGGAGAGAGCATCTGAGAGGAGGATGTGTTTCAGCAGAGATTCTGTTTCTAGCGTTCAGGCGAAGATGATTTGTGGTGCTCTACGCTCTAATGCTTGGCTTTTCTAGAACAACTTTAAAGTGCAGGCAGTAGTGTGGATATTTCCCATGGCAAACTTCATATGTGGAGTTTCAGAACAGATTTGAGTTGAAAAACTTTCTTAGTCTTTCACAGCTGCATCTTCTGCACGTCCTTGCACATTTTGGTGGTCCTTTTCCTTCGTATTGCCACATACTGTGTAGCACTTGCAGACTGACGGGGGGACAGGGCAAGCTATCCTTGTCCTGGCAGCTCATTCCTGTGCACATTGATAACATGAGCTGTCAATTACATGAAGGCAGCTGAGCCACCAGCTGGGTCCTGTAGCAAACACTCCATCTTTGCTCACCTCTGAGCTCCAGCTGGGTTGCTCTGGATGTAATCCTGATTCTGCTCTTGGCAAACCTGAATTAAGTCCTGTAGGATGTTCAAGCCAGCTCTTCCTTGGCTAAGAACAGTCTAATATCTTTATTTGCACTCGTGCCTTGCTCACTAGTTTAAGGTAGAGTGTTGAAACATCGCTTGACTGTTACATTTTTTCTCCATATCTTGATTATAGGTTCCCATGGGTGGTGAAGAGCGAATGAAGGAGTTCCCCCCGCTTGTCCCTCAGGATATTATGCTGAAAGGGATTGGCAGCACCGAAGCAGTTGCAGATATCAAGCTTTCCTCTGCAGGTACTTTAATATTTCTTCATTAGTTTGCTTTGCAGGGTCTGCATCCTGAAAACATTGATGGGAAGAAATCTCTGAAGGGATAAAGCTGCTCAGAGCAGGACTGTCACCAACACAAAATCAGAGCGGCCATGACTTTGTCAGGCTGAGTCTTGGCAGCCTCCAAGAATGGAGATTGACAGCCAGGTTTGTACAGGGTAACCGCATTGGAATACTTTGTGCTCTGGCTGCCATACAAGCTGTACAGCATCAGGAGTGGCAGTGACACTGTCTGCTGTCTAGGTGAGAGGAGGAGGAGGGCCATAGATTGGAAAGCTTTATTATTGTGGTGGAAAGAGCTATGTCTGGGAAAAAGTAAAATGTAGCTTTAGGTGCTGCTTCCTATTAGGAAAGGGCAGGATATTACCTTTGAGCTTGGTTTCTCAAAGAAATCACACCTGCTTAACTCAGGTTCTTAGCCACGCTGGGGCCTCTAAGTTTGCATCAGAACCCTCATTCTCACACTAGTGACTCATCTTACTATTTTTTTTTTTTTTTGTCTGTGCAGGCTGGGTGGCAGTGACTGCTCATGAAGAAGAGAAACTGCTTCTCCGAGCCTATACTCCCGAGGGCACTGCCCTAGTGGTGCGGGAGCCTCCACTTTTGCCGTTCATCAGTGCCATCAGAGGGGCCCGGATTGCAGGCACTGCTGCCTATAGGACTAAAAAGCCTCCGTCCCTGGTGGAAAACCTGAAAACCACGGGGAGGAAATAGCACTTCTCATCACCTGAGCAAGATAGAAGACAGAAAGGCTTCAGGAGAACCTTGTTGCTTATTCATATTTGGAAACCTTGGACTTCTTTTTAAATGCACATAGGCATATCTTTAAAACCAGGCCTGCGGGGATGTAAAGTGCCTGGTGCCTGGTTCAGTTCTCCACAAGCCCTGATGCAGCTACTGCTCTGCAGGCATTTTGAATGATGCTGAGTGGCTGAGAGGTGGAACAGCTTCTCCCTGGGACCTGCCAGTAGCTGTGAGCAAATCCCTTTACGTGTTCCCTCTTGAGATACAGGATGGAAAGTCACCTGCCTTCTCCTGGGCTGGCTTTGCTGCTCATAAAGTAGGTCTTCTGTTGCCGACATCCTCCTTCTTGGAGGCTTTGTGGTGTTTCCAGAGTTGAAGGAGGTGGAGGGAGTGGGGAGGAGCAGGGAATGCTTCAGTGTGGGCATGAGCCACATACTACCTAATAGGAATTCAGCAACATCGACCAAAAATTATGTGCTTTCAGTCCTTCGGTATCTGGGGCAGATGAGGGAGTGCAGTGGACACAAGAAAGGTGAATTAATGAAAAGTATGTCTGTTGATGTGCCTGAAGAGGAAACCTTTTCTCAACTGCTGCTTTCATTTGGTTTCTGTGGCTCGTTTAAAGGTTTCTGAAACCGAGGGTTTAGAATAAACCTTTTCAAAGGCATTTACTCTTCTGTATCCTTTTCAGGTCACTGACAATGCTTTTCATAAGCATCTTACTAACTACACAAAAGCTCCAGTGGGGAGAGTCATGTTGGAGAGAATGTATCATGCCAGGTTTGGCAACTGAAGAGAGGTGAGGCTGCTGCAGCTCCATCCTGTGAAATCCAACTGCTACCAAGGCTGCGGCTGCATTCCCAGCAGGCACAGAGTATGCGTACATGCCCTATACATACACATCTGACCCCACAGACAGGCAGAGCACTTAATACTGCCTGGTACAGACAAATCCTGTGCAATTTCAAAATGTTCTTCCCTGCATCCCATGTTGTGTCTCATGTGTCTAGACAGCTATAACCCAAAAGGTGATCTGCAGAGCTCCATGACAACATGTTTGAAGGACCTCTAGAGGTCATCTGGTCCTAAACCCTCTGCTCATGCAGGGCCACCTAAAGCAGGCTGCTCAAGGCCGTGTCCAGGTGGCTTCTAGGAATCTCCAAGGATGGAGACTCCACAACCTCCCTGGTCAGCTTGTGCCAGCACTCAGTCACTCTCACAGGGAAAAAGTGTTTCCTGATGCTCAGAGGGAACATCCTGTTTTAAGGCTGTGCCCACCACCTGTGATCCTGTCGCTGGGTTCTGATGAAAAGAGCCTGGGTGGTTTATACACGCTAATGAGATCTCTGCAAGGCAAAGACTTACAGTGATGGCTTTCACTCTGGGACAGAAGGGCTGATGGCTTGAAAGGGGCCCAAACAGGGTCTTTGTTCTTTAGGAGTTGTCAGTTGGGATCAGTAAAGCCTTTGACACAGTTTCTCACAGCATTCTGCTTCGGAAACTGTCAGCCTCTGGTCTGGACAGGCACACACTCTCCTGGGTGGAAAACTGGTTGGATGGCCGGGCCCAGAGAGTGGTGGGAAATGGAGTTAAATCCAGCTGGAGGCCAGTTACAAGTGGGGTTCTCCAGAGCTCAGTGCTGGGTCCAGCCCTGTTCAATGTTTTCATCAATGACCTGGATGGAGGCATCAAGTGCGCCCTTAGCAAGTTTGCAGATGACACTAAGCTGGGTGGAAGTGTTGATCTGCTGGAGGGTAGGGAGGCTCTGCAAAGGGATCTGAACAGGCTGGACCACTGGGCTGAGTCCAATGGCATGAGGTTTAACACAGCCAAATGCTGGGTCCTGCACTTGGGGCACAACAGCCCTATGCAGAGCTACAGACTAAGAGAAGTCTGTCTAGAAAGCTGCCAGGAAGAGAGGGACATGGGGGTGTCAGTTGACAGCCGACTGAACATAAGCCAGCAGTGTGCCCAGGTGGCCAAGAAGGCCAATGGCATCCTGGCTTGTATCAGAAACAGTGTGACCAGGAGGTCCAGGGAGGTTATTCTCCCTCTGTACTCGGCACTGGTGAGACTGCTCCTTGAATCCTGTGTTCAGTTCTGGGCCCCTCACCACAAGAAGGATGTTGAGGCTCTGGAGCGAGTCCAGAGAAGAGCAATGAATCTGGTGAGGGGTCTGGAGAACAGGCCTTATGAGGAGTGGCTGAGAGAGCTGGGGTTGTTCAGCCTGGAGAAGAGGAGGCTGAGGGGAGATCTTATTGCTCTCTACCACTGCCTGAGGTGGGGGCTGTTGGTCTCTTCTCCCAAGTGACAGGGGACAGGACAAGAGGGAATGGCCTCAAGTTGTGCCAGGGGAGGTTCAGACTGGACATTAGGAAAAACTTCACTGAAAGGGTTCTCAGGCCTTGGCACAGCTGCCTAAGGAGGTGGATGGCTCACTATCTCTGGGGGTGTTGAAAAGACAAGGAGATTAGGTGCTTAAGGACATGGTTTATTAGAGGACAAGTACGGTTGGGCTTGATGATCTCTAAGGTGTTTTCCAGCCTATCAATTCTATGATTCTGTGAATCTGAAAGCAGGCATGGAAAAAGGCACAGTGCTGTCAGCTAAACTGGGAGGCAGGAAAAGGGTCTGGCTACACTCTGTTCTAACCAGCTTGACAAATCCAAACCAGACATCCCCTGTAACATTCCTCTGCTGCTGTACAACTGGGAAAGACACAATATGAAAGGCAAGGACCTCTGTATGTGGAAAGAGTAACTGGAAGACCTGACTGCAGTGGTCTTCAGAGTGAAAAATCACAGCCAAGGCAAGTGTTTGGTGTAGCAGATGCCCTAATTTGGGAAAAAAACCCCCAAACCAACAAAGCCTACCTACAAGGACAGCTGGGCTGCACATGAGCTCAGGGATGCCAGAGGGAGAAAAGGCTTGCAGCTGAAGTGGAGTTTTGTGGGGAAGGCGCACACACACTTCCTATGCCCAGCATCCTTTCGTGCCCACCCCAGGCATGCAAATGGTGAGCTGGGCCAGCAAGGGGGCTCGGCATCGCATAGGTATCAAAGGGCTTTTGCAAAAGTCGTGCCCCACCACGAGAGCAGTAAAGCAGACTGCTTTACTGCAGGCTAGAGCCCCAGCTGCCAACAAAAATGGGTGCTCCTCACTCGTGCTGAACCTCGGCATGCAGGAGGTTGTAATGTGGAAGCGATTACTGTCTCGGTGAAAGCACAGACATGCCTTTATGAGCTCCTGGGGCTGAATTACACTGCAGCTGAATTACATCAGAGCTGAAGACCTGCTTGGAAACGCTTCTTTAAGGGAGGGGTCATGTCTGGTTTATGCTAGACAGCCTGAAAAGGTAGGAAGGACAGTTTTTACCATACCTGTGGACAACAGCCAATTTCATCTTAGCACAGGAGCCAAAAGCAAAGGTGATTTGAGTCTGTGCAAAACCAAAGTGTAAGGATAGGGCTGGGAAGGTCTAATCCCCTGGACAAGTCTGTTTTTCTCACATGTCTCAGTGTGTGCTAGCCGGCTGCAATCATTTGTAACTGCCCCACAAGAGTGTATTCAGCAGAACCGCTCAGTTTGCTGGAGAACTACATGAAGAACCATCTCACAGCTTAGGATGGGGTACTTAAAATACAGATGAAATCCTAAAGAAGGACAGACGTGAACACGTAGCAGCTAACGCTGGCTGGGAATGCCTCTGAGCTGGCAGGGACCTGCAGCACCCAGGTGTTTGTGTACCTGTGCATGGGTGCTCCCCACCTTCCCAGCAAGAGGTGGGCTGGAGTGGGGCAGTGTGGAGTGCAGAACAGCCAGGCAAGCAAGGGAGGGCTGCACCTCCCCACCACCCTGCAAGCAGGGACGTGCCGGTGCAGCTGACAGCCTGTGGCTTGGTTTGTTTTGGCAGGCGTGTGATGTGGCGCCAGCTCACCAAGGGTAAAAAAAAAAAAAAAACCAAAAAAAAAACACCTTCCTTTCCCTGCCCAGTAGCTATTCCCTTTTAGGAGCTGCTCGTGACAGCAGCCTCCCAGCCCAGGATAACGGCCACTGTTTCTCACAGCAAGAGCAGAACAAGTCCCATGTAAAGTCTGCAATTTTGACTACTGTTAATGCTCCTAAAATAATAGCCTATATTTTGGGGAGAGGTGCACTGGGATGTAAGCCTAATGGGCCAGAAGTTTTGAGCATCTGCTTCCTGATGATTTCCCTGTGATTCACAACTTGTAATTGCCCATCAGCTCCCCTCAAGAGCAACTTCCTTCACTGATCTTGTAGCTAAACTGCTGGCGATGCCCTAACATGACTGCTGCTGGAGCAGAAACTTGATGGTGGATCCGTGCCCTAGTGATGTATTGACCCAGCCCCACAATTCCTCTAGTGGTAAAGGAGAACTGTGTCCATGCAGGTCAGTGAACAGCATCCTGAAACACCAGATGGAATTCTTGACTGGCTGCTGTTGAGGATGAATTGGTTGGTAGTGCCCCAGGCCACATATTGGGTGCCACGGTGTGGCTGTAGCCACATCTTTGAAGTATCTTGTGCCTCAGGTCCCCAGCCCAGCCTCACAAGGCAGCATCAAGGCAAGAAAGAGAAGAAAACTAAACCACCAAGGTTATTCTGGCCAGCTTTGAAGAGGCCCACGGTTCAATGCCCTTTATTAAAACCAGGACCTCCAGCACACTGATGGGAAAGGGACTCAGCCTTCTTTTTTTGCTTTTTTTTTTTCTTTGTTTGTTTTTTTTTTTCCATGATTGCAGGAGAAGTCAATTTATGAAGTTTAAGAATGCAACCTGGTAAGAAAGGTTTATGTCCTTCTAGAATTACCTTTTCCTATGTATAGATTATACACAAATAAGGTAAAGCCTCATGTCAGCATGGCTAAGCTTTAAGAGCAAACAAACAAAACCCAACCACCAATCCAAAATCAGGAACGTCACATTTCGGCTCCTTCAGAGCATCAGCAAAGCCTGAAAAAGGCAGTGGAATGCAGACATGCTCTAGCTGTGTCCCAGTACAAGCCAGCAGGAGGTTAAGTCACCCCCCACCTTGTGCTAACTCACCTTTGGGGCATCTTGGTTGCTCAGCTACCAAATCTGCAAAAAAAACCAACTTAGCATAAAGCAGCTTTCAAGCATGCTTTCAGCCTACCAGGTTTTATGTGGTTTTCTTGGAGGAAAAATCTATCAGGTTTTCTGCCAAGGTGTGAGAAGCTAATCAAAAGTAAGGATGACCTGACTGCAGGTTTAAGGGAAAATGGCCTCTTATGTTGCCAACCCACTTGTGTTCCCCGTTTCGGCGAGTGTGTCCCCAGAACACCCTCCTGGGAGTTGGAGGTAGCACTACCTGGTGGTATAAAGGGCAGGGCCTCCTCTATCAATCTAGTTTGAAATTATTAACTCACAAGATGTGGGCAAAGAGGCACACAAGGACCCAGACCACCCCCCTCCATGCCCTGCAATCAGAGTATCTCCTTTGCAGCCCATGGGCAGGCCCAGGTACCACTCCCATTCCCTCTAGTAGAGCCAGTGTAAGGATGAAATGCACCCATGCAGCCTATGAGACTGTGAGGGGAGCAACCTAAAACCTACCCCTTACCCAGGTAATGGCAGCCCCTGCCACCCTGCAGCCCTCCAAGGCCATGTCCCATTGTCACACTGCACCCTGTCTTTGCTGCCTGACTACCAAATGCATGGCTCAGAAATCCAAATTCTTACTGACAAAGAAAACTCGGAGGAGGGGGCATTGCTTACGGGAAAACATTTTAAAGACATAAAGGTCACTTCTTATCCTTCTAGCGTGTTCCAAATTGTTCAAAGCTGCAGCATATGCAGCTTTCCCCACAAGTTCAACAAATTTTGTTTGCCGTGAACCCTTGGCAAATCAGAGTCGTTCTGCGTCTGTAGAAGGCAAGAATGACCAAGTCCTAGAAGGCAGGTTAGCACCATGAGTTTATCCAGCTCAAGTTTTTAAAAAAGGCCGGGTTAGCAGACATTAAAAGGCTCCCTTGCAGGCTATGTGGAGCTCCAAAGCTTTCAAGACATTTTCAGCATCTATACAGACCATATAATATCCACAGGGATGATGGGTGACCTTGTTTTTATAAATCTCTGTTAATTCCCCAAATGAGACAGCACCAGAGACTCTTTTGGAACTAAGACGGAACTGCCGCCTGCATTACCTATGAGACTCAAATTGCAAAGTTGCAGCTTCCCTAAAGCAGCATTTCTTCTCACACAGTGGGGAGTGTGCAATTCACGCCCACTGGGGGCCTGTCCTGCCAAGTCACAAACAGGTGCAGTCTGAGCCTCATCTGCACACGTTCATCTCCCACCTTGTGCCGTGCCCTCATTGAAGAAGACGGGGAAATGCTGAAATGGAACAAAAAAGGTGCTTCTGGAGCTGTGGTCCCTGTCTCCAGTCAAGCCTGCGTCTGCACACACCTATGTACCAGCACCCCTAGACCGCACTGGCCTGAGGTCTTGAAGAGCTTTGTCAACGCTGCTTGCACTGCTCCTGCCTTCAGTTACAAACACCTTTCATTGTTCTTAAAGAGCGGGAAAGAGAAGCTGCAAGTTCCTTAATAAAGTTTATTTAATCATAACTATGCTTAGGAAAATACACTTGTAAGGGTTAATATAATGCAATTTAGTTTAACTTTATACTACATCTTGGACAAAAGACTTCTCATACATGTTTCAGGTAAAAACAGGATGTACGATCTGGCTTGTTTTACATCTATTAAAAACGTAGAAACGTAGTCATGCACTACAGTAGAAAGAGCATGAAAAAAAATTACCTTTGGTTTAATTCAGAGAATACAAGTATTGCACTGTAAAAGCATCAAACATGGTGCAACTAAACATCATAAACATGTTCCACGCCAGCTTACAAAAGTTTGTTATCTAGTGTAATTTTAGAGGGGGGAAAATATATGTACACACAAAACAATTCCATCAGCTATTTGGATTCTGTTAATATCATATGCATGCCACATATCTACACAACTGACATTCAAGAAAACTCCTGAATTTGATTTAATACCTTTCAGCTACATTAAACCTGTTGAAGTCAATTAAATCTGTTGAAATCCATGACGTTATCATACCTTAACTGGCCTGTCAGTTGTTAAACATTCTTCTTTAAACAACTAAAGTTTCAGCCTAGATCATCAAAATCCACAAACAGCAATTATAATACCAAGGATTATCATTAATGCCTAGCTACCCACTTCTAGATAATTTCTCAGGGCAGTTAATTTGAGTGCACAGATTCACCCAGCAAGAGCCCAATACTCCACGTTGCTCACCAGAGAGTATTGGTGTGCTGATCCCTCCAACCACACAGAGGTTAGCACTCGTACAGGTATTATCGTCAAGAAACACAAACACACTAGCACTGGCAAAAACAACACAAAATAATTTAAGAATATTGAAAAAGACCAAAAAAAAAGGCATTTTAAAAAGGGAGATACAGCAATGTAAGACCACCATATACAGTGGATTACCTGAACTGCAACACCCCTCAAATACTCAAGATTAGCAATGTCTAACATTTTAGGTACACGCAACGCATTACATCCTTGCTGCTTTACCATAACATCCTCCTAAACCTTGGCCTTAAGCAAGCAGACAATTCCAACACAGTTCTTCACCAACATTAGGTATTTCAGGTTGATGGGTCTCAGAAAGAATCAACTTTTCTTCTTAATATGTTAATAATTTATTTTCAGTTTCTAATCTCGTGGTAAGAAACACTGCTCAACAGGAGC
The DNA here is from genome assembly GCA_033558105.1 of Coccyzus lansbergi. NCBI lineage: Eukaryota > Metazoa > Chordata > Aves > Cuculiformes > Coccyzidae > Coccyzus > Coccyzus lansbergi. Next base: position 419,321 of record JAUMJK010000289.1, on the reverse strand, counting down.
CAACTCTCATCTTCGAGGAGTTCTTGCCAGATCAAGCATAGAAACCTTGAGTACTTCCCAAAAACACGTAGCAGAGCATCTCAGAGAACCACATCTTTGTTTTTATCTCGTAGAGAGATTTACGTCAGTCAATACCACTTCATTTATAGACAAACCAGAAAAATTATCAGGCCAGCTCACAAGTTTATTTGAATATAACTGAAGTCCTTGAAGTCTCTCGTAAGATGGCAAAGGCTCTTCGCAAGGATATAAAGGGAGCTATAAAACCTCTACACAGTACTGGAATTCCCAGTATCTGCTCACATCGCTCACAAATGGTGGCAACAATTATATATAGATGAAACACTATTATGAAGGAAAAATTATACATCTAAGACTATTACAACCAGTTGCTTAGGAAAACAATTCAACTAGGTTTATTTTTGTAATGTTTACCATAAATATAGTTGCAACTTGATCTTCAGTTGCCAATGATTGTCGCAGCCAAGGTAAGGATTGAACACTATCTAAGCAAACAAAAACTCACTGTACATTATACGATTTATTTCTGCCACGAGGGATGCCTTCCCTCTCAAATCTTTGGCCTCCTATTACCAATTTCTCCCAAAAGCAGAAGCAATGTAGCATTGCTGCTCTCTTTTCATTCAAGGCTGTGGGTTTGTTTGGTGGGGAAGATGCTGTGGGGATGTGCACAGAATAGGGTTCATTTCAGCGCTTACACTGAGGGCACTTGCCATAAAGTGCTCTGACAAATGCCGTCTGAACTCCTCAACTCCACTCTCCAAATAACACCTGCCTCCAAATTTGCTTCTTCGGAGCTGACAACCAGAGAAGCTTCAATGCTGAGCACTTTCCCACTGGAAAGGCTGCTGGAGACCCATCAGAAGGGTGCACAGATGGGACTGGGGGGTTTTGTTTCTTCCCTGCTGGTCTGGATTTTGTTTACACTGTGTCACTTACAAGCAGTAAGTATGCAATCCCCTCTGAGTTTGTGTGTGCCAGAAATTAAACCTGTTTAGAATCAAACCCTCCTGGTATGACATTTCTTGCACCTAGACCTGAGATGACAACCTGAGCACCTGCATGTATCTCGAAGCAGGATGATGTTATTCAATGCAGCCTGAATGAAGAGAGAGCAGAAATTCCTACAGTGTGTTGGGAATGCCAGGTTTGTTGCCTACCAGTTGATTTACATTAATTTGTATTTTTGGTGTGTGAGATTTTAGTTTTTGATGAATCACACTTCTATCAGTGCTACTATTTTACTTTTTTAAGCTCATGAAGTTTGACTGCTGTCCACCATAGAAAGGAAAAAGGCAAAAAAATCATCTGGACATGCAGGACCTGCAGACTATTTCTACTGAGAGTGAGTATTTTCCTGTCTGTTGACTCCTTATGTGTATCCAAAACATCAGAGATGGCATTTCCATGACAAAACAAATCCTATAAGATAGTATTTTGAAATTGCATTGCTATCCTTTTGCTCAGGAATTATGCAATTTTAAAGCTAGTCAAAGATATGTAGCCAAGCACTTCATCATTTCATAAACTTCATGCACAACTAGCAATACCCCAGGAAAACAAGAAAAATCTGCAGTCAAAAGCATCACAGAAAACCATCACAGAAAACTGCCTCCATGGTAAGCAACAAATCTGAATGTTTCCAAATTAAAAGAAAAACAACTTACAAACAAACCCAAACATGCATATATAAAGTGTACATGTACTGCACAAGCGCTATTCCTAGAGGATTAAACTGCATAGGTAAAAATCAAAAAACAATGTGCAATATTTTAAGCCCTTAAAGCACAATAAAAAAAAAAAAAGCAGAAATTAAAAATAACAAACTTGTTCCCCCACAACAAAGCCAATCATATATCATAGTCATCAAGATATTAATCAAAACAGAGATTCTCCAATCAAAAGTTGGAAAGACTACTCTCAAATTTTGGCTCACAGTTGACGTTAGGGGATCTGAAATGTATGTTCACAATCAGAACTACCTTAAGCAGTTCTGCTCAACACTAGCCAACTTTGACTTCTTTTACAAAGTGCTCTTTTATGTAATAGAAGCTATCTTCCTGGTAGAAAAAAACATCAAGTAGTTTAACACTATGAACATCAAGACACATCAAGAACTAAAATAAATGGGGAAGGGAAGAAGGGTAAGAGAGAGGAGGAGTTGGCTGCTAGAACAAAAAAGCAACTAATGCCAATGGCTCCATCCAACTTGTGTATTGTTAGCTACAGTCTTGATCTTAAAACTCAGTTTCAAAATGAACTGCAGAAGCTAACAGACTAGAAGCCTAGACTGACTTTACAGGACACAGCCTCATATACCCTGCCTGCCTTCTCTAACGAAGAGGTCCAATAGTTAATGAGTTCACTGATACACAAAAAGTTGTCAAAAAATATTTTCAACCTTAAAAAAGAAAAAACCAAAACCAAAACCCAAACCAAGGCAGACACTAAAGCAAACCATGCTTACAATAAAAAAATCTACAATATCTGTACATAAGCTGTATAAGATTTTACAAAAGAAGATTCTCCCAAAGCACAGCTATTTCTACTCCTGACCTTTTGTTGCCTTTTCAAAATAATACACATTGACTAAGTGGCGATGGAGGTGCTTACTGTATTCACCTTCCTTTTCAAACGAGCGGTCACAAAAAATGCACACATAGTGCTCCCTGGCTGCTATGGTGTCTGCAGCTCCTTGTGATGTCTTTGGACTTGTTTCCTCTTGCACAGAGTGAGCGCCATTTAACCCCGAGTCATCGCTTCCTTCCGATATGTTGTCACTTATATCACTGCCTTCATGGCTGTGGATGCCCTCATCCTCCTCCATTTCCTGAGATTCATTCACTGCTGTGTTATCCGGAGATGATAAGGCCAGAGCTACTTTAGGACTTTGCATACACCCTTCTGGGGGCGTGGTTGCCAGCATGGCACCTCCTGTTGGCTCTGCTGCTGGCAGGCATGTCTTAGTTAGGTCCATCGGATCCGAGTTACTCGCGGTTTCTGCCACATGGCTTTCCTCTGGCTCCTTCTCAGGTGCCAGATCTGGTACCATATCCTTGTGTTCATCCAAGTTTTTTTCAGAAGACACTACATGGGGAGGTTCCTCAAGGAAAGCATCTTGCCCTCTGTCCACCTTTCTTTCCTCCTCCTTTTCACCAACAGTGTCTTCATTCTCTCCCACTGCAGCAGGAATTTCTTGGTCCTCTACCACAGCTCCTGTGTTTGCTTTTTGAGCTGGCAGACAAAGCTGCCCTGGCTCCTGTATGCAGCTTCCTTGGGGATTGGTGCTCTCCCCCTTGACAGCAGAGTCACCACTGTCGTTTAATCCCACTGTGTCAGTGGGATCTTCCTCCTTCTGGTCGCTGCCCTCAGCTTCAGGCTTCATGTACCCATCTTCTTCTGCCACAGAACACTTATCTGGCATCTCCTCATCCTCAATCTTCTCCTGATCGAGTTTACCGCTTTTCTTACTGTGCTTATTTTTCAGAGCTTTCTTTTTTCTGTTTTTCTTGAGGCAAGAATTTTGCTTTTTAGACTCCTCCTCTGGTATAACATCACTTTTTTGAGGTTCTTGGCAGTCTCTGGGTTTAGTTTCTACTTTCTTTTTCTTTTTTGTTACTGCTGAGTTATCATTTGCAGGCTCTTGCTTTAAGGAAGCTACTTCAGCTTCCGCCTTTCTTTTGATCTTCTTTGTTTTACACGTTTTCTCGGTATTTTTCTCAGTATTTTTTTCAGTTTTAACATCCACCTCCTTTTTATCTAAAGCCGATTTCCGACTTCTGGTTGTCACCTGGCCTGCAGAAACATTGCTGATCAGCTTCTTTTCCTTTGCCAAATTATCTTTTTTCTCCACTTTCACAACTTTCTCACTTTTCTTTGCAGCTGAATCCCCTTTTATTTGCTCCTTCTCTGCTTTGTCATTAATGCTTTCAGAAAAATCAGCTTCGCTCTTTTTAGTCCGTAGCTTCACCTTTGAAACATCCATGGTGATGTCAGAACAATCAGGATGCCTCGACTTGATGTGATACTGCAGGTTACATTTTTTAGATGCTGCGTAATCACAAACAGGACAAAGAAACTGGCGCGGATTGACGTGAAGCTCAACGTGCTTTTTGAAATTGCTGCGATCAGCTGTTTTGTAGTCACAGTGTGGGCAAGTCAGAGGCTTCGGCCCGTTGTGAACCTGTCTTGCATGACGAGTTACTTCATGCTGGTTTGAGGCCACATAGCTGCACTGATCACATTTGAATGGTTTCTCACCTAAGGGAGGAAGGGTGGAAGGGAATGATGGTGATTACCAAGCATAGGGGGTAGGGGAGGAATCACTTCTCACTAATACAGATACAGAAATATGAAACTAAAAAAAAAAAAAAAAAAAAAAAAAAAGAAAAGAAAATTACCCATGCGCCTTTAAAATTAAGTAAAGTCAACATAAGAAATCCACAAGGCACGAACACATTCACAAGACATCAGAAAAAAAATAAAAAAAAAAAAAAGAGAGAGAAAGAGAGAGAGAAGGAGCAAGGGTTGGGAGGAAAGGGATCCAAAACCAAACAAGCAGTAACAACATCACAGGTTCTGGCTATGCATACATACCGGCAGAGATCTCTCTACAGTAATATTACCAAATGGAATCCATACCCAACTGGTCCATTGAATGCATTGTAGAAAAATGGAAATGTAACATTTGATGAATAGCAGTTTCACAAAACGTTTTTAAAAAGTCCAACTTTACACAGATTTAGCATACTTCATGTTTGCATTGAGAAGGAAATGAGGGGGAAATAAGCTAACAAAACCCAAAACATGTGAAAGGGACACACCGCTCAGAAGATCTCTGCCTCTGATAATTCATTTTGCTGTCTCAAACACAGGCCACACGGGCTGTAGGCTACTCTTGGCAAGCCAACCAGATGCAGTCCAACACCACCATGTTACCACTGAAATCTGCACTTACAGTTTTACAATGACTCTCGCAGAAGTGTTCCTGAAACGTTCTGCTTAGCACGTGCCGCTGCAGCAACGTGCCTTTCCATTTATATATCAAAGCAAATAAGAAAAACACTTCTAGTGTGCCAACTCAAGTTCAGAAATACTTAGAGAACATCCCCACATGTGCAAATTCAGCTGAGGAATTTGGGATGCTCTTGAGCCCTGAAGCAGCATCTCAAACCTGAGCAACATAACTAATGTGTGCCCCTTCATTCCCTTCTGCTCACGGTACAATGGCATTTCTCCCACCCCTGTAGCCTGCTATCCTAACACTGCCCATTACTCATGCTGCAACTCTGCTGCACAACTCAGGAGACCAGAGCAGCCTGCAGGGAAGAAGTCGTAACTGTGGTGTCTACCTCCTGGTCACACGGATGATCAGCAATACCCTCACGAACTTCATAAAAGGCTGTGCTGCCTTCCCAGCAGGAAGGAAGGGGAAACTTGTCTAGACCACTTTACATTTGACTGCACAATTTCTATTATTTAAACAAGGGTTACTTTGACCCTCTATCACCTTCAGTCTATATCCTTCCTTCCTTCCTTCCTTCTTTTTTCCCCCCCACACTTCCTGGTGATGTTTTCCACAAGCCAAAGCTTGACGTGCTTCATGGCCATCCTTCTCACAAGTATGGGCCTCTATCACCTACATTTCAAGAACAATTCCATGTTACAGTGAGTGAGGACGAGAACAGCCTCTCTCTTACAAGCACCTAAAAAAGCTGTTCTGCCTACACAAAGTGGTTGCAAGAAGGTAACTCAAAGGTTGTACGTGAAGTTTGTGTCCACCACCTCTAAGAAACCTAAGGATTTTGACGCCCAAGTGGAAAGGATCCATACCAAGATGGCTAAGAATACAGCTGTGGTTGTGAAGCAGGTTTTAAATCACTGTCACTCACTGCCTGACATCTGAAGAAAGCTTCAACACCAGCTTGCCTGAAAAGGCCGGCTTGTGAACTGCAAGAGTCCAGAAAATGCCACAGAAAATGTTCAGCTGCCTGGGCAATACAGCAAGACATGCAACAGAAGTTATGCAAGCTATTAATAAAACACTCTTGATAGCAAGAGTCCCATGTGCACTCCCCACTTCTGCCAGCATGGCTCACATCCTCTTTCTCAAACCTTTCAGAGCTAAGGGCAGGTCCCACTCCTCATCTCCCTCAGATTTGAGACTTCATTGTGCAGAAAAAGGGCGAGTAAAATGTTCACTAAAGTCTTTCTAAGATCAGTATTGACCAAACCATTTGCAAATTTACATTTAGCTCAGGCATTCAGCCAAAAATGACTTTTGTTTCTGGAGGCAAAATACTTAATTCACAAAATTCTCAAACCAAAATACTGGCACATCTGTCATTTTAAAGCTGGCTATTTGGATCCTGCCCCCAGCCCCCTCACTACAGTTAAAACTGCCTGCCTTCTGGTTTCAATCAAAAGCCTCCTCTATTGAAACTGAAACAAAACTTTCACTACTGTTTGCTAGGAGTAGGAATTCATCTAGGTGTGGTCAATTCAGATATTAACAAATCAAAAGCACAGCCAGAGATCAACTTGAGCTCCACTAGGAGGCTCACAAAGGACAACTGTGTTTATGACTAGTGTGTCTGCTGGTAAAATTCACAAAAACGCTATTAATTCAATTAAAAAAAAAAAAAAAGATCTGCAAGAAAAAGAGAGCAGATGTTTATAACACCACAGACTATGACCAGTGAAGGGAAACATAGGTTTGTGAAAATCGCTAATTTTGCTTTTAGTGCTACGCATCTGAGTGACTGGTGAATACCCTCTGAGTTTGCTCTTTTCCCCTTTATATCTCCTTGCCATAAGCAGAAGGTATTTTGCATCCTTCTGCAACACTAAGGAAAAGCTAAGGGTTCCCTCAGAACCCCTGGCTGAGATGAGAGCAGACATGACAAGGGAGATGCCCAACTGCTCAAAATTTTTGCATCTTCATTAATCTGAAGAGAGTTACAGCAGCATGGAGAAGATGAGACTCTGCTCCTGTATCATCACAATGTACTCACTACCAGATTACTAGGATTACAGAGCAGCCCTATGAACTTAGAATACATCCTGGAGAATAAAAGGGAAAGAAAAAGATAATCCCGTTACCATTTTTATTCATGACTCAGCATTTCCTCAGCAGGTAAAGACAACCTTCCCTGTTAAAATAAGAGTCACAGCTCAGGCTGAGCTGGACGTGATGACATCTCACACAGAAACGGGCAGCCTGCAGTAAATGGCCCTGTTTGAGCAGGGGGGCTGAACCAGATGACCTCCAAAGGTCCCCTCAACCTCCTCAACCGCGCTGTGAGCCACCCCCTTTTCCTGAATCCTGCCGCTGCTCCCCGCTTACCAACCTGAGTGGGTGCGCATGTGCCTGGTTAAATGAGTCTTCTGAGAGCTGGAATAAGGACACATAGCACATTGATAGGGTCGCTCCCCTGCAAAAAAAACAAACAGCAGATTAGTTACTGAAATACAGCTGATTTCCAAATTTGGTTACCACACCAGACACGTGAGGCTGTCACAGATCCCCAAGCTGCATTTGAGGACACATCTCTCAGCAAAGAGCCACAAGTGAAAAGCATACGCCCAATCTGGACCAGTGTTGTGCCCTATGAATGCAGGTAGTGAAGGGGCAAAATATGAGAGAGGCACGTCCTTATGTCCATATGGGGTCAAATGTAACCTCAGCAAAAGGTGATGAGAAGAGCCACCTTTAGGAAGCCCTAAGCCACCAGAGCTGACCTTCCTATAGTATTTTCTCCCAGCACTCAAAACATGCACAAGAGATACAGACCCTGTAAGAATCCAGAAATGTTCTTGCTTCACATAACACCTTACCTGAACCCTCTGCATAGACTTTGGATTAAGATGGGAACCAACCAGCCATTCGGTGGCAGGCCTGCGTTTGCCAGAAAACAAGTGCAGATAGAGACTGAGCCTCTACTTCTGAAGTTTTACTGGCAGAGTGAAATTAGCTTGGAGTGTAGTAAAGCACAATGCCCCCTACTCAGCAAAACTATACTGCAGGCAAAAGCTCAAGTGCAGCAGCAACGTTTATTTGGAACACTCAAATCCCTCTGCCTGCAGACTTATTGTTTCTGGAGAACTAATGGAAACTAACCTGCCATAAATTAGGTCTCCACAAGGGACAGTTAGCTTGTCTAACTAGCAGTACAATGATCCTTGGAAATCCTTTTCAAGTGAAGACAAGCCCCAAATAAAGGCAGACAGTTTTAGAATTAACATCTGTTAGGCATTTCCAGATAAGGAGCAGGGCTATCTGCCCCAAACTGCTACACAGCTGAGAGATCTAGGCTGCCTTGTCTCCACTACAAGCTGTAAAAACACTTTTTAGTCTAGTGTGGATTACACCAACAGAAGAGGTCAGCCAAGTTAGGAAAGGTAGTTATTTGGTTGCAATATTTATTCCAGTCATGGTCAGAATTACACTACACCATTGCCTACATCAGTTGAAGCATGCACCCAAGCCCCTCTCCAAATCGCTGAACCCTGGACATCAGCTAAGGCCCCCCATACAGGCTATTTGCTCGCTTTCAGAGGCATAGCTCTATCTGCAGCAGCAAAGATCATCACCTGCCAGCAGCTGACCCACCACTCCACCGCAGGCCTTTGCCAAAACAGCCTATAAGCAGTCTTTGTAATGCAGAGTAATCCTGCATTTCTTCCTTCCCTGGAACAGACTCTCGTTCCTGATTAGATCAGCAGTTTAAAGGTAAATTCACCCTAACAACCATACCCCTCCTCCCTCTCCAGTTAAAACGTGGGAGGAGATTGGTGCAATATACACAATAAGATTAAGTCATCTACAACAGAAAGCTAGGCCTTTGTTATAAAGAAATGGGTTTCTTTCCAAATGACTCCTCACTGTCTGAAAATATGTGGCCAAAGGTCCTAGAATATTCAGTAACATTTAGAATATTCAGTCTTCTTCCCATTACCTGAAGCTTCACATCCTTACAAGTTACCTTCAACATCAGGAATGCGGAAAAGGCTTTCTTTAAGGTGTTTTACATAAGCACGGCAAAAAAAAAAAAAAAAAAAAAGTACTAGATTCAGAGTATGATGAACACAATCGATTTAAATGTGTTGCTGCCATTTGAGAATTGAATGCCCGACTACACTGTATGAGCTGTTACATAAAATGCTGTTGCCCAAAGGATTTTTATTGTAATTTTCCAGGCTCCTTATATGCAAACAAGCCAACAAAAAACCCTCTCCACAAGACACCTAAAGAATAAGTCCTGACCTGGCAAAAGCTTAAACAGGCACTTAAGGTTATGCAAATGAACAGGCAGACCTACAAGTTTAAGATAATCTTAAAGAGATCTGCTTTTCTTCTAGTGCCATTAAAACTTTTGTCTGTTTGAAACTAAACTGCTTCCACCAAAATTCTATCACAGTGGCAAGAAAGAAAGATCTCCTACGACAACCAAATTTTTAAGAAAACGCCAGCCCAGAGGTAGGCACTGAACACTGAGACTGCCAGAATTACGTGTCTTATTTACATAGCCCTGCAGATGATTTTCAATTAAGCTTTCTAGAAATTGCTTCTAACAAATAAAATGTAAAAAAATGGAGAACAATGCTGCATCATATCAATCAGCAGCGTGGACAGCTGATGGGATAAATCAAGTCAAAAACCAGCACTGTCACAAGCTGCGAGGTATCTTCCAGGACAGAGAGAGTTCAAGGCCACCTGCTTTCCAAAGCAGATGGAAGCAGCAGGCAAGCAGATAACCTCTGTGGTCCCCAAACATGCAGACAAGTGGTATTTCTCCCACCACGCAAGGTGCTAGTACAAAGCTTCTGCCCCTGCTGCTGGTCATGGGCTCTGGCATTTGTATGTGTCCTTAGCAAGTTGATAGGAGTGGCTGGACTCCACGATCCTGTGGGCCTTTTCCAACCTAGTGATTCTGTGATTCATTTCACTAGTCAGCAGAAAACCAACACGGGAAAGAGGAAAGGAATATTTTACTGCCATTTTAGTGAGAATCAACCTAAAATGTTTGGATATGGGGAAGAAAACACCCAGACTGCCTTTCTCCAGCAGCAGCAGAGCATTTGATCCTGTGAAATTGCACTCTGTATAGTCGGTGCTTCAGAAAACTGGATGGCTCATATACAGCAGAATCCAATTATCTGCAAGAAGGCATTTTCCCACACAAAAAACCAAGAATGAGAAAAAAAGTATCTACCCAAATATTTCTAACCTATTAGCAATCACAACTCTAAAGAAACAAGCAAGTCCAACTTCCTTCTTAATTTTCTGAACCCATAAAATAGGAAGAAAATGTAGTGTATATATATTTATCTATATAGAGCTCCCTCTCATCTTTTTTCCCCAAGAAATATTTTTCCTTAACTTTCAAATGAAAACTATATTCCAATGGTATTCTAGTACTATTCAGACAGTTTTAATTTAATTCAGTGCTGTTATGTTAACAGTCTGGAAATCCTGAAAGACTATAATGTGGATTTTTTTCTGGTTTTTTTTTTTTTTTTTTGGTGTGGGAGTGGTTGTTTTTTTTTTTTGGTTTTTTTTTTTTGTTTTTTTTTTTTTTTGTTTTGTTTAGTGGTTTTGTTTGTGCTCGTTTTAAGGCAATTGATAACACAATAATAGTAGAAGAAACTTTTAGCCTGGTGTATAAAGACGCTTGCCAGTAGCTTGTTTATCTTCTAATACTCTTCCTTTAGCTTAAACACGCTCCCTCCCAAAATCAATGTTACTGGAAACAAGGCACATTCCTAAATGAGTTTACTAACATATTTGAAAGATTTTTATTGAGTGAGAACTGGCTGAAAGATCTTCACGTTTAAGTAAGAACTTGCAAAGAAAGAAATACCAGGGTGAACTAAAAAATGCTGAAATCAATTATAATTACTTATTTCAGCTTAATAATGAAATATTAATAATGAATAATAATGAAAATACATGGCAAACCAAAGCACCGGAAACCCTGACTGAAAACGGGAACTGGACAATATCCTACTTAACATGCTGGTTTTTTTAAAGTATTTTAATACAGTTCACTGGTAAATCAGTCAAACGCAGCCATAATAGAGCGCTTCCTCAGCAAACATCTTTTCACAGTTAGTTCCTGCAAAACTCAACAAGAACTTTCCGAGATCAGAGAGGGGACCTAATATCATGTACAAACATGAGCGCAGATGAACTTAAAGTCGAGACAAATGTAAAACAGACAGGCACCACAGCATGGGATCACATTTGGCCACGAGTTCCCTGGATGATTTATTTAGTTTTTCTCCCATTATTCTGTCATTTTTACCTGGTCTCTTTCCTGTTATTTCCCACAATACACACAAAGGAAACCAACTGGAGGATAAACCACACCATTTTCCTCACACCTCCTCCAATAACCTTTGTTTACTTGTTTAGGAAAAAACATTTAGACAGGATCGACTTTAAACTTACGGTAGCCAGTGAGCAACAGGGCTATTGTTTAAAGAAGAATATGTCTTCACCCACCAGAACTTCCAGCAGACCCTCCAAACCCGTCCTAAACCATGCTGACCGACATAAACTTCGGCACACTTGAGCGCAAGCCCAGTCCTATGGCCGCCGGAGTCCAGCCCTCCCCTCCCAGACAGCTGCAGACAACTGAACTGGAGCCTCCAGACCATTCATGTCACTGCTGTGACAAAACAGAGCTTCAAAGGAGAAATTCCCCAGTGTTTTGCTCAGCTGGCACAGCCTACAATAAAGAGGAATCGAGTCAGGTCAGCGTACTGGAAGATGGTCAGCAACTCTGCCCTCTCCTCAGCAAGCCTTGACAAAGTAGAAATAAAAGCCTGGAAGAAGCTGCAGAAAAGGTCTGAACTGCACTCCTGCCCTCCCCTTCAAAATTATGAGACAAAGTAACAATAGCTCGCTATGTGAGGCGGAGAGGTGGCTAGAACATACCCTTGCAGGTTTTCGCCCCAGACTTTATAAAGTCTCAAGTCTGGCTACACCTCAGGACTCAACATGCAAGAGGCTGGTGAGGCTCTCTGATACAAGGCGATACATCTCTGATACATCACCTGCGGTCCCGGCTCATAGGAGAGCAGCACCAAAGATGTCCACGATAGTCCCGATTCCACTTGGTATGCACTAGAGCAGAAAGGGGCCAAGGGCTTTTACCTCAGATTACAAACCCTCGTTATGAGAAGAAAGTAAATCGGGCCAGTGGGCTTCCCACAGGCCAACAGAAGTATGTGCCTACATTGGGCTACTGCAGCAATGCAGACCTTAGAAAAAAGGAAGGCCCCGTACACCCTGAGGAATTAGTTCACTAGGAGCACTATTTGATTCTTACTCTGATTTCATAGAGGTTGGCGGATTCCTTTGCGTGTGCCTATCAGCTCTTACTTCTCTCTACAACTTAGTTAAGTTTCAGCACAGTCTGAACATACCACTTTCAAAACTACTTATGTGATTTAGGCACCTTTTGTCAACCTGCTTGTTTTGTTTTTACAGCACCTCAGGGTTTTGTGCTGTAGACACTAATAATCAGCACAGACACACTTTGACATGTTCTCTTCAAAAATCAGCTTAGAATTACTAAACATTACACTCTTCATCTCCTCTTGGGCCCCTGTCACAAAGAAATTGTCTGTCTTCTAGGACTGCTGACTGGATCTCTGCAGGCAGATCCGCACTTCCACGAGGCTACAGCCTTGGCAGCACCATGACGAGGGAGCGCAGAGCTTTACTGGGGTGGATCAAACTCTGCAAACAGAAGACTTCTGGCTTGTTTAATTCATCACAGTTTCCCAGTAGCCTCACCACACTTACATCAAAAAGGATGAAAGACTTACCCGTGTGAGTTCTAATATGTTGAATATAATTGTTCTTTCTGTCTGAAAAATAGGAGCATTGTGAGCAGGTATACACTTTCCTGGGAAAATGATTTCTTAGGTGTTTCTTCCAGTGATATTCACTGACAGTAGTATAAGTGCATATGGTACACTTGTATACTCTCTCGTTTTCCCCTGCTTTGTTGTGGTGCTTCAAGTGAGCCAGATAGTGATCATATCTGTTAGTGTTATAGCCACAACGATCACAACGGATTGGGCCCTTAGAAAAATCCACCTCTTCTGCAGTGCAAGCATCAGACTCCTTCACCTGGGCTTGCTTTTCTGCATTTTCCTCCACGAAGAATTTCTTAGCACTGTGAACCCTGATATGATGCACAAACTCCTCTTCAGACTCTGCCTCGTACTGGCAAGGCTTGCAACGAAATGGCTTGCTCTTCAAGCTCTTACTTTTGTCCTCTGCGCTTTCTGGAGTACCTGGTGCTTCCAATGAGACGTCTTTATCCATATTAGGAGTCTTAGCAGGGGAGCGAGCAACTGCCCCTCGGGTTTCCTCACCAGGACCCTCCAGAGCGTTCAATTCTGTATTTTCAGGTGCCTCATGGTCACTCTCCGCAGCCTGAGTATCTTCTATACCTTCTCCATCGCTGTCTGAGAAGTTGCTGTCCCCCACCGTCGTCAGCTCTGCCATTTGCCTCTCTTCTCCAACCAGGTAATCGCAGCAGTTGCCGTTGACTTCTCCCGTCAAGGCCACATTTGCCAACATAATAAGCTGAGGAGCCGCCAGCTCGGCTTTCGAGAGGTCGTGCAAGTCATACATGTCATTGGACAATGCCATACCGATATTAGCACTGCCGGGAAAGAGGCCGCTCCCACCGGACTGTCCCAGAACTTGAGTTGCCATGGTAGCGATTCTGTTGGAAGAGAAAAAGAAAACACCGGTAACCGCTCGAGCTTGACGCCTCCTTCCACTCCCAGGTAACACTGGAGGCCCAAACCGTGGCCCGGTGGGGGTGGGGGTCCCGAGTAAGGGAAAGGGAAGGGGATGGGAAGCTGGACTCCTCGGGGCCCAACAAAAAGGGGATGGGGAAGGGAGTGGGAAGCTGGACTCCTCGGGGCCCAACAAAAGAGGAGGGGGAGGGGGGCGAGGCCCGGTTGCCGCTTTCCCCCCTGCTCGGCACCCGCCGGGCCGGGCCCCCGCCGCCCTCCCAGCCGGGCACGCGGCCATTTTCTGCCGGCCCACACAAAGGTAGAGGAGGGGGGGGGGAAAGCCCGGCGGGCAACGGGAGGGCGACGCCTCGTTCTCCTCCTCCTCCTCCTCCTCGTCGGGCCGGGCCGCAAGGATCGAGGTTGGGGGCGGGTAGGACGCACCGGCCCCGGTACCGGCTGAAGGGCCGCGGTTCCGGGCGGGGCCGCGCGCGGCGGCGGCTTCCGGCGGGGGGCGCGCGCGCGCGCGCGCCGCCGCGGCCCCTTGGCCGTGGTGCTGATCCTTCCGCGCCCCCGCCCCCGCCCCCCCCGGCTTCGCGCACACCCCGCTTCCCCGAGCCGCCCGATCAGCCCTGGACAGCGCCTGGCGCGCGCCCGCCCGCGAGCGCGCGCGCGCGTGCCGCACCTCGCCGTATCGTATCCCTCCGCCAGCTCGCCCGCCCGCCCGCCGTTCCTTAACCCCCCCCACCCCTCCGCCGCCGCCTCACCCGCGGCGCGAGGCCGCCCGGCCGCGCGGCTGCTGCTGCTGCTGCTGGTGCTGCTGCGGGGCGGGGGAGGGGGAGGGGGGGCGGCGGCGGAGGAGGAGGAGGGGGAAGTAGGGGGGGCCGAGCGCATTCCAACACACAGCGCGCAGCGGCGGCACCGCCCCGGGGAGGGGCCGCGGGAAGCAGCAGCGGTGGGGAGGAGCGGGGGGAGGGATCGGGTGGAGACCTCTTGGAGCATCCCCCGGCCGAGCAGGAGGGGCTTGGACTCATAGACTCATAGAATCACCGGGTTGGAAGACCCACCGGATCATCGAGTCCAACCATGCCCGTCAGTCACTAAATCGTGTCCCTCAGCACCTCGTCCACCCGTCCTTTAAACACCTCCAGGGAAGGTGAATAAACCACCTCCCTGGGCAGCCTCTGTCAGTGCCCAATGACCCTTTCCGTGAAAATTTTTTTCCTTATGTTGAGCCTGAACCTCCCCTGGTGGAGCTTGAGGCCATTCCCTCTTGTCCTGTCCCCTGTCACTTGGGAGAAGAGCCCTGCTCCCTGCTCTCCACAACCTCCTTTCAAGTAGTTGTAGAGAGCAGTGAGGTCTCCCCTCAGCCTCCTTTTTTCCAGCCTAAACTTCTCCCATCCAAGCAGGAGGTGCATTCTCCACCCAAGTAGGAGGTGCATCCCTCACCCAAGCAGAAGGTGCATCCACCACCCAAGGAGAAGATGCATGCTCCACCCAAGCAAGAGGTGCATTCTCGGGAGCAGAACCAGCAGCCATGGAGCATCCCTCACTGAAGTAGGAGGTGTATTCCCTGCCCAAGCAGAAGGTAGATCCTCTAACCCAAGCAGAAGATGCATCATCCAACTCAATCATCCAGCCCAGTGCTGGCTGAACCATGTCCAGGAGAGGACTCGATGATCCTATGGGTCTCTTCCAACCTGGTTGTTCTATGATTCTATATATGGTTTGAACAATCCCAGTGATGGAGGCTCCAACACCACCCTGTGCAGCCTGGTCCGATTCTTCACTCTTTCAGGAAAGAAGTTTTACCTGTTGTCCAATCTGAACCCCTCCTGATGCAGCTTGAAGTCATTCCCTCTCGTCCTGTCACCTGTCATTTGGGAGAAGAGGCCAGAACCCACCTCACCGCATCCTCCTGTCAGGCAGTTGTAAAGGGTGATGAGGTCTCCTCTCAGCTTCCCCTTTCTCTAGGCTGAACAACCCATTCTCTCAGCTGCTCATTGTAAGATGCTCTTGGTAGTGACATCCATGACCTCCACCCAAGCAGAAGATGCATCCTCAGGAGCAGAACCAGTTCATGCCTGGTGCCTCTGCTGCGCTCAGGTTTCACAGAATTACAGAATCACCAGGTTGGAGGAGACCCATTGGATCATTGAGTCCGACCATTCCCACCAATCTCTAAACCATGCCCCTCAGTACGTCATTCACCCACACTTTAAAGACCTCCAGGGAAGGTGAGTCAACCACCTCCCTGGGCAGACCATTCCATTGCCTAAAGACCCTTTCAGTGAAGAATGTTTTCCTTATGTTGAGCCTGAACCTCCCCTGGCAGAGCTTGAGGCCATTCCCTCTTGTCCTGTCCCCTGTTACTAGGGAGAAGAGGCCAGCTCCCTGCTCTCCACAACCTCCCTTCAGGTAGTTGTAGAGAGCAATAATTTGTCCCCATTCTGGGGAGATAAACCTCAACTTGACCAGCACTGTGGTGCTGCCTATGCCATCACCTCCACTGCACTCCTTCATGGCACAGGGCAGGCAACCCAGCGTTACCTCAAAATGTGAAGTATCTCAAGTGATTTTGGGACCCAAACTTCTGTGGTGGTTCCTACTTGTTCCAAAACTAGACATAAACCTAACCAGCTGCTGTTGCATCTCAAGTGATTTTGGGACCCAAACTTCTGTGGTGGTTCCTACTTGTTCCAAAACTAGACATAAACCTAACCAGCTGCTGTTGCAGAGCCTGGCTCCCCACATACTTGCTGTCACAAGTCCCTACAGCGGGAAGCACAGTCATAGTCCTACCAACAATAAATTACAATCCTAAATGAGGCACTCAAACTCTTGTGGGCAGTTCTTTCTTCTCTTGGGCACTCACATGGCTCCTTGCCATTAAGATCTGATAACTCACTTCGGGCCTGGAACTCTTCATGTTGAGCCAACTTGTACATCTCAAATCTTTCAGTGGGAGCCAGGTACCTAATGAGCTGACATCACTGTGAGGATGCAAAGAGCGCCTCTCCTTTTTTTTCGTCTGGCCAACCTCAAATTGAGCTTTGCTGCACCACCAGGTGCGCAGATAGAGCATCCTCCCTGGCTGGTAAAGTGGAAACTTCTCCAAATACAGGGAAAGCCAATGGAGTTTTTCCTAGATGCAGAAATAACTACATTGGGAACTGTTGAAGTAAAGTAAAGATATTTTTGTTAGATATTTAAGTGGAGTCTCTAATGAGCATGCCAATAGTCCTAGGCTGCATTTCAAGTAGTAGAACATCGTGAAGCTTCTCCTCTAGATGGCTGAGGGAATCTCATATGTTTTCTTCTCTGGATTTTGAAAGATGGGGTTTTCCTAACCATTGTCAGTAGAGGATCTGATCAAACCAGTCCTTCAATGATTTAAAGCGTGAGGAGCTCGGTTTCAAAGCGACTGTACAGTATTTAGTTTAATGGAATCGTACAGTTGCTGGGGTCAGACTGCAAATACCAGGAGGTAGGACACAGACCACAGCCTGGTAACCCCTCCAGAGGTGTTTGCATGTGTATTTGACAGAATCCAAGCCCACCTGATTACTCAAACCGATATTTAGGCAAACACTAAGGTTTTTGGGCTCACTCCAAAGTGTGATGAATGTTTGTGGATGGTGAGTAACGACCTTTCCAGCCCACACAGCAGATGTTTGTGATGCACACCAAGTGTTCCTTGTCCCCCTCCTTGCCAATGCGCCTGTGACAGGCAGGCACCTCTACCCTTGAGTTTAAAACACTGTCCTGGTTTGGTCATGAGTCAGCTCTTTCCATCTTTTTTTCAGTGTCTGAGGGAGACCCATGGTGATTTGGGGTTTATGCTGGAGGTTTTTTTTCCGGGAAAGCATGAATGTGGATTCTTGAACCACCTCAATGCTTTCTTAACTGTAATGTAGCCCTCCTAGCTTAACAAAGTAAAACTTAACAAAGCACATAAATAACCTAAGAAACTCACTTTTTTTTAATAAGGCTTAATTTTCGAAGATGTTTTAAAGGAACTTTTAATGCTTCCCACCTCTTCTGAAAACGTTTTAAACACCTTTTACAACTGATGTTTCTAGAAGAGATTCTTCATTGAATAATTTTCCTTTTTTTTTCTTTTTCTTTCCCCCTTCCAAGACTCATTCATTAGCAGTTACAGAAATGACAACCAACTCTGCAAATCTTCCCAACTGGCTATACTTCTACTTACCTATTTCTGGTTCCCAAGGGCAAGCTCCTTTCTGCAACATCCATATATGCCTGCCTGTCACTTTCTTCATCCAGAAGAGGAACTCTAATACAAGTCTGTTATGTTATGGATTTAGATATATTATGTTACGGGTTTATTTGAAAGAGATTGCCCTAAAATCTTAACCTGAGGTCCCTTGCCAAAGAATCACGCTCTTGCAATCTCCATGTGTCTTTCCTTGTGTTTCCTGCTCTCAGGATAATTTCTTGCAGTTTGGAGTGGGGCGCTTGGCCTGTGCTCTGGTATTAACACAGGGTACAGCCCTGAGCTGCTTTTTAGGCAGAGACACTCGAGCGCATGGGAGGACAGACTCACATCAAAGCTTTGCCTTTCCAAAAACTACAGATGTGACTCACACGCTATGTGGCTCTGAAAAATCTAACCCAACTTTTTGTCCAGCTTTCCTAAGTAGTTTCGACATCACCATTGCCTACCCCTCTTCCTAAAGAACTTGCCTTATTCACAGATAGCTCTTTGCTCAGTGATCTTTATCCCAGCCTGACACAAAAGATGCCTTCCCTGGTGAAAATCTCCTTTGACCTCTAAGCGGAACATTGCCCTTAAGTCAAGTCTGAGCCATTCACAACCCCCCTTAACTCTAGTGCCTGCCCTGTCAGATTTATAGGTTAAAACTCAAGTTACACCACTCTTTAACTGCACCAGCAGTCAAGTGCTGTTAGTTCTCCAGTGCTTTCCAAAAATTCCCACATGTGCACCCCAAGAAATCTTAGCAGCACACGGAAGTGGCTACAGCAATTATTTTGTGGTTGGGGTGCTTTCAAGCAGCTTGAATGTAAATAATTCTGCAGTGAATATGTATCCTGAAATAAATGATTCACATCAAAGCCTGTAACGTCTGCAAAAGGATATAATAGTAAATAAAAACTTCTGCCAAAACAAGGAACTTGATGTTAAGAGCTTAGATGGTTTGTTTCCATTCTGGATCATCTGGGGAGCAGGGAGTTGAAACTGGGATTCTAATAGAAAACATACTTCAACATGAACTTCCATCTGTTACAAAAATAAAGGCACTGCATTTAGAACTGTTAAAGCATTTAGGTGACTCAAGGTTTCTAAGGGAACTTAGGTTCTTTCCTTTGTGTATAATTTCACAATTGGATTTGACATAATTGCCCTTTCAGGTTCATTCCCTGGAAGACTGTTCATTTGGGTTGGTTTTTTTTTTTGTTCACATTGTCTGGTTTTCCTCATTTGTTTGTTTGTTTGTTTTTGAGTGCCAGATTGCTTAGGTTTCTGTGAAAGCACCACTATTAATGTTATCTTAATAGTAGTTTAATGTTTATCACTTCAACAGAGATCTCCTTTTCCTTTCAGAAACCAGTCTGACCAGATTTCTCAACTTTTGCACTCTGCAAGTGAGCCAGTTTGCTGTAACTGTCCATGTTAATGTTGTAAAAATGTGTTTATGGCTCCAGTGTTCTAAAAAACTTAAATATTAATTGCCAAGAAAATAGACCCTAGAAGCACTTGCTTCAAAAATACAAAGTAGGCTCTACTGAACTTCCAAAAATCTATTCAGAGCCTCACACCATATACGTGATTTGCAGTATTGTGCTCTGAAAGGACTCTGTTTAGGTGTTAGTGTGGAGAAAAAAAGCCTTGCTGATGGGGTTTAAAAAAGATTGCAATTTGTTTTATTATGTGTCATCTGCTACTTATAACACATCTCACCTTTGAAGGTCAGAATAGGACAAAATTTCAATCCATATGGAGCATCACTTGAATTTCAGAAATTCTGGCTTCACTGGAAAAGCTCTTTCTACAGCTTTCAGAATATGCAGATTTCATGACGACAGGAATCTATTTTTTCCCCCCAAATAGTCAGTAAAATTAGTCAGTAAAATTAGTAAAAATAGTCAACCTGTAACCATCAGGCATCCTCTCCTTCCTTCCTACATTAAGTTTTCTGTATTGCGAGGTAGACAGGATTAGTAAAACAACACCTATTAAAAAGTCCTCTCCAAAAAGCTCCTCTTCAGTTAGCAGCACCAGCTTATCCCACTTTGCAGTGTCAGTGGAAATGCCACATGAGATCCTCTGCCTAAAAATGAATATAATGCAGGGCCAGTTTTTGAGCTTACCAGTTTATAGATGGTTACTCGCACTTAGACACTCAACCTTAGCTCCCGCAGAGCACGGAATAGATTGCATTTGTTGTATTTTTCATACCTACTCAGATAGCAGTGGATGTGGTGAAAGGCCAAGCTTTATTGATGCCATAATTTCATACAGTACAAAATATCATGCTCAAATAAGGCAAAGACTCTACAGATAATTAGCTACTGAAAGTAATTTTTTCTGTTAACAGAGCATTTCCCTACCAGGAATCAGGTTTAGTATTTCCACCTATTTCTATGTAGCCTTTTCAAAATGTCCTCTGTCTCCTAATACTTGCCTGCTACCAACTGCTCTGTCTGTGACTGTACCAAGAAGTAAATCCAACATTCAGGCTGCAGCTGCCAGACCTAACCCACCACAGCCATCTGACTCACAGCGCAAACCTGACACAGACACATCCTGTTGACTCCCACTCGTTTCAAGATGTTCTGAGTGGTTAATTTTTGTGTGCCATCCGACTTTACGCATTTATGTGGCTGGGTTGCTAAATTATTTCAGCCTGCAGAAGGGAGGGCTGGTAGGTACCAAGTGCTGCATAAAACCTGTTCTCAACTTTGGAGCTGGAAGTGGTGCAGTCGGGTGTCAGGGCTAGTCACATAGCACCTAATCCTCTGCAGCGATTCCTGGCTTCTAAACCAGACAAATAAAGCTGCCTGAGGAACTGTTTGGAGGGGAGGGTAATGTTGTGCTTGGAGTTACAGTGCTTAAACAGAGGTGCAGCTGCAACATGTAAACCAGTTTTTAAAAGCCTTTCTTGTATGAAAGCAGAGGAAGTTGAAGTGGTATAACTGGCTTTGGGGCAGTAAATCTTTTGTCTTTGGATGACAGTGGGTTTGGTGTTTGACAGAGTTCTTCGGATGAGCAATTGTATCTTAAGCAACAGCCCTCTGCTCTTTGCACTGGATAATTGACGGGGATTATGTGGGCAGAAGAGAGGATGTAGTAAAGAATTTCTGGGTAAGAAAAAGAATAAGTGAGGGAGAAGGCCCTCTTCACAAAGAACATGTGGTCATGCCGGTGGTGCACAGACAACGGTCCTGTCTCTTGGTTTCCCCTTCATTCCCAGCGAGTCAAACTCCACACTGCACATCTGCTCTCAATTGCTCTCCTGCTGGGAAGAGTCTGGTTTATTCACTTCAGGTTGAGAAATTCCACCTAACTTTCCTAAATACCTCTGGGTTTAACCCACAATCCTCTTACTCCTGTCTTCTCACCAGGCTTCCTACTGGCTTGGAAGCTCACTCAGCCGAACACACTTGGGATGTCCACCCCATCTTTATTTGAGCACTTTCTTCCTCCATGCTTTCCTACATTGAGTTTTTGCCCTGTCCTTCCCAGCCTGTTCTCCTACCTGCTGCATAACAAGCTCATTTTCCTCTTGCAACCATGCAATATTTAACCCTGAGTTTGACTTTCTGTGAGAGCCAGAACTTTCCTAGCACCAGGAACAAAAGGACACAGAGGCTGGACATGAGTGAGGGAAGGGTACCCTAAATCATGTGGTAAAACTGAAATAGATCCAGTGTTAGATGTAGAGATGCAGTGAAAGCATCTTTGCTATTTGCTTCAGTGCACATTTTTTTCCCAAGAAGACCTAAAGATATCAGTTCCAGTCACTCTTCACTCCAGCCTAGCTCTCCAATCTTTGCTCTTTGCAGCCGTGCAACTACACTGAGGGGAGAACAAAATGAAAACATAGCCTAAATAAACATATAAACTATGCGTCCTTTCCGCTTGGCCTCCAGTAATTGTTCAGTCAACAGAAACATGGTTTCACCAGCCTGAAATAATCCCCACGAATCAGTGAAGTGTATGAGCATTTTCCCAGGCATGCTCCCCTGGAGTTTCACAGGCTTTTCCAAATGCTGAAGTCCTAGTGATGGGGCTTTCCATGCTGGGAAAATGGCACGGGGCAGAACACTCATTTACCGGCTGGACAAAACTCCAAAGGGTACTTTTTGCCTTTCTGGTCCCAGCTGTGAGAACCACTCACTCACTGGTAAAATATCGAAAAGGACAAAGTCTTTGAAGCAAAGGCAATAATATTTTTATTTTACATTTCAGCTTTGAATTGGATGCCCATCTTAAAAAAAGCATAACATCTTACAAAAGCAGTGAGTATATATACTAGTTTTAGACAAAGAACCATATAAATCTTCAAAGAATGCTCATTATTTTTTGGATTATCTACCCATAAGTCTGGGGACTTCCTTCAGGTTACCTCTTGACCTAAGACAACTACACCTTAGAAGACAACTAAGCATATAAATACATTCTCCCAACTTACGGTGGCATCACAATAGTAGCTAATGCTCAGATTTAAGCAAGGCCTAACATTTCTCATAAATATGGAAAATGCAGTGCTCCAGCAGAGAAAATGTATTTTCTATTGTCTTTTTCTTTGCCCCAAACTAATAGTTCTCTGCAGCACCTGCAGCTCCACCACTGACCTAGATGGGTAGTTCATTCCCAAACCCCAGACTGTGTCCCTTTCCACTCTTTTCTTCCAAGTATTTCTGCAGGTCATCTCCACAAGGTAAGAAAGAAACTGGAAAAAACACATCCAACCAATCCCTGCAGGGAGAGGTCCCTGTCATCCCCAACCTTTTGTCTGGGGGCCCAGCAGGACAGGTTTGTGTCTCACTGGGGGGACCAGTGCCCACAATTTGTTTTCTCTCCCAGTTTGGGCAACACCCTGAGGCACTACTGCAAGACAGAAAAATCCTATCACTCCTATTAACTCTCCCCTTGCCAGCTGGCCAGCTTGGAGACCTCCTTTTGGGACAGTTGTCACCTGAGCTCAGTGGGCTTCAGCAGCATGGTAGGTTGTTAGAGAAAAAAATAAGCTGAAAAAGCTTGTTGAAGAAAAATAGTGAAGTAAACAAAAAATGCAAACTCTGTTTCATGCGAATAAGAGGTACTTCTCCTGCCCACAGTTCTCACACGGCTTATAAATGTAGAACAATCTCCTACAGCACACCTGTCTTGAGTAGAAATGCAGAATAGTGCAGTGAGATTTCATTGGTAAAGATCTATGAGACTGGTTGAGATCTACAAGTTCTTAAGATCGATCTTCTGCAGATCTAGGTGTTGTGTGACCACGCATAACACAGCACACACTGCAATATAACATAGAGTACAGTTCCATCTCTTGAAACACAAATGAAGCATTTATTGATAGGCTTTTCATATATATAGGGTGTTCAGTAAAAATAGCATAGTTGTCAAAAATGTTGACTGTGCCCTTTCTCCTGATTGCAGTGGAAAACTTAACTGTGACCACTCACTGAGATCAAAAACTGTGGATTTTATTTCATCATCAAAATCTTAATATAACGTTCCACACGCAAACTTTCCTGCGAGACAGGCAATGTTACCTGCCCTTGTCTGGCACTTCTTAAAAATAACACTTGTTTACCAGTCTCGTCTGCAAAATATGAAGGCGTCTAAATGCTGTAAGGGTAACTGCTTATTGAAATCATCGGTCTAATGTAAATGCTGAATAAGGGGGTGCCAACTGTCAAAACTTTATTACAAAGTTTGGTCCACATACAAATTTTCTGCCAAGAACATGTATTACAGGAATGCAAAATACCTGCACCAGCAGAAGCTCTCGTGCAATTACAGGTACACTGTTTGCAGCACTTTGGTAAACTGTATTGGGAAAAGCAGTTTTCAGCTAGCAGTACATTTCTGTATTGGGAAGCTGTGCCAGAAGACTCATCCTCAATGATAAGGGTGTAAGAGCTGTCACACTAGGAGGAAAACTCTGTCTGCCCCAGTGCCCTCACTCTGACAGAGGCCATTAACACTTTCTGCTTCTGAAGTTCAAGATCTAGGGACTTTTGAGCCAGAAGTCCACATAAATTTTCAGTCACCAATATGTTGACTTTCTGAGAAGCCACTTAATCCTTTGCCTTTAAGGCATGCTGTGGTAAAGTTTCATAAACCAGAGGGGCTGTACCTTGAGGTGCACACATCCCTGAGCTGGCAAGATCAGGAAAAAGTATGGTTAGGCCATAGCTTTGGGAGGAGAGGATGAGAACGACAGGGCCTGACCTGCCTGCTGAATGCATAGTGTCCTCATGAGCCAGGTGCAGGCTGGGGGATGCAGCTCCTTTAGCATGCATAGAGAACAGCACCCTCCAGGGTGTGGACTGGCTTCTCCAGAGCATCCTACATCATTTTTCCCAGGGAGGTGGATGAGTCACCTTCCCAGGAGGTGTTTAAAAGATGGGTGCTGAGGGGCATGGTTTAGTGATTTATGGGAATGGTTGGACTCGAAGATCCAGTGGACCCTTTCCAACCCAGTGATTCTATGATTCTATGATTTTTCAAAGGTGTCTGTTGCAAACTGCCCCTTGCCCTTGCCTCATTAGTCGTTCCAGTGCATGAAACATTCCTGTGGCTCAGCTGTTTTCCTGGGCCTCTCCTGACATGCTGTGCAAAGGTCATCAAATACAATTTTCCCTTACCCACAGCCTTTTGGCTTGGAGTTTTGCCAAGCTGAGGCTAAGTGGCAGCACTCATTGCTCTATGAGGCCTCTCAGGTGCTTGAGCAAACAAAGACTGGAGAGGAACAGATGCCTCGGAAGCATGTTCAGGCTAGAAAGGCACACACGGGTTCCTACCTGAGACTCATTCCTCTCCCCTCTCCTCCTCAGGCTTCATGCTGTTTGCGATGGATTGCATTGTGTTTCTCAGCTGCTGCAGAAAGTTCTGTTCCTCAGTTATGCCCAAAGTGGCTTTGCAATGTAAAAGTGAGTGTCTGTGCAATTCCCGGTTTCTCTTTATCAAGCTGCCACCAGCAGAACTAAAGAGAATGTGTTAGTATCTTAGGTAAAACTGAATGACTTCGTTCAAGTACAGTCTTCCTCTCATCACTTATACTTTCACTGTTTCAATGCTATACACATTCTTTTAGTTACAGCTTCATCTCCAGCCCCTTGTTCAAAAGGAAACTCATCATTCCACCTGTTATGAAGAGGAGGATGTAAAATTAACCAGCTTGCCAATAGAGAGTCACCCTGCACTGTGATGTGAGCAGGGGGAGCTGATTTTCTAATTATCAGGATAAGGACACAGGATCTGCCCACAAAAGGAAAAGAGCACTTTACTCTTGACAGTAGGTGTCAGCAGCAGACGACGTTTGGGCTGAACAGACTCTCCTTGCAGGAACAACTTTCTGAGCTGTTTCAGCCTACTTTGAACTTGATATTTGCCCCGATTTCAGAAATGGCACAGATAAGTTTGTTTCTGTCTACGCCTGCAACCACATGCATGTCAGCACTCATCTAAACTCCCCTTGCTGCCAGTTCTTTGCAAGCTGTCTGTCGAACTACAGAGAGCCCCAAACATGTCTGACTTTATTGAGCACCAAAAACATTACAACTCTACATCTCCCACTCTTGCTGGAGTGCTGCAGAAAACACTTTGTGGTATCATTCACAGCCACAGCTACAAAGTAGTACTTCTACTGGAGAAAAAAAGTTAACAAGGTATTCCCAGTGTGAAGGTCAGCTCTGCAAAGTTGTACTACATCAGCATTTCATCTGCATTCATGACATGCTTTTTTCCTTTCTTTTCTTTTTCCCCTCAACCATTATTGTTTTTTGTCAGTTAAAGTGGATGTGGTGTATTTACACCAGGGGAGGTTCAGATTGGACATTAGGAAACATTTCTTCGCCAAAAAGTTTCTCAGCTACTGGCAGAGGCTGCCCAGGGAGGTGATTGAGTCCCCATCCCTGGAGTCAGGTAGATGAGGTACTTAATGGTATGGTTTAGTGGCAGATAGGTATGGTTGGAACTCAATGATCTCAGAGGTCTTTTCCAACCTAGTGATTCTATGACTCTATCCTTTGTCAAAAGTCCCACCCCAGCGTTCCTGTAGCCCCTTCAGGAACTGGAAGGTTGCTATTAGGTCTTCCTGGAATGTCCTTTCTCCTGGCTGAACAGCCCCAACTCTCTCAGCCTGTCCTCATAGCTGAGGGACTCCAGCCCTCAGATCATCTTCATGGCCTTCTCTGGACCCATTCCAACAGTTCCTTATCCTTTATATGTTTTCTCAATATCCAATCTAAACCTCCCCTGGCACAATGAAGCCATGAAACAGTCCTCTCTGTTTCTAACACTAATTTTCCTGTGGGTATCGTCAGGCTCTTAAATTTATGGACAGCTTATGTTCTACTTCCTGATGCAAAAGAAAATTTTAGCACTCTTATATTCCTTTGCAAAGATAGACAATTAGGACTAAATTAAAGAAACAAATGTACCTAACATTTTCTCCTGAGGCAGACAAAAGACTTCGCACAGGGGAGCAAACTTTCTCCAAGCAGCAGGCTCTCATCCAGGAAAAAAAACTAAACAACCTTCTGCTTTAAATACAAGCAGCAGGGTGAGAAGAAAATTGAGAGATTACTTGGGAGAAGAGACCAGCATCTATCTCTCTACAACCTCCTTTTGGCAGCTGCAGACACTGATAAGGTCTCCCCTCAGACTCCTCTTCTCCAGGCTAAACAATCCCAGCTCCCTCAGCCACCACACACAGGAATTGTGCACCAGCCCCTGTCACTTCCTGAACTGGGGAGGCTCAGCTGGGACATTGTCCTTTCAATTCACCCTGAACAGTGTGGTTCCTCTGTCCAAATTCCTGTTTGGTTTTTAATCCTTAAGGTGAAACACTGCCTTGATGCAGAAGGCTGTTGCGCCCCCACCAGCAGCTACCGTGGGCAGTCAGGAATGGTTGGACTTGATGATCCAGTGGGTCTCTTCCAACCTGGCGATTCTATGATTCTATGAATCATTCCTAAGTGCAGGTCAAAGTGTCTTGGTCTCAGCCATAGCCTGTCCTCCATTTGCTGTCTGCCATCTGCTGCCCACCATTCCTTACCTCTTTACTTTTCACTTGGAGTCTCTGTAGGCATCAAGCCAACACTTAAACTGAGCTGCCTGGCCCACATCATCCAGCTGAGAGTGTGGGTGGAGCAGGCTTCATTCTTGTCCTTGGAGTGGGAGGATTTCATCAGGCCAGCACGCAATGTTAAGAGGAGCGGCACTGGCTGAGTGCCTATCTGTGAAAAGGTTGTGCCTTTTGGAACAGCTGTGAACACATCTGGAGGTGCACAGTACTGCTTGGGATTGCAGTGAGAATCGTCTGAGTTAATAACCTGATCAATTCTAAGAATGATGTAATAAAATGGCAATGCCCACACCTTCTCAGGATATGGATGGAGTCTGGGGAATGTTTTGTCTTTTTTCCAATAGTCACATTTTACTTCTTAATATTTGTAGTAACATTTGTAGTAACTTCTGGCTGGAGAGCTGCCTGGAGGAGAAGGACCTGGGGGTGTTGGTTGACAGTGACTGAACATGAGCCAGCAGTATGCCCAGGTGGCCAAGAAGGCCAATGGCATCCTGGCTTGGATCAGAAATGGCATGACCAGCAGGTCCAGGGAGGTTATTCTCCCTCTGTACTCGACACTGGTGAGACTGCTCCTTGAATCCTGTGTTCAGTTCTGGGCTCCTCAGCACAAGAAGGATGTTGAGGCTCTGGAGCAAGTGCAGAGAAGAGCAATGAATCTGGTGAAGGGGCTGGAGAACAGGCCTTATGAGGAATGGCTGAGAGAGCTGGGGTTGTTTAGCCTGGAGAAGAGGAGGCTGAGGGGACACCTCATTGCTCTCTATAATTAAAAAAGGAGGTTGTGGAGAACAGGGAGCTGTCCTCTTCTCCCAAGTGGTAGGGGACAGGATGAGAGGGAATGGCCTCAAGCTCTGCCAGGGGTGGTTCAGGCTGGGCATTAGGAAAAAAAATTTCCATGGAAAGGGTCATTGGGCACTGGAACAGGCTACCCAGGGAGGTGGTTGAGGGGGTGTTTAAGGCATGGATGTACAAGGCACTCAGGGGCATGGTTTAGTGTTTGATAGAAATGGTTGGACTTGATGATCTGGTGGGTCTCTTCCAACCTGGTGATTCTATGATTCTATGATTCTATGATATTTTTTCACACTCCAGCAGGTGTTCCTGACTCCATCAGTCATAAGAAAACTCTATTAAAAAAATAAAAGGAAGGGAGGGGTAAAAGTAACAGTAGTATTTGACACATGATCAGAGATCCAGTCGAAAGGCCACTGGAGTTTTTTTGCCTCACTCCAGGAGAGCATATGTTTGATTTCATCACTCACCAGCACTATAGGTCAGCATATTCTTAGCTTTAGACATTCATTTTCTGACTCTTGAAGTAGCATGTACTCTCCTGTGGTCTTGCAAGAGATGTTTACATTAACTTGCAATCAGGCCTGTATTTTAAGGTAGCATATAAAATTTAAACATTTTATTGAGGCTTCCCTTCCTTAAAATTTGTTGGCACAGTTTAGAAGGAGAATGATTAGTTCTGGCATATTTACACCGAGTTAAAGTTCATTAAGTATTAATTAAAAGATATGTAAATGCTGTCAATATTTAGAAGAAGAAAATTGTTGTGATTGTTAGCTGTTTTCACAACAGGCAAAGGGACCAGGTAGGGTTTTTATTTTTCAACATATTCATAAATGGCCTAGATGTCTGAATAGGGGAGTGCTGAGTCTGCAGATGACACAGAATAATTGTTGAGATTAACAGGGAAGAGCTAGTGTCCGTTCCTTGCAGTGCAGGCCATGTGGCATTAAATTATTAAGAACAACACAATGAAAGTGACACATCGCAACAAATGACATTATGGACCACATTTGCCACAGTGAAGGCAAGAAGAACAGATGGAGATGACCAGCTTGCAAAGCCGTTTGTGGAGAAAATAGTGAAAGCAGACATGAATGCTGACTTTTTTAAGGAATTGCCCCAAAGGACTACTGTGATTGTAGACACCCCTAAGCCAGGGCTGAGAGAAAATTTTATGCATTAAATCAGTGCAATGAGTGTCGGGAATTGACAAATTATTCGATTGCATTCACCATCAATGATACGCAACCCATATACAAGATGTATATTGACAAAATATGAGATATATATTGGCAGCCCTATAATAACCTACACATCTGATGGGTATCTATACATTGCCGGGGCAAGCAAACATAGTCAGAACATGTAGTGGATTCCATGGTTTGTAGTACAAAGGCACAAACCTATTGTAAGCCACAGGATATGATAAAGTTCTTAACTGTTGTGGAACATTGTGTAAATGTTCCACACATTTATCTTGTGTGGGAACAATAATGCTAGTGTGGTCAGAGCTTAATGCATCCTAATGAGCAATACATTACCTAATCATACTTCATTGCTTTCGTAATCCAACTGTTGATGGCCACAGGTAAACCATAAGTCTTACAAAGATAAATGCACAATCTTACTGCTGTCAGATATAAACACAGATCAGTTTTGTGGTGTAGATGGGATTCATGCAGACCTAAAGAGCAGTAGACAGATCAGTTAGAGGATTAACGCAGAGGGGTAGATATTTGCGGTTTAGAGTGTGAAGACAGTGTGGCTTCCATTAAGAAAAATATTCCTCCTGACAATGCTTACCATGCAGTAGGCGATCTTTAAGGTTATTCTGGCCTTTTGGAGGGTTTTTCACAAGTGAGTCACGAATGTCAGTCTTGATAAAAATTGAAACAAACCCACAAGAGATTATTTCACCCCTGACTAGTGATTGGGTGAGGAGTTTGACAAATGTGAGGTTGAAACATTTAGCAGATATAAGTAAAGCCCCAAAAGGCCTTTCTTTCTTGCAGCCGATGAAAGTTTAATAAAAAAGAAGTATTCTTAGTAGTTTTCACTTGTGATTACACACATCAGAATTACTGGAGTGCAGAATACTCTAGTCAGTCCTGTTCGAAATACTTTCTTATCCTGCAAAATATAATCCCAGTAAACCTGGATGTTAAGAGATGCTGAGAAATCCATCTAGGTTTGCCCTCTTGACTCTGTTTCATTGACTTAAAGGGCTTTTCTAAGTAGATCAGTCTGCTTTGCTCTCTTTGTAGGATTGCAAAACTTGTTGAAATACCAGGGAGCCCTACTAGTGGAGTGAGGGCAATTTCAGCAATAGTAAAACCTTTGTGTGCCTACATGTAAGCAGCCTTTGATCATATTGCAGCTTGAAACAGGTAAACAATATGCCTTATATATTTACAATAACAAAGAAGATTGGCTAATAAAAGATTGATGACGATGGAGTCACGGAGCCTGTTGTTGTTTTCCACAGGTAGAAATATCTCTTTGTTAATCTGTAAAGAATGTATTACTTCCAAATCTGATGCACCACCTGGCTGAAACTGGTGTATCTGTGCTTTTGGAGGGGGGACAACATCTGCTAGGGACATAGGATGTTGTGGCACTCCGATAAGAAAGGTATTACAAGAAAGGCAGCTTGCTGTTGGCTGCAAACTCTCCTCTTTGACATCTCTATAGACACCTTTTGCATTGCAGATAGGCAGAGGTCAGTGCAGACTTAGCTTCTCCCTGCAGTGACAAAATAAGTGGGTCATAATTCTGGTTCCCTCAGACAATTGCAAAACTTTACCTGGTAAAAAGAAATTGGTAGAATGACCTTTACAATCAAAAGCCAAAAGTAGGGAACTGATTACCTATTCTATCTCCTTCCCGTTTCCCCAGGAGTCCAGGAATACCTTAACCGTTTTGAGTGACTTTCTTACGGTTGTAGCTGCCAATTTGATGTTCATTAAATTAAAGGGAACTTTGTTCTTGAATTCCTCTTTCTTCTAAGCATCCTTTTCTTCTAAGTTGGATTTCATTCTTCCATATGAACAGAGAGTTTTACACATTAAACATCTTGTGACTTTTCCTGATTATGTAGGGAATTTCATCATGAAGAAGTGCTTGTAGTTATTTGCTATTCATTTATCACCTGTTACTTTAATAAACCTTGCAAATGAGAGAAACTACTTTCTGTTGCTGCATGTTTACTTCAATTTTTTGCAATACTTTCACACTTCTGGATAAAGCATGTTTTCCATGTTCTAAATGGACAGGCGTGCGACTGGCTGGCTATTGGTAAGAGGAATAAACAGCAAGACAGGCAGAGGAATGACATCTAGAGGCTGGATTAGTGAGTGGATGGCAGAGCTAATCCTTAAAGAAATTATTGTGCTAAAGAATTTTGTGGAGCCCCATCACAATCTGCAGTTATTCAACTCAGAGCATTGGATGTGTGGTTATCCTGACTGGAATTTGACAAATGTATACACTTCAGTGTTTGTTTTGAAATTATATAAAGAAAAATCACTTATTGTGATAGTGGTGTAACAAGATCTGTCAACTTTCTGCCTGGAAAATAGGAAGCTATGTTATGAATGGCCTGGAGAAACAAAGAATTTCCTTTCTTCTTTGTATCACAAGCAAGTGTATCACCTTCATACAGGGCAGAGAGATAATTCAAGTCCATGTTTACTTCTGTAGCAGTCCTGACTACTTTGGAGTTAAGAAGTAGACCTGCTTTGACCAGCATGTCTCGGTTGTTTCCCAGTTTGGGTGGTTTTGTTCTTCATCTTGTTTTACTTTATGTGTAAATGCCATCCCTATGGCCTCAACTTTCACAGCTCTGCACTAGACTGGGGTTTCCAGGCTGGCCCATGGATTCAAGATGATGCTTTCCCTGCAGTGGGTTGTGGCAGTGCCACATGTCCAGGAGGAAACTGCATGGAAAGGGCATAGTAATTGTCTTTTGCTGTGTGGCAAATGTGACTTATTGGGTGAAAAGCAATAGACTGCCAAAGCCTCTCCATTTTATGTGTTCCCCCTACAAACCTGTTCTGCTTATTTTGGGATGTGCCTGTCTCAGCAGCTCCCAGGAAAACTTGGATGTCTTGGACTGAGTGGTTTGACAGGGAAAATTGTAGCTGACAAAGAGCTGCGATCCCACCCTTCAGCATGATGGAGAGGTGAACGTGAGAGGGGTTTGCTTGTTCTCTATTTTTTTAGAAGTTAGCAGGGAAGAATTACAGATCTTGTGCTTCTGGTGTGGCAGGAAATAGGACTTTGTAAGGGTTAAAGAGGCAGTGCAAATAGTAAAGTTTACAATTCTCCCTATTTCAGAAGAGGCAATCTCTCCTTCCTCTCCTCAGGGGGAGGAAGACTGTCTTTTGCTCTGATCTTTTAAGAAACCTTTTTTTAATGTGCTTAGGTTTCTTGCTGAGGCATCTCAGTAAGAGTTTCCACTCCTTCCTGTTACTCCCTGGTGTGCTGTCAACACAACGCTTTGGATATTGCACCTTTTCTGCTGCAAATCAGGTCCCAGAAACTACCTCTGCCTTCCCACCCACGAGGGTTTTAGCACCTAGGTGGCACCCATACTAATCCCCTGTGTCAGGGCGGAAGGTAGCTATTCAGAGATGCTCTGTGTTGTGCCAGAGGACCAATACCCTGTTCATCCAGCTTCTACCCTACACCACCCTAAGGAACCTGTGTTAGCAGGGCAAGTTGCACGAGGAAGAGATCAGAAATGAGAATGTGAGGAATGACAGCTAAACAGGAATTTGGTGAGCAAAGCTATTTTACTAGCAATGCAAGATTTTTTCCTAGAGAAGCCTAAAATAAAGCTGTTTGGTGTGGTAGGCAAGAAGTAGTGGGTAATGGTGTGCCTGGCAGCAGCAGTTTAACGAGAGTGATCATCTTGAGGTTGCCATTGAAAGAAAAAACAATGGGAAGGCAAAACCAAAAAACAAACCAATGAGGTTTTGTAGAAGTTACAGAAAGCTCAGAAAGAGGTCAGCAAGGGGAGAAAAGGTAATGCAGGTAAATAATGAAAAGAAGATGCAGTGTAGTTGCAGACACACAAGAGATGGGCATTCAGCAGCAAATCTGAAGATACAAAAGCTGCTTGACTTATTATTACATGGCACAAGAAGTGCATCAAGTTATCATGTGAGCTTGTAACATGTCAAGAGCCCACTTCTTGGTGCCTGGACAGATGGGATAAACCAGAGGACTCCGTGGTGGTGCCACCCACTCTGATATTTCTGCTGCTGTTACTGACTGAAGAATATTTGGTGCACTTTCTACAGAGGATCCTTGGGTCTGCTTTAATTTCTAAGGAATCCAGTCTGCGTGTATCACAGCTGCTTGACAACACAAAGCAAACAATGGTATGTAAGGATGGGAATATTTTAAAAGGATGGTCTCAGCTTCAGACTAGCATGCTAATGTAAACACGTGCCAAGGAGAGGTCTTTCAAGGACCAGCACATCACTGTTTTGGAAGTTATGCCCTAAATACCTATTCCACCAACTTTAGTTAATTTATTGTCATAAGGTGGTAAATGAGCAGCTGGTGGGATGCTCTTAGGCTTTAGAAATAGTTATTCACCTTTGTTCTTTCTGTGACGCACATGAAAAGACAGGAGAGGGTACAGGGTAAGGGGCTAAACTGTGTTTTATTCCTAAAAAAACCCCAACCCTGAATTAAATGACAGGCATTTGATAGGACAGAAGGAGAAACCAGTTTATCTAGTGTATTCTGTAGTTGAACAGATGCAAAGGTAGGTGGCTTGTTACTTCACAACAGTGTATTTTATAACCCTTTAATACAGTTTGGCTAAATTATTGTAGTGCAGTGGAGGGAGCAGGTTTTGTTGTGTTGTCAATTCCTGCCTGCTGAAATTTGCATCTTTTCACAGGTGTTATGGCAAAATGAGGCAGTCATTTCATCATGAAGTAGAAAGTCTAACTAAATAAGTCTAACTAAATAAGTCACTACTGAATTATTTAGTTATATTTAAGCACATGTCAGTTGGAGAAGTGCTTCATGTGTATTAAATTAGGGTTAGAAAAAAATATTTTAGGCAGTCTGAAAACCACACCTTCGTGTTTCTGTGTTGTAATTTATTGGTGGGATGCCTTATAAGAACTGATTGCCATATTGAAAAATTTACTCATTGGCAGCATCTTGCTGCTTAACATATATTATTGTTTATATCATGTTTTTCTTTCTTCTCCTCTGCATTATATCTGATGAGTAAATTATCGGTTAAAAGGAACTGGGTGGAGTTAGGGTGGGACAAAGGATAGAAATTATATTATCATTGAGAACACCTCTGGCGTCAGGCTTCAAAGGGTAGCAGACTTCTCCTAGTGATAGCTTTAGGTCTTAGAATGGGTAATTTTTGTTTGACTCTGCCTCTTGAGGCTTGCTGGATTCCCCACTATAGATGAGCATATATTCTCAGAAAGGCAGTAGGCTAGTGTTCTGAAGGAGCAAGCATGGAAGAAAATAGAGAGGACCATGATCTTGCAGATGGCAAGGTTTTGTTTACCTGGATGATTTTATTTGTGGTGTTAGTTTTGTTGCCTTCAGTGTTTAGAGTGTCGTTGGGGATTTCTCACTTCTATGTGAAAATCGTAACAAAAATGTTTGAGGTAAGTTCAGAATTGGGTTAAAAAGGTATGTGTTTACTACTGGACATTTTTAATGAAAAAATGCACATTTTATACATATGTTGTAAAAGCCAGCAGAAAGAATTTCATTAACTTGGGTATGTTGTTTGTAGTGTTAATTTACATGGTAGTTCTGAAAGATATCTTTAATGATATCTACTTATGTGTTGGGTTATAACTTGTACTGGTTCAAGGTTTTCTTGGGTTAAGGCAGAGGTTCTATGATACCTTTCTTCTAGCTCACACTGATTAGAATGCTTCATATTGCACTTATGCCAAGTGAAATACGAATAAAAAGATGTATTAGTTAACAGGAGTTGGTGAGTAACAAAAGCCTGTATTTTAGGTGTACTTAAGTTTCAATGTTTTTCTTTGGATTATTCTAACCATGTGGTATTAATGAGTACAATTCTAGGTAAGAATAGTGACTGTGTATTGACTTCTTCCAGTTAAACAACTGGAGATTCCCATTGTCACAAGTTCTGCTGTATGAGACTTGGGGAATCCGTGTAACCTTCTAAAAGTATAATTTTTCTTCTGCTAATACCAGTAAAAGTTTTCTGTGGCTTTCAGTAGGACAGAATTGCATTAAATTCTTGAAGTCTGATTTTTCACATCCACCAGTGGCCAAAAGTAGGTGCTGTGAATTCATCGTATTGAACAGTGAAGCGTTTCTTTTTCCCAGTAGGATAACTTTGTCTTTCTGGCATAAACCAGCTTTACATGAATATACTTTCTACTTGTGGCAGAAAACTTATTACTAGTATTGTTACTATTACTGTTATTAATCTGTTAGAGCCATCTGCTTGTGCAGTAAATCCTGTCTGTAACAATGTGATACAATTAATATCATAACCAACCAGTTAATATCATAGCCGACTACCTTTGCCAATTCTATATTGTAATTCTTCTGTCTTTTCTTCTTTAATACCACTTAAAAGCTTGGGCAGGGTCTGTCTCCAGCTGTATGAGCATCATTGTCTGTAGACAGGTTACTTGTTTTTTCAGATACTGAAGTCAGTAGTAAATGACTGCATGCAGTGGCTATGCATAATATTGGCTTTTACATGTTATCAGCTAGTGGTATGCTAATTAAATCCTTATTGATAAACTTAGTAGGAGGAATGTGGCATTTAGAATTGATTTTGTCAAGTTCTTCTGTATGAAACGCAAGCTTAAGGAGGCCTTTGTACAGAATTGCTGCTGCAGTTGGCAGACGTTAAAATAATTCAATGTACACTTTCCAGTTCTGAAGGACTGCCAAGCCCCTCAGTGGACGCTTTATGCAGGAAGGAACTTCTCTTTCGAAAAGCATATGAAATATTTTTCTTTCCACAGTTTTTGTAACAGGTTGTGGACAGGATAATTTTGTGCTCTTAGGGTGGAGGTTTAACTTGTCAAACAAGAAGTAATTGAGGTAATTGTTATGTGATCAGATATAGCCTTTTATGTCTAGTTCCCCATTGCTAGAGCAGCTAGTAACAGGAAGAGCACAGCTTCACGTACTGCAGTTCGGGTTGGCTTGTTTGTTCTGTAGTTGAAAATAGTTTCTGAACTGTCCTGTGGGCAAAAGAGGAGCTTCCTTTGTTCTCATCTTACTATTAATTTCACTTGTTTGCTTTGAAGTACTGTTCAAACGCTTCTTGTCATACCTAAAGCATAACGAAGAGCTATCTTGTTGGGAAAAGGGAGGGGGAGATGATGGAGGTTATTTTCAGTCCCTTTCCCTTGTGCTGTGGCCCGTTTGGCCCTTCAGAAGGAAGGACAGAGCTGGGAAATGCTGGGTTAAACCTTGTGCACAGTTGCTGGGCCTATTCTTGTGGAGCTAATTCATCAGAAAAGGTCTGAAATTGCTGCTTGGGATACAGTTATCTTTAAAGCTGGCTTACACATGCCCTTTGTTCAAGAAACAAGAAACGTGACATTGGTAGCTTCGTTTGCTTCTTACAGCTGTAAATGACTATGGGAACTGGGAGGCAGAGGGAAAACTTGTTTTAGTTTCCTCTGTTTTCTCTGTTTCAGAAAAATAAGGTTGCAGACTGAAATCAAGGACCTTTAAAATCAAAAGATTTTTTTTTTGAAGGTAGGCTTTTTTTGAAAAGTAGTCCTTATTGAAT
Source organism: Coccyzus lansbergi (assembly GCA_033558105.1). NCBI lineage: Eukaryota > Metazoa > Chordata > Aves > Cuculiformes > Coccyzidae > Coccyzus > Coccyzus lansbergi. The sequence continues at coordinate 382,646 of JAUMJK010000289.1, read as the reverse complement.
TTTGTTGGAGCCCTAGGTGTTGTAGGATAAAGCCCAGATTGGAGATGATCTACTATTAAGCAATGAGTAATGGTGGTATGTGACAAGATGGGTAATTTTGATTTCCTGACTTCACTGAACAGCTCTAGCAGTATGAGCAGTGAGTGGGACAAGCAGGTAAGATGTAGTCTATGTATGGAAAGAATTTGTATCCTTTACTGCTTCTCCATCAAGGCGTCTAGACACTCTTTTAGAAACAAAGCAAACCTTTTTACAAAAGAAAGAATGGTTTGAAAATTCTGAGGTTGATTTTATTTTTTTTGTTTGCTTTGGTGTAGGGTGTTTGTTTCTTGGGTTTTTTTTTTTTGAGGACATATGGATGGTAAAATAGTGGAAGATCTCTAAGACAGTACTTTCTAAATTGCATAACTGTTAGGCCATAATTACTAGAATTACCAATAGTTTATCCTGAAAATATTTCTGGAAATAGTAAAGATTATTTTGGGTTTTTTTTTCAGGTAGGACTATTCTTTCTCATATGTTTGTAAGCTTTTATTTGTGAAATAACATGTTCTCTCTAAGCTTTCTATTTGCTTGTCTATAACGGGGTTTGGTGGAATGACGATAACTAGCAAAACTGTGCTGGGGGCATTATTCCAGCCCTTTAATGTTGCAGCTGCAGAAGAAAACACATTTGCTAGAGTGAAATCTACACCATGCTCTTGCAGAGTCCTGTGGAGAGTCAAATAAGCATGCAGAACAGCTGTAACTCCATTCGTGGTGAATCTGGAATTTTGAGATCTGAGATTTTATATGAAATTGGAGAGAAATATATTTCAGGATGACATCAGCCAGCTAATAATTGTGGATATCCTTTTAAACTGGTAACTTGTTTGTATGTTGAGGTGGCTAATATGCTGTAAACTCCCACTGGAGTATGGGCAGATGTTCCAGCCACTTAAGCTTCTGGAAGAAGCTCACTGCAGTACTTTAAATGCACGATATCCTGAGTTAGCCACCACATCAAACCCCAAAGATATGCTACTTGTGTTTTTATCCCAAACAAATGTTTGGGGCCATTCTCAACCTGTTTCTTCCGCCTTTCCTAGAGCAGCCAGGGTATTTGTGGTTTTCACTGTCTGGTTGTGGACAGCTGCTGTTTGCACATCTTCGCAGAGCTGCCATGTAACATGCAGATCACTTGATCTGGGTTCTTGTCTGGGACATGAAAAGGGATATGAGACCAGGCAGAAATGGCTGTTGGATTAATAGGTTGTAAGTGCTTGACCTTAGATGGAGATTTTAGGTTGCACTAATAACCTATGGATGAAGACCTTTACATGGAATAATTGTTCCAAGGCCTTTGTCACTCAAAGCCAAGAGAAGGACTGAAAAAAAACCAGTGTAATGAGTTGTTAGAAGAAACTTTTGTGAGAACAGGGGAGAAGAGGTAATAAAATATGGGACTATAGAAGAAGAGAATCAAAAAACAAATTACTGCACAGTATGGGAAAAAAATGGAGTACTGAACAATGCACTGAACTGTACTTAAAGGAAAAATGAACCCACAGTACATTATACAGAGGTGATTTGCCAACTGTCTGCCTCTACTCTCTATTGCAACATTCTTGTTCCTGTGCTGTTCTTTCATTTCTCAGTGTGTGGGCTGCTGTTTTCATGGTGTTCCCTGACTCTCCATGTGTTGCAAAAGATTGCGATTCACGATATAGCATTTTACCTTTCCCAGGGAATAACAGCAAAGTATAGAGAAGGGAAAGGTCTGGGGTTTTGGGGATTGATGCTGTGGGTTGTTTTTTTTTTAAATACTGTTATAACAGATGATTTGGATTGAGTCTGAAATATCCCATGACATCACTGCTTAGTCTCTTTTTAATTTTCTTTTAAGATGACTGGTGAAAAAAGTGAAGCAAGTGTAATAAAAACCATCCTAATTATGCCATGATAGTGTCCCCTTTTTGTTATTGAGTTAAAGTTCAAAAGCAACATAAGGAGCTGTCAGACAGCATCCAAAACTGAAGGATGGCAAACAGCTAGTTGATGTTGTTGTACATGCATCCTGTTGTAAGATAGTGAAGACAATTTGACATCAACCTTTGTGGCAACTTAAATAGCTGCACAGGTCAGTAAGAAGGAAATAAACTGGTTAGCAAGAGTTTATCCTGAAGCAGATGTATCTTTGTGCATTGTAGTTGTGAAGCCTCAATAGCACGTTAGGGCATGAGCTGAGTGGGCCATTGATTCCTTAGTAATGAGTGGAGCCCACATGAGAGTGTCTTGTGTCCTTTGTTAACAGCAGATATCTTGACATAAAATGTGAAGATACAGTACTCATAAGACCTACTATTTGTGTCTCTATATGTATAATGAAATCATTCAAGCACTCTGCTCTCATGAGTTCTTGCCAGGACTACGACGTTCAGTTCTGGAGTTCTCAGCACAAGAACAACATAGATCTGTTAGAGTGAGTCCAGAGGAGGCCACAGAGATGATCAGAAGGCTGGAATGCCACCTGCATGAGGACAGGCTGAAAGAGTTGGATTTGTTCAGCTTAGAGAAGGGAAGCCCCTGGGGATACTCTATAGCAGCTTACTTAAAGGTGGTGGGGGTGGGAGGATGGTGCAGCAAAGCTGGGGAGGGGCTCTTTATCAGGGAAGGACAGGACAAGGGGTAATGGTTTTAAGCTGAAAGAGGGGAGATTTAGATTAGGTATTGGGAAGAAATTTTTTCCTGTGAGGGTGGTGAGGCACTGGAACAGGTTGCCCAGAGAAGTTGTGGATGCTCCGTCCCTGGAGGTGTCCAAGGCCAAGCTGGATGAGGCTTTGAGCAACCTTATCCAGTGGAAGGTGTCCCTTCCCATGGCAGGGGAGTTGGAATCAGTTGATCTTTAAGGTTCCTTCCAGCCTGTTCTATGAAAACTTAGAAAAATTAAGAATATTTGTTTATCTGGTTTTGATAACAGTGGAGTTTTATGCTGCTCTGCACAGGAAGGAGGAACTTGGTTTAACTCATGAAGGTGAAGACAGGGAAGGGTGAAAGCTCAGAAACACTATGGATATGAAATGGTCCCTTCTCCATTTTCTGTTAACAGAACCTCCATGAACGCCCCAAAATGGAGTAATCTTTTATTCTTTAAAATCCATTTTGGATCTGTTTTTCCAGCATGTCTCTAATGTCAGTGACACTATTCTGCATCATTCTGTTGCCTGAAATTAACCGAGGAGGAGAGAGTTTGGACCTATGGACCTTACAGATTCTGAGGTAGCTCAGTGATTTGTGGGGCCCCAGGAAAAAAACAACTGCCTGTGTCCTGAAAAGAAGCTTGAGCCAAAGTGTTTTTCCTGAAAATGGCAAAAAGTAATCTATATAACAAATGAAACAGGAGGTGTGCAGGACAGCCTTCAGGATGAATATGAAAAATGCAAATCTAAGACCTGGCTTCAGTAAAAGAGGCTCAGACACAGTAATTACAGTTTGCCTGGAAATGATGAAATGGAAGCCATCAACATCTGCTTTTCTTGTTTTGCGTACAGTGGACCACACTGCAGATTGAGAAGGGAATAAAAAAGCAGAAGGCGCTGGCACTTGAAAACTTAATCTCCACTGGTAAGATCTCGGAATGAAGTTAACACAGCACTATTCCTCTTGTGAAAAGGCAACTATTTTAATATCTTGGCTAGAAAAGAGTCAACAGAAGTGTACCTTACATGTAATATTAACTAAGAAAACTGAAATGGCCAAAATGGAGTTTGATGGGCAAATAACTTACAAACCTACAAGGAAGACCGTGAGTATGTTCTAAGCAAGATAATCTGTGAATGATTGATTCTTCTGAATAAGAGGCTTTAGAGGCTAGTGTAGGTATAGAAAGATGTCACTGGTAAGCATTTTGGAAGCTGTCTCCATTTTCATGAGTATTTTGTACTTGCTGAATCCATCAGCTCTTGGTTTACAGGATTAGGAAAAAGACATGTTCTTTGCCCTTGACATTGCTCTGTATGGGTTCTCTCTTCTTGTAACTCCTAGCATGCAAAAAGACAAGGTCTCTCAAGTAAAGGAGCTACTCCACTTCACAGATCACCATTATGATTTGTGCTTTTCTTTATGTGTAGGGCTAAAGTGTGAGCATGTAACTTTTTTTCTCTCCTCCTAACTATATTTCCTTTCTTCTCTGGCCAAAAAGGACTGGGTTAAGTCCTCAATTCTTTTACTTGTAGTGCCAGTATTAGTGATTAATGATGTAGACTGCTTGGTTTGTTAGCTAATGAATTTCAGATCTGATGATTTCCTAGGTGTTCAGGGTTTGACTGAAGTGTAGCTGAAGGAAAGTTTTGTGATGCTGATCAGGGGATAGTATGATGTTGAAGATAAATTAAATGTATATTTAATTCAGTTAAATGTTCCTCCACCACAAAAAACCCCAAACAACCACCAAACCAAACAACCCACCAAACAAAAAACCCAAGTGTTAGCTGGTGTGGATCAATACAATTTCAGTCATGGTAACCAGCCAGATAAGAATTTGATCTTGGAGCAATCTCAGTAATATCCCTGGTGTGTTACACTATGTAAGTCTTGGGGGGGGAAACAATCCAGATTCTTTGAAACTTCTCGGTAGTGAAGTAACTCTTAAAGGAGAAGAGATGGGGGAAGAGAAGGCTCTGACTAAAACCAGCAGAGTTAAAAATAGATGTTTGTTACGGCTGGGAAAAGAAAAATAATTGACAATAGCAAAAGCAGCACCAGGAAGTGTCTGCAGTCTTGGCAGTGCTCTGTCGACATCTCTAGGTGTGTGTGTACACATGTTGTTTGGCAAATGACAATGAAGGAGGTGTTGTTCTCAAGGTATGAATTGCAGCTTGTTCTGAAAGCTTTTCTGAATTCTTCAACAATTTAACAGTGTTCTAAGGCATAGAATTAGAGGAGTAAATTGTGAAACTAAATGCCCATATGTAAATGAGACGTAAGAATGCAATTTGGATGCTTGGAGCAGGAAGAGAGCTATTTCTAAGAAACACATGTATTTTACTCTTTTTGGAATCTGTGTTGTCCATTCTACTATCTGGAAGGAAGACTCATTTCCTCATGCAGGGATCATCCAGAGAGATGAAACCTCCATGGAAGAGGAGATTTCCAGCCAGCGCCGAGGATGCTTCAACTTTGCTGATGTTATGTACTTCTCCAAGAAAGGTTGTGAGGCAGTTGCAGAGGATGAAGTCACCCAACGGTTCTCCTCTGAGGAGCTGGTGTCCTGGAATCTCCTCAGCAGGACCAATGTCAACTTTCACTGCGTCAGTTGGCAATTAAGTGCTGTGTGGATCATTGGAATCTTGATTCGGTATTGTCTCCTGATGCCTTTTCGGTGAGCCAGTTGTACATTTAAGGGATCATTTTTTCATGTTACTTTTGTGAAAAGATATGAAATAATATGCTATTGAGTAGTGCAGAAAGGAGAACCTGGCATGACTTAGTTTTCTAAGATGCCATCAAAATTCAAAAGAAGAAAAGAACAAAAAGAAAAAAGGCACCAAAGATATATATTTGTCTTAGATTCTGTGTATTTTCTTAGCAATTAGTTTGTTTTAAAAATCCAGCAAAACTTTACAGAAATTAGCTTGATTTTTTTTTTTTGTTATGTAAACCAATAACTGTTTCAACTGAAAAGATCAGGCTCTGCCTGTCTAGGAGACAGGGACACTATCTGCTGGACACTTGGCATTTGAAGCAAAGCCAGTGTTTAGGAAGACTAGGGCTGGAAAAATATGCATCCACTTGGAATATCCTGGTTTTTTTCAGACTTCTAAAAATTTTTTTAAGTAAAATTGGCCTTTATCATATTGACCAAGCAGTTAAAAATATTCATGTGTTCTTGTAAAAAGCAGTACCTTTTAAAATTTCTTATTCTTTTGATGGAAGGACAGTATAATTAAAACATAGCTGCAGTGGATCAAGGGATTTCATACCAGTCAGTGACATAGCAGAGCATGTGTGTAAACTTAAATATGCAGCTTAAGAAGACAATGCTTATGTGGAAATGTCTGCAAATTGGTTTTGCTCAGCAATTAGTAAATAATAGCATTTTATTTTTCATGATTATGTAGTAGCTTGCTGCTTGAAGTGGAAATACGTACTGAAATTACTGGATGGGTTTTTAAAAGTGACACGATGTCCCTTTTGGCACTGAAATCTCACTTTGATTAAAGAACACTAGTCACAACTCCCCATCCTCTTTGAACACAATGGCTTCTTTACCCCATTATAGTATCAGATGAGGGTATGGTGGTTTTTGGAAGATGGATTCCAGGCAGCACAAGCTTTTGTATTTGGTGCAGGGTTGAATGAAAATACACTCATATTATTCTCTTTGCCTTAACTGATTTGTATCCCTAGTTAGATGCTGTTAGTACTGGAGGCGAGCATTGTGAAACAGATCAAAGTGTTAAGTAAAATATTTTCTTGCTTGCTTTTCTGTTTTTCTTAGAATTTAATCAAGATTATTTTATGTTGTAGCATCTGCTTGGCTGTTTTCAGCATTCTCTTGCTGGTCTTGGCCACTACAGTAGTAGGACAATTTCCGCATGGCAGGTGGGTGTTTACTGAGGACTCTTTCAACTTTTTTTATTTCTTTAAGGGTTTGAATTAGTGTGTCAGAATATAAATCTGCTTGAGTCTGCAGGATTAATGTGGACTATTACAGGAGACTCTCTTTACTGTAAATTCATAAAGCACTATGATAAAGTATGGCCATGGCATATGAAATTGGACCTGCAATGTAAGCCAGAGAGATACTACTGGCAACATGTCTTAGAGTGGAAAATAAAGTATGCCCTACTTGAGTCAGAATAGGGCAAGTAAATAATCTGTCCTAGCAATTCCTTATTAATAATCTGAGACTATTACATTCTGTCAGTGCAAAAACACAATTCACCAGCTAAGTATTTTTGTATTAAATTAATGTTAATGAACAAATCTATAGCAGTTGCTTCCAGAGAAAATCTATAAAACAATACCCTAACTATTATCTATTCTGCTTTAAATCTTGTGGGTTTAGAATAGATGACAGTAAAAGATTTGGACCAGAATATCCTTGATACCTGATAAACTTCTCCTGCTTGTTAGTGCTGTGAGTCCACTTACTGTAGTCGTAGCAATAACAGCTATTAGGAATGGTTCGGAGAACTTGCATTATTCTAAAAGTGACTATGTAGAACTGCAAATGCATGTGTGGTTTCATTTCTTTTAGAGTTAAATGCTGGCTGAGCAACCAGATTCAGATGATCTGTGCCACATTAGGTGTCCGATGCCTGGGTGGTCTTGTTTATTTCCACAATGGGTGAGTGGTTCCACTGGTTTGGTATTGAATTCTTACAGTACTCAGTGTCTTAAGTTTCAGAGTGGGATTCTTATTCCGTTACTGCATAGCTACTGTGATGGTGCACTTGGATCTAAGAAGCTGTTTGGATCATATAGAGTCTATCATGACTTTTGTATGTCCCACTGCGTTTACTGTTGTGTATTGGTAGGTTATGTGAAGGTGAAGTAGTACGGTGTTCTTGGCTATATATGCTTAGATATTTCTCTCAATGTTTGCCATGAATACATTAGAAACACGTGCAAGAATACTGACATAGAATACTCAGCTGTTCCATTAGCAAATTTTTTTGGCAACTATGATAACTCTTGACAGTCCTTCCTAAAGTTAGTTATGGATGGTATTGCAGTAAGTTTTTCTAATGCTTTGCTTAGTGGTGGAGCGTTCTGTAATGGAGGCTTTTGAAATATTTTTTTGTTTCTGCTTTAGGAAAGAAGCAAAGTCATACTCTAGTGTCTTTGCTTTTAGTATCTGAATATTCTTTGTTATATACTTCTGTGAATATTAATGTATACAGCTAAAGTGCCTGCTCTGTGAAGTCTTGTATTCACAGCTAAGAGGAAATTGGTTTTGATGAAATGCCAAAGCTACTGAAAAGTGAAGGAACTCTTGAAAGTATGTGGAAAGACTTGACTTAGCTATGGCAAAGTACTGCCAGAAGTTTAAAAAATATAGTAATATTAGTATTTAAAAAATGTTTTACATTCTTCCTGTAGATCTGCAGGTAAGCTGTGTGTCTAAAATGCTCCTGTCAATGAGTGTTAGTTGTGGATGTACGGTCAGTGGATGGATCACCTCATGGGGCATGTAGTTTGGACAATAAGCAATGTTGTTCCTTTTATGGTTGTCATTCCAGGGAAAACAGACCACAGAAAGGAGGCATCTGTGTAGCCAACCACACATCTCCACTAGATGCTCTAATACTGGGCAGTGATGGATGCTATTCCTTGGTATGAACAAGAGATGTTAAATGTAGGTAATGTTGAGATGCCCACAGATGCAGTGTTGGGTAAGATGATAAAGTAACAGGTAGGATTCAGACTCACATTCAGGACTGGAAAATAATAAACACAGCTTTATGCATGATTTTGACCAAGGGGATTGGTATAATTTGTGAATAAGCTTAGAAACTGATGCATCTGTGTTCAATATTTTATTGTTTACATGTGTTTGTTTGCATAGTAACAAGTTTCTTTTCGGCTTGCAGATTGGCCAGGCACACGGAGGGCTTCTGGGACTTATTCTAAAATCTTGCATGCAAACCTGTCAGCATATTTTGTTTGAACGCTCAGAAATGAAAGACCGCCATCTGGTTAGGAGAAAGTAAGGGAGTGAGGCATTTGCTTAATTGTCTCATCAGATCTAGTAATTGTGAGGACCTGGCACGAGCCGAGACTGTTCTCATCCTGCATCTTTTTGGTGAGCAGCTGCAGGCCGTCATCAGTGTAAGGTTTTGAACAGCTCCATCTATGAAGATTCAGGGTGTAAAAATCATCTACTGATTTATTTATTTATTTATTTTTAAATCATTTGCCCTGTAACCTCTGGGAATTTCCACACTGCCACAGTCACCCTGCCTGTCACAGGCAGGAGCTTGTTCATTCTTTCTTCTAGGCCAATGATTTGGGATGTTAGAACATAAATTGGAGTTCTGACAGTATATTTGCTTCCAAGTTCATGCCTTGCCCTGGTATATTTTTCATCAGCTCTAAGCTGATCATATCTGCTGTGAGTACAGGTTAAAGGGAAGCTGATCACAGGGGAGGAAAATGTCCAAGCTACCACCTAGTTGCTAGAACCACATCCTGGAGAAGTGCCTTAATATGTTTGCTTAAAGCCTATACTGTTCTCCAGGCCTGCAGTATTGATTCCTGGCAGAGACAGCGTGTTGGACTTCAAGCACATAAATGTGATAGACTCAGTATGGCAGCTCTTATATTCTTGTGTGTTTACAGAGACTGTTCATAGTCATCCTAAATCTTCATGAAACAGGATGCAACGCAACTAACATTAAATAAATGTCTATGACTGTTTGTCCCCTGATGCTGGATTGCTCTCATTTTTTTTTTATATCTGATGTTTTGTTTTCTTCTTTATTGTAAACTGGAAAGGCACTGCTTACTCTTCAGTTATAGGAAAGACAAGTGTCTGCTTAGTAGTAATACTGTGTTTTTAAGTGATGCAGAAAATGTAGTAAAATAGTAGTCTACCTCATTATTAGATGTGGAGATTTGTTAGAAAAATAGTAAAATTGATATTACAAACCTAGAAGGCATGAAAACTTGACACATGGAATATACGTCAATCAAAAAAGTTTGTGTTCATAGCTGGAGCTTGTCAAATGGGAAGAAATTTTTACATGCTTCATGTGTTAATTGCATTAAAATGATAAAATAAAACCACTTACGGATTTGAGGAAAACCTTCTTTTGCAATTAGCAAGAGAAAACCTCCCAGATAAAGGCCTGAAACTAACACTCATTCTGGTTGAGGCTACTGATGGTCAAAGGGCAATCGAGTAAAGGCTTTTCTTGTCCTATGTAAGAGGTAATAGATGTTTAGATTCTTGGCCAAGTACAATATGAAGTATAGACTGAGATTTTATTTTCTCTCCACAGAATTAGAGAACACATTGCAGATAAGGCCAAATTACCCATTCTAATTTTCCCTGAAGGTAGGAGGAAACAACTATATTGATTTTATTGCTCTTCTTGCTTCTTGCCACTGACTGCAGTTTATTATACCCGGTCCTTACAAGTGAGGTTTTCTGGTTTTCATCTGTAGAATTAATTAGCTCTTGTGAGATATTAAAAGTCAGATTCTTGTATTTTACAACAGCTTTATGAGTTTGTTTACTTTAGTGTACAGTGTAATAGAAGAGAGAACAGGCTCTAGAATAGTGTTTCAGAACTAAAGCTTACTTTCTTCTTTAGCCACTTAAGTCATCTTAAGACAGCTTAGGAATTGTCTGCTGGTACTTGGAGTAGATTAAACTCTTCATTTCTTTTAAATCTGGCCAGGTACCTGTGTAAACAACACATCAGTAATGATGTTTAAGAAGGGAAGTTTTGAGGTAGGAGGGACTATCCATCCAGTAGCAATCAAGGTAATGTATCCACAGTTTTCCAAATGTGGTAGGATTATTTCCAAAAGCTTCTCATGTCAGAGAAGCTGTTTATGTGTAAACCTTAAAGATTTTTTTCCCGTGTGAATAAGGTTCTGAATAAGTCTTGATAAAATTGAACCTTTTTGTAGTGTGTAATGTGCTACAGCTCTGTGTTTTACATCTCTGCTACTGGTTAGGCTCAACCGGAAAAATATGGTTCCAGTTGTTACGATGCGTTCACTTCTGCTTGCTCTTTCTATTCTAGGGCTCCTAGCTCTTGTGTGCTCTGGGGATCAAGGCACATTTCCTGGCTCTAGATATATTAGTTATTTTTTATGTGACTATAATGTTGCCTAATTTTATGGAAACTGATAAATCTGTTATGTTTTCCAGGAAGACTTTGTACTCAGCATATGACAAGTCTTTATCTTGTTGAGTAGCTTTATCTTGTTGAGGTGTGTCTCAATGTGTTGGTGGGTTTGGGGTTTTGCATTGCCTGTAAAGGTTTATTGTCATAAACTTGCAATAAATGTTGACATGTGGAGCATTACTCTGAATTTACTGCTGCTTTTAAAGAGTTGTGATTAGGTTTTTTCTCAATTTAACAAGTTGAACTGTGACTTCATGGCCAAAAATGAGCATCTTCTGTGATTTAAACCAAGGTAGCAGATTATGCCCCTTTTCTTCTTGTCTTCCAGTATGATCCCCGCTTTGGAGATGCATTCTGGAACAGCACAAAGTTTTCTATGCTAACGTATATTTTTAATGTGATGACCAGCTGGGCTCTTGTCTGTGATGTGTGGTACCTGCCACCAATGGTCAAAGAGGTACATTCAATTTTGGTATGTTTTTAAAATGCTTGTAAACTGTTGTCTGGGGGGAAGTCTGCATTGCTACATGTGTCATGTGTTGGCATTTTGTTTGCCAGTCTTTATCAACAACTAAATGGACAAAGACCAGAATGCAATGTTATAGTCTTAATTTTAAATGAGTGTGAATTTATATGGGTTAGTTATCTTCAAGGAAAAACTACTCTTGCAGTAGTTCAGACATTTCTGCACCATGCTCTCTATTGCTCCCAAACAGCTGCTTTACTTGGATGCTGCTACCTTGCTTTCCTCTGCTCCCAGAGACTAGAAGAGATATTAAAATGTGGTTTTATGATGCAGAAGTCCTGCTCCTCAGCCTAGTGCAGACCTCCCTTTTTTATTCCAGAGGTGATACATAGATTCAGGCTTCTTTTCTCTCCACAGTGATGTGCTTCCACCTTCTGTGTCTCCCCTTTACCTCCATTAGTGCAGCTTCTTCCCACCTCCTTGCTTCTCAGCCTTGCAGAATACCCAGCTAGTCCATTGCCTAGCAGCTTTTCCCCATGAATGGGCACAATCTCTCAGCCCACTGCCCCTGGATACTGACCTGATACTGATAGATGGTCAATTCCCTTGCTCCGGCCACTACTGAAGTTTTGGCTCAGCCCTTGTCTTGGCAGGGAAGCCACTGTAATGCATGTATCTTCAGTCCTCTGCGGTCCAGGCAAACAGACTCCTGGGAATTTGGAGTAATTTCCTGGTCCTGAATGCACCAGGCCCCAACCATATTCAAGACAATCTGTCTTCTCCAAGGGTGATTATATCGGTGTGTTCCCAGCTTCAGACTGGTACTGGAGTACTGGGAGTAGCCGCATCCCCTGTTCTGGCCAGAGCCGTGACCTCATGCTGCGCATTGTTTGAGATTTGCCCTAGAAACCACAGAGCTTCCCACTTGGTTCTTTTTGGCACTGAATGGTGGCAAACCAGGCAGCATTCCCTAGGACCAGCTGGAACTGCTGTGCGGGTCCCATTTGGCTTGTGTTCCTGGCATAAATCCAAGTGCCTGCTGTCCAACAAAAAGTATCTCTTTAAGCAAGAGACGGAGAAAATGCTTACGTTGCAAACGTTGCTTACGTTCATATTCTTTTTTTTTTTTTCAGGAAGAAGAAGATGCTGTTCACTTTGCCAACAGAGTTAAGGCTGTCATTGCTGCTCGAGGAGGGATGTCTGTGCTTCCTTGGTGAGAATCAACACCTTTGAGGCTGGGTTTAAAGCATGTTTAAGTGTTGCGAAACATTAGCTTGGAATCTCTTAAAACTTCTTCCAGATTTGCTTTTCTTGGGCTGCAGTCCATCACTCTCGCTGATTCCACATCCGAAAATATTACTTTATTCCTTGAACAGTTCCACTAGAATAAACAGACTAATATAGTATAAAAGAGAAATGGAGCTGACAGGTGGACGCCACTAGCAGGTGGTATTTGGTGAAAATATACTAATTGCCTGCTAAATACTGGATGAAAGCAAAGGCATTGTTTGTGTCGTCTAGTAAGTCTTGGCAGCACAGATTTAGCACTGTACTGCAAAAGCCAACATCTAGGGTGAAAACTGCTTTGACTGCATAGCCTATATATTGTAACTCTTTTCTGCCTTGACCCTGACATGAGTTTAAAGCTGCTTCTTTGTATCTTTCAGGGATGGAGGACTGAAAAGGAAAAAGATCAACGAGTCTTTCAAGGAGGAGCAACAGAAAAAATATTACCAGATAGCAATAGAGAATGGATCTATGGAAAATAGTGGTGTTTGTTAAATGTTATTTATTTTATCTCTTCTGTTTTTTTTTCACTTATCCCCCCAGAAAATGGGATGGTTTTTATATTAAAAACAACAAATTTTTCTTTTGTCCCTGTAAGGTATCTTGCATATGATGCAGCAGAGAGACCATAACGGTATAGTATTTGTATTAAATCTGTATATAATTTTATATGTATTAAGATTTACAATATACTAGTAAAATTCTCTCTGATCTTGAAAGAAAAGTATCTGCAATAAAATTACTTGGGTTCATTAAAACTCCGTTTTAAAAGTCTTTGCATTACCCTGAAGACCTCAATAGTAACTTTCTAACTCATAATAAAACACCTCTGTACTCCTAGCCTCTATCAATGGCTTGGACCAGCAGTTTTTAATGTGAGCCACAGTCACTATATTGTTGTAGAGAGAGATCTCCTGATGTCAGAAGACCTAAAAAAGTTCATCAAAATAGATTTTCTGAATTGCAAGTTGGAGAGGAAGTGTTGGATGTCAGAGGGAAAACGGCACTCTGTATATACAACCATAAGCACTTTTTCTTTTTATAGGATGTGTGTGTGTGTGTGTGTGTGTACACTTTGTATGTATATAAAGGGATGTCTAAATGGCCAGTATAAGGAGCACAGCACAGACATAAGAAAAAGCTTAATTATAACAATAGAAATGTTAGAGTATTAGAAGATGGAGTGATAAGCAACTTAATGTCCTATTGTACTTTGTGAGAACTGAGTCCAAGTTTGTTAAAACATCTAATAATCTTTCATTGCAGTGTACCTGCATGTTAAGGCCAATTGATATAACTTTATTCTCTTGACTCTAAAAGTCTTTTTTTTCTACAGCTGTGCCTTTCTCTTTGGGAGAAAGGAGTCTGGAAATGTTCTTCTCTCTTTGGCTTCTGCTGGCCTCCTCTCCGTTATTGGGAAGAACCTCTTTTTCCTGACTCACTGTTGTTTTAAGGTGTGTTTCAGGAATTGTACACCCATGTATTCTAAGAAGTGTGTGAAGGATGCCGTCTAGTGGCATCTTGTTAGTGGTAGCAAGCTCTCCCTTACACAGCTTTCTCAATGCTTCATTTAATGTAGAGTTCTCTTAAATTCAAACAAACAAGCTTGTTATTTTCCCTACATTTCCAGGAAGCCACAAAAATATAGAAATAACTCTCTATACCCCAAACATCAGGGTTGTGTGTTTTTTTTTTTTTTTTTTTTTTTTTTTTTTATTATGGGTCATGGAATACTACCAGCAAAGAACTGCTTGTTCCGAGTTTCAGCAGCATGTGTTACCTGTGGCTTCTCCAACCTATCTCTTACCTGTGACAAACCAAAATCAGAAATACCTGGTGGTTGTTTTTTTTAGCCTCAAGGCACTCCAAGAAACATAATTTTGGTTATATGTACAGTTTGAGGCCTGATTTCAAGGAGGCCAATAGAGATAGGTCATAGATGTATTACAGGTGGGACATCTGGATTTTCTTGCCTCTTTGCAGGATTTGCTTTTGGAAACATTCATGTTGAAGTGAAACATCTGTTTCTCAGGCTCTTTTAAGCTTTTTTTCCAGCTGTGGTGCAGATTGTGGAGATGACTTGTGAGGGATTTGCAGGTTCATTTGGCTTTAGAAAAGTAGGCTTAGAATTCAGTAAAACTATGGTAGAGACAGGGGCATTACTGCCTCTTTGCCTTTTTTTGTTGTTCTTGTATAGACAGGGAGAACCTTAGCATTGTACCATTTCTCCTCTGCCCTCTTCTTCTTCCTCCCATATTTATTATGCTGTCTAATGATGACTCCTCAATTAGTGTACCAGCCTCCTTTGTGAGCAGGGTTCATTGTGATCAATTGTCATCAAGGATAGCATTTAGTACATCCAATCAATGATGTTCTATATAATGGCCGTGGTATTGACTGATTTCTAATTTTACAATATGTTGAGCCCTGTTGAACTCTTTTAATATGATAATTGCTTTACTAATCAGTAGTCATGATTTGTGTGCAATTGTGGATTATTGATATCAGTTGGTATCCCTTGGTATTTGTATTTGACTATACCAAAGAAGCATGTGGTAAAACACATTTATTGTCCAGGTGGTGGATATTAAATGGAATAATATTTGGAAAAATACTATATCATAGAATCACCAGATTGGAAAAGACCCATCAGATCATCGAGTCCAACCATTCCTATCAATCACCAAAACCATGGCCCTCAGCACCTCCTCCACCTGTCCCTTAAACACCTCCAGGGAAGGTCCTTATATATTTGATGTCTAAGAAATCGGTTATTAATATAGAAAGGTACATTTCTTCTTTTTATATGGCATAGTTATTAAATACTATATTTGGTTTATACAGACATCTATTAAATGGCTTATTTGTAAATACATCATAAGCATTAATTTGTTCACACATTAAATAGCATGTTTATAATTATAGATTTTTTTAAGAAATGCTCATCATATATGGCCACAGGCAGCTTCTTTTACTCATATAAATTTACATGAGGTGTAAGCATGTACAGACATTCAACAAAATAAAGTGTTACACTTCAAATAACTGCTCTGTTTGTATTAATATCGTTTTCAAAATACACTTACAAGGGACTATAAGGAGAGATATCTATATTAAAAATACATTTATGTTAGATTTGATGTGAGGCTGATTTCTGTCTAGATGCTGCCTACCACATCTGAAGTTTTACATTGTTCTTCGCATGTTGCAGCCTTTGCATTGTGCATGTGATGTGGGAATCTGGCTGGTACATCACACTGCACAGTCTGCTTCAGGTGTCAAACAGAGTTGCTCTTGCTCTTGAGACCAGGAGGTGGCAGCGTTGCATGAGTGTCTAGCACTGCCATGAGGACCATAACCTTGTTAATGCACTTTGGGGAAGTACAAGCCTTAATACCACTTAATAAAAAATAAAGATGTAAAGGTAAGTTAGTTTACTGCAGATCAGCATGTTTTGTCCTTTCTTAAAATAATAAAACACAAAAGTGCAGTCTCATTTTCAGTGGTAATTTTGTTCTATTGGATGCTTGAGTTATTAAAAAGATCATGAAGTTCTGGAGTTATATATATATATATTTTTCCTTCGCCATTTCTCCTCTTAGTGCAGCAGAAAGCCAGGCTACCAAGCATCAGGTCACAGTGGACAATAAAAATGCACTGATGCTGTAGATTCTCACATATCTGCTGGGCTGTCTGTCTGTAGCAATTTTGCTCTCAAGATGCTGGCTGCATTTCCTCCTGTGCTTGATGTGAGGAACCACTCAGATAATCACAAAACCCCTCCCACAGTAACACAGTGGAGAAGGTTTCTAGTTTGTTTGGTCAGTTGAGCGCAGGGGCTTTCGAGGTCACAAAGGAAAAACCTTTGCTAGATTGCCTTCTAATGCTCCTCTACCGCTACAGAACCAAGCTTTAGGTGTGCACCTAAATATTTTATTGTATAAAGGCTGGTCCATTTAAAAACTTGCAGGAACAAGCACTGAGACATCTTGCTGAAAGATATGCCTACTACAAAGGTGTCAAGGCCCTGTTTCCAAGACTAATGAAGAGCCCCAGCTGTTAGGATACAGGTGATAAAATCCTGCTGTAGATGGGAGACCAAGTGACTACAAAGCCTGTGCTAAGGATACCCAAATGAAAAGGGCTGCATGGTGAACTCATAGGAACACTTGCTCCTAGGATTTATTCATATGACTATTGCATTAGAGAAGGTCACTCTTCCCCCTTTTCCCCTTCCTGCATGAAAACCTTAATTTCTTATTGAGTCACCTCAGCACAGGTGAGGAACTCTGAGGAACTTGAGGCTGCGTGGGATGTGTGCAGTTTATAGTCTACAGTTGTCTCCTCTTCAGGGTGTTTCCTCTAAGCTGTTCTTGATAGAATCCTCTCTGTTTCTGCTTGCTTCTGTTAATGTCCTTCTCAGGTGTTTGCATTCCCCCACTTATTATAATGAGGAAGTAAGCTGAAGGCTTTCAAGGGTGGTTTAATTGTGGGTATATTACTGAAATCCTAGATACCTAAATTTCTAAATTACAGAAATTAAATTTTTGAGGTGGGGGACCCATGTGTTCTGTGTTTATGAAGTGTGCAGTTGCTTATGAGCCCTCATCCTTGCTGGAGACAACATGCAAGGCTGCAGCTCCACTGACAGATATTGCGAGGCTTAAAGGCTATGTAGAAGCCAGAATACTTGTATACATTTTCACTGTAATAAGAACTGCATGTCCCTGACAGCAGAAGGTAAAATTCCAATTAGTTTCCTGGGTACAAAGTAAAGCTGAAGACCTCTAACTCCTTGTACAAAGGGTATAAATTTTTACAGTGAGTTATAGCAAATACCGTGGTGGAGAGAAAGCATGACCTGCCTGCAACCAGAAAAGAGATGAGAGGGTGCAGAATTCCCCCAAGTGGTTTGCTGGCTACTAGCCATTCCTGAACAGTGCAAGATAAAAGGGAGTATGGGGATAAGTACCCTGACCCCATTTCTATCCAATAAAATGCAGATATTTACATGAGATGAAACTGTTTGATATTCTGAAGCTGCCCGGCTCAAGCGACAGGAGACAAATGAAAAGCCACTTTTTATTAGATCTGACCTACCAGAAGCCAATAATGCATGCAATAACTTAGCAAAGAGAAACTGCGACTGCCACATGAGGTGACACCAGCGAGAATTTCTTCCTGAGTTGCTTCAACAATATTTCCCTCATCCTGGAAATCAAGTTTGCAGCCATGCTCCACACCACCAAAACTTGATAGGCTCCGATAAGTAAGCAGAGTAAAAAAACTATAGCCAAAGGAATGTAAAAACAGATAATTCAGAAAAGCAGTGTGGAAAAGCATAAAAGAATTTTACATCTGCTTTTTCTAGGTCTTTGATTCAGTCCAACCCCCTGTTAAAATCATGCTTTAGGTTGCGTAGCTGTGCATAGTAAGAATACATTTACAGTTATTCCTTTAGTGTAGACATAAAAATACATTATTCCTAATGTTTATAGAACAGAAGCTAAGAATCTTGATAACTACTCACCAACTTAAAAAATAAACCAAAACTTTTTGGATCCAGTTGGCGTATCTAGTTTAGATAAACTTGAATAATAAAATTTAAACTGAAGCTTTTTTTTTTTAATTCCCTGTACTTTGTGAAATAAATTGAAAAATAAGGACACATGAAGATGTTTACTTCCAAGCTTCTCAACCCTGATATATTCTTATTGGATATTTCTTTCTTATGGTTTGAACTTTTTATTGGAAAAAACACCACTTGAAAGCATGACTACATGTAACCTTTGTAAATATAACAGGCCTCCAAAAAAAGAGAAAGACTGGGAAATTGTTAATTTAAGCATTTTTGCTATGTCTTCAGTACAATCATGCTGTCTTACCCATGCTGAAATCATGACCCTAGTCCTTGAAAGATAAAAAAGTCCTCCCCTCTTAGGAAAACAGGTTCACTGTTAAAAGTGAGGCTGAGAAAATGTATGTTCTCACTGGCTACAAAGCAAACAACCAAAATGTAATGATGGAATTGATTTGAAATGAATGTATCAGTAGATAGGTGATCAGTGGTTTATAACAGTAATACACTTTCAAAAGACAAAGGCCACTTGGCAAAGAGAGCAAACTGTGGGGTTCTTATTGAATAAGTCAACAGTTTTTGCAGTTAACAACCAACTGTTCTTTGATGAGAGTGCAAGATAAGTGCGAAGGATGGACTTCAGCACATTCACAACAGGTCTTTTCCAACAGCTCAGTCTCTGGGAAGAGGCTGTCAGGTTAGCAGGCATGGTTCCTCCCTGCTGTCCCAGGCAGAGAAGGTGGTTCTTCAAGCAACTCAAGAACACAAATTATTTTTTTTTCCAATTTAACATTAATGGTTTTGTGAATTATTCATGCAAGCATGAAGGGGAGACCTGGATGCAATAAAATAAGAATTTCTGTTTTGCCTCTGCAGTCTTGCCTCTGCCCTGTTTCTGTTCAGCATATGCGGAATGGCTCTCTGTGCCTGAAACTGCCTCCCATCAAACTAGATTTACACCAGTGCTTTTCCCCATTGGTGTGTAATGACAATGGGGATCAAACAAGTCACCTTTCCCTGCTCTGAAACATAAATATTGGTAGAGACTGCTCATTTCCTACAATTTGTTTAGGGAGCCCATGGACAGCAGCAGTAGGTCCAATCTATTGCAGCACAAAAGTGATGCCTTAATTTCACATTATAAATGTTACAGGTAGAGGTTTCCAGAATGTTTTTTGGTGCTTCAGGGACACTGACGGATTTCAGCCCTCTGAGACTCAGGAGTATGCCATATGCCAACAAATCTGACGTACACTGCGCTGAGTAAAGATTTTTTTTTTATTTTGCATTTTATAAAGCAGAGGTTAACCAGCACATGGAATAAGTCAAACAAGTTCTTTACTTTCTGTTTCCAAGGTTTTGTCAACACACACAAAAAAGTTTGTCTTGTATAGGTCATCTGAATTGCAATTCTTGCTTCAGATGGCAATTTTAGATGTAACTGTCTAAATGAAGATATTGAAATGTAATAGAGGTGAAATTTGTAAGATGTTACTGTGAACATCATACTGTTTTTGTCAGGAGCCAGGCAAGTGCCCACTGTAGCTGCCAGGGCTACATCTGCTGCATGGATGGACAACTCTGCTCCGTAATATCAGGTGAAAACAAAACAACCAACCAAGCCCTTTGCCCCTGCCATTTCACCCCAGATGAAAATTCATAAGCAAGTACTAAATGCCCTATATCACCTTCTGCTTGTGACGTATGAGACAAAAATGTGGATCTAAAATAAGCCACACAGAGGTCTATGTGTTGTGAATATCACCCCACTTCGAAAGTAATGTTCTTTTGATTTGTTTCTGTTCCAGTCTTCTAGCACTCTTAGTTAACTTGGATCCACACCTCTCTGTAACGTCTGAAAACCATTCTAGCTACAGCTCTTTGGAGAAGGGATTCTTGCATTTAATGGCAATGACAGGCTGCTGTCTTCAGTCCTAACTGGGCTTTTCAGTTGTGCATGATCACAACTAAACATTTAGAGGGATGAAAACAGTGAAATACTGGTTGGCAATCTCAGCTCTAACTCTACAATTTTTTCTGCAGTTGTCATGCCCAGAGACTTCACCAGGGATCATTTTGTCCCTGCCTCAGATAAATTATCTAGCTAGATGAGGCAAAGAGTGGGAGGAGAGGTGAGATACCAAGTAGACTTGTCCAAGATGACGCAGCGCCAGAGCCAAAAATAGGACCCAGAATCCAACTCCCATGTCCCACATGACTCTTCTGGAAATAGTTCTTAAGGCTCTGAAATCTAATTTAGGTTTTTCCTTGGATCCTAAGTGCTTGGCTCTTGGATATGTTTCTGACCTCTTAAATACAGAGAGGGAAATCACATGTCCCTTTTCTACGTAATTCCTATGAAAGATGGACAAGGACATTATGTTGAAGGCCTTTTTCCTGGCGGAAAATGTTCTTCCCTTCCCCCAAGGCACTTCAACAACATCCCTCTTCTACTCCAGCCTGTTTCCGCTAACAGCCCTTTCTTGGTACAGATCATGACATGCCAAGTGCTATGTGACTGCCATGTGCAGGCCTGGGCAGATAAACTCTCTGTAGCCATTTTCCACAAAGTTTTATTTCTCTTGGTGCTTGTCTCGTGCCTGGTCAGGTACCCTCAGGGCCAGTCCTTCTTCCCCACTCCAGGTGGGAGACACAACACCGATGGACCAAGTGTGCTGCAGGCTTAAGTGTATACCTTGTCCTTTTTTGCTTTTTTTAGCTGTCCTTATCTACTCTACATTCACAGATCCAGGAGCATTCCTCAATTTTCCTTTTCTCTTTTACGTCCTGCGCTGCTATTTTTGTGCTCTCTACAGTGTCACTGTATGGGCACTGCCAGGAATCACCATGGTGTGCTGTGGCAGTGTTATTGCCGTTTTTTCTCCTGTGAGTTCTTAGGGTGGATGTACCCTGTTTTCAGCTCCTTTCTGTCCCCCAAACATTAATTCCCAATGTGAAGCCCTAGTTTCCTAGACCATGAAATCAAAGAATGGTTTGGGTTGGAAGGGACTTTAAAGATCACCCAGTTCCAACCCCCCTGCCACAGGCAGGGACACCTCCCACCAGACCAGACAGCTCAAGGCCCCATCCAACCTGGCCCTGAACACCCCCAGGGATGGGGCAGCCACAGCTTCCCTGGGCAACCTGTGTCCATGCCTCACTACCCTCACAGTAAAAAATGTCTTCCTCATATCTAATCTAAATCTCCCATCTTTCAGCTTAAAACCATTACCATTTGACCTATCCCTGCACTCCCTGATAGATCCCCTCCCCAGCTTTCCCATAGGCCCCCTTTAAGTGCTGGAAGGCTGCTGTAAGGTCTCCCCAGAGCCTTCTCTTCTCCAGGCTAGACAATCCCAGCTCTCTCAGTCTGTCCTGACACTGGAGGTGCTTCAGGTCTTTGTTAATCTCCATGGCCTCCTCCAGATTTGCTTTAATAGGCCCATGTCCTTCCTGTGCTGAGGACTCCAGAAGTGAACATAGGATTCCGGGTGAAGTCTTATGGGAGTGGAATAGAGGGGTAGAATGTCCTCCACCCTGCCGGTCATGCTTCTATTGATGCAGCCCAGGATACAGTCGTGTTTCTGGGCTGCAAGTGCACTTTGCTGGGTCACACTGAACTTTTCATCCACCAACACCACCAAGCCACCTTCCCCAGGGCTGCTCTCAATCCACCCTCTGCCCAGCCTGTGTCTATGTGGAGCCTTGGGGCGGAGCTTAGCTGAGGGGCGGGACTTTAGAATGGAGTGGGGCGGAGCTTAACGGGGCGGGGCTTTAGGGTGGAGAGGGACAGGGCTTTGCGGAGCTTAGGGCAGGGAGCGTGGAGACGATGGGGTGGACGTGGACGGGGCTTAGACGGCCGCGGCCTATCAGTGTGGAAAATGAGGAGGTGTGGCTTGTATGGGGCGTGGCTAAGAGAACGGGCTGTGGCTTAGCGGGGTACTGCACGTGAAGAGGGTGGAGGGGGCGTGGTTTAGTGGGACAAGGGGCGTGGTCTAGATGGGGGCGTGGCTTAGCTAGGAGGGGCGAGGGGAGTGGGCAGCATGGAGAGGACACGAGAGGGGCGTGGTTTAGCGAGGGCATAGTTTAGAAGGACAGGGCCTAGTTGGGGGCGTGGTCTAAAGGAAGAGGGAGTGGTTTAGAGGTGCTGGGGCGTGGTTTTGCGGGGACAGGCGTAGCTTAGCGGGGCAGAGTCATGGGAACGGGTAGGGCTGACCTGGAGGGGCGTGGTTTATAAGGGGAGTGGCTTAGAGAGACAGGGCCTAGCGGGGAGGGGCGTGACCTAGAGGAAGGAGGGTGGTTTAGCTGGCGGTGCTGGGCTCAGCGGAGAGGGGGTGCGGCGGGAGCAGGGGCGTGGCTTACAGATGATGAGGCGTGGTTTATCGGGGAGGGGCGTGGCTTAGAGGGCTAAAACCTGCTTATGGGGCGTGGTTTATCGGGGGCGTGGTTTATCGGGGCGGGGAGTGGTTTAGAGACACAGGGCCTAGCGGGGAGGGGCGTGGCCTAAAGGAAGGAGCGTGGCTTAGCAGGAGGAGCGTGGCTTAGCTGGCGGTGCTGGGCTCAGTGGAGAGGGGGGTGCGGGGGAAGCAGGGGCGTGGCTTACAGATGATGAGGCGTGGTTTATCGGGGAGGGGCGTGTCTTAGAGGAATAAAACGCGAATCTGGGGCGTGGCTTATTTGGAGGCGTGGTTTATCGGGGCGGGGCCTATCGGGGCGGAGCGGTGTCGCCGGGGCGTGTCGGGCGCGGGGCTTTAGGGCGGTGGTTGCGGCGGCGGCCCCCGTGGGCCATGGAGGACGCGGCGTGGGTGGTGGCGCGGGCGGGCGCGGTGTGGGTGGCGCTGGTGCTCGCCCTCATCGTGGTGCCCTCGGCGCTGGGCGTCTCGCTGGGCATCTCCGAGGCGTACATGTGGGTCCTGGTGAAGACGCTGGAGGTACGCGGGGCCGCCGGGGGCGGGGATCCGTCCCCTGCCCCGGCCCGAGGGGAGCCGGGGAAGCGTTGTTGCCGTTGCGGGCCCTGCGGCCACCTGGCTCGCGGGGAGCAGCACTTGGTCCCTCCGGGGTTTGGAGGGGAATCCGGGTGAGGTGCGGCCGGAGTCGCTTGGTCTGCTCAGCCCGGAGGAGGGAGACCTCCTTGCTGCTGCTGCTGCTACTGCCTCGCAAGGGGAGGGGGAGGGCCCGAGGCTCCATCCCTGGGGGTGTCCAAGGCCGAGAGCAACCTGGTCTGGTGGGAGGTGTCCCGGCCCGGGGCAGGGGGTGGAACTGGATAGGCTCCGAGGGCCCTTCCGACCCAAACCCTTTATTTTATGTCTCTGCGTTTCGAAGAGAAGCCGTGTGAGGAGCAAGTGAAGTCCCGTGGTCTTGTCAGCCTGGAGAAGTCTGAGACCTCCCTGCAGTCTGCAGCTTCCTCAGAAGGAGGAGCTGATCTCTCCTCTCTAGTGACCTGTGGTAGGATCTGAGGGAGCGGCAGGAAGATGAGCCAGGAGAGGGCTGTGTCGGACATTGGGAAAAGGTTCTTCCCCCAGCGGGTGGTGGAGTGCTGCAACAGCTCCCCAGGGAAGCAGCCGCCACTCCAAGCCCGGCGACATTCCAATAGGCATTTGGACAAGGCCCTCGGACACACGGTGTGAACGCTGGGGTTGTCCTGGGCAGGGACAGGAGCGGGACTCGGTGATCCCTGTGGGTCCCTTCCATCTGGAGACATCTGGCGATTCTGGGGCTTTTCCCACCCCAGAGGCCCTACCTGGGGAAGCCTCTGTTCCCCTGGCCCCTTCCATCTGGAGACATCTGGCGATTCTGGGGCTTTTCCTGCCCCAGAGGCCCTGCCTGGGGAAGCCTCTGTCCCCCTGGCCCACCTGGGGGAGTGAGAGCAATGAAGGAGAGGGAGTTCCTTCTGGCCAGTCTGCTATCATCTGTACGTTTGGGGTTCAAGCCCTTAGGCAGAAGCCTAAGTCTGTGTGAGTTTAGTGGTAGTGATACAACAAGTAGTTAATGTTACAAAATATTTGAAGCTGAAGTTAATTCATCCCAGTAACTATATTACTTTGAAAGTTAGACTGTCCCTCTGACAGTGTGCTTTTTTTAAATAGTTTGTTTTTAATAGATGATAATGTCTTGTGTTCAGTATGATCTGTGCTGAACAGATGTGTCTTTCTCTACAATCCCCACTGTTTGCAGTCTTTCTCCATCTCAAATGTAAGGTCAGGCAAAGCTGGAGCCAGGACTGAAAAAAACAAGAGTTTTTTACTGCTGTGATATTCATAGTAACATTAAAATTAGTCCTTGGAAAGTAATAGAATTTGCACCTAAGTGGGGAAAGTAATAGAATATGCACATAAGTGGGGAATATATTCTGTAACCAGCTTTTGTTATTGTTGTTGTTGTACATCTCCATGTTACTCAGGCCTGATAAAGGATGCTTGCTTTCTAAAACTCCAAAATGAGCCTTGGAGAATTTATTTGCTGGGGTATTTGGTATCAGCACTGCAGGTTTTGATGTGTGCTCCTTGAACCTGCAGTAGTGCAAAATAAACCTTGTTACCTGAGGCTGTACAGTGTCCTGGGTGCGGTTGTCTCTGCTCAATGCCAGCTGTTCCCCACCTGAGGGAAGCGGTGCAGGGTCATGCTCTGGGAGTGTGGAAATGCCTGGCAGCATGCCCGGCACCTGCAACGTTGAGTGCCAGGAGTGCTGATGCTGAGGGATGTGGGCTACCATCTGTTGACTGTGTCCGGTACCTTGGCTGCCATCTTCCCCCAAGTTCTGTGGGAAGATAAGCTTCTTGCAAAGGACCTGGTTTTTGGACAGTACATAGTTCATGTGTGTATGAAAGTGTTCCTTCTAAACATCATAGTGGTGGTAAGGAAGAGTCTTTTGGAATGGCTGTTGGAAATGATCTGTTTTAAATCTTTATTATGCTTTTTCTGAGGAGGAGAGGAACCACAGAGTCGCTGAATGTCCTGAGTTGGAAGGGCCCCACAAAGATCATTGAGTCCAGCTCCCGTCCCTGCACAGGCCAACCCTAGCATTCACACCATGTATCTTAGGGCCTTGTCCAAATCCTTTTTGAATGTTGCCAGGCTTGGTCCCATGACTACTTTGGGAGCCTGTTCCAGTGCTCCACCATGGAGTGAAGAACCTTTTCCTAACATCCAACCTAAACCTCCCCTTGCTGTTCCATTGAGTCCTGTCATTGGTCACCAGAGGGGAAGAGATCAGTGCCTGCTCCTACACCTCTCCTTGCAAGAAAGCTATAGACTGCAATGAGGTCTCCCCTCAGTCGTCTTCTCCAGGCTGAACAGTTCAAGTAATGTTAGTTGATCCTCATATGACTTCCCCTCTGAACACTTCACCAAGAAACAATTGTGAGGAGGAAAAATAAAATGATACAATGTATAGTCTGTAGCAATGCAGTATTCATCCATATGTGACTATGGGAAGTAGATCTTGTCTAATTTCATCTTGTTTTAGGAGGTTTTTAGTCAAACCTTGCTCATGTGCTTCATTGCCTTCAAGATGCTGGGTGCTTTGCTAATAAAAATGACATCTGTTAAAACATTTTAACTAAAGATGTAGTTAAGTTTTTCGGTGAGAGTGAACCCCCTTGAAGTACTTCCTAGGACCCTGAATGGTATAAGGACAGCTGTTAGGAGTAGGAGATGCAGTTGGTGCTTGAAAGAAATTTTTTATATAACAGAAGCTGAGGAGGTAAAGGTCACAGTGACTAGAGGGAGCAATCCTGATGGCCTAGTAAGATAGTCTTGTTTGGAAGAGTTGCCTTAATCTGTGATTAAGTACAATGCACACTCTTTATTTTTAGATTGTTAATCATTATTTTTTAGTGTCATCAAATGTTGTGATAAGACGTGACTCCAAATGTCTTGGGCAGAAGCATGGAGAAGCAGCTGATGGCATTTCGTGGATGGTGACTTGTTAGGCATCAGAAGACCTCTTACTCTTAGCCTAAGGGAGGAAATAATGACTTACTTTGAGACTTGCCATTACTTTTGCCTTAAATACTTTTTGGAAATATGTACCATTTGTTATATAAAATATATATTATGTCAATACATAATTATATCATATATAAACAGTACAGATGTGTAAGTAAAAGCCAATAACAGTGTGAAGTGTCCTGAGAAGTCTGGTAAATTGGACTTGCTGCAGGAGAGTAAGGAAGCTCAAGCTACCAAGATAATCCATTTATCTGAACTTGGCCTTGCTTTCCCTGTGAATTCTTTATATGCTTAGAATATCTGCATTGGAAGAATCTCTGATTGCAAGTGTTTTGTTTTGAAATGTCTCCTGTTCCTTGGCTCACAAGTCTGTCTTGGCTAGCGGCCTGGCAGAGTCAGGCTAGTAGTCTGCTAGCCAGCTACGTTAGCAATGGAAAATGCTATATACATAGCTGCTAGCCTTGTGCCTGGGGTCTCAAACTTCCTGGGCTGTTGAATTGAGTGTGCAGGCTTTCTGCTGAGAAGCAGTAGTCTGTTTTGTTGCTAAGTTGAGTCATAGGATGCTGCAGTCTCTGATGGCCAAGACCTTTCCTAGCACAGTAGTTAATTCTAATGGCTTTCTGCCCTTAATCTCGGAGGCGATTCTCCTTGTCACTTTGCAGGAGAGTGGTCTCTTGGGCCTGCAGAATGCTCGGTCAGGATGGCACTGCTACTTATGCTTGTTTTTCTGCCTCTTTGATAGGCTAGATCACAGGAACTATCTGCAAAGTGGTGGCTGTTTGTGAATCCCTGCTGAATACCAAGCTGCACTCTGGCTTTGCCTGTTTATACGTCACAAGTTTACACTGTGAGGGAATGCAATACCATGTGGTTTGTTTTCTACAGAGCGTATATGGTCAAGTAACAATATGTGCTTTTTAAAAGCTAATCTGTTGTGAGGGTCCAAGTATATCAATTCAGACACCCTAGTCCAGGATTATGTAGATGGAGCATCTGCAGTTCTCTGTGGCATGTCTGCTCGTCCACTGTCATGTCAGATGAAACGAGGCATATAAAAATGAGTCTGTGGTCAGTTATCGTTAAGGCTGTGGCATGGAGAGAGTTGAGAATGGTACTGGGCTTCTACTTAAATTATTTCCTGCCAATAAAAATAAATCTGTTCAGAGGGGCAGAAGCTTGATCCCAGTGCTGCAAGCAAGGCCCAAGAAAAGGGGGTGGGGGAAGATTCTTTTAAGAACAAAATGTTCTTGTACTTTGACTATCTGACTTACTGACAATGGAGATCAGTTGGTGCACAATAGCTTTTTCTCTGTGCTGGGCTGCCTCGGCAAGGCACATTCTTCTAAGCAAAAGGCAGCACATGTGGACAGCGATGGTGAGGATTTGCTTCTCTTACGTTGTGGTTTACATTTGACCCTGAAGTACTGCACTAGGAACGACCAGCTGTTTATATTTTTCATATGTGATAACGTTTCTTTCCTATATGGTAAAGTGAAAAAGAGTAGAAAATCGTGAGCAGCTATATTAGTGTGCCACACAGCAGGCAGACTACTTGCTGTTAGAAAACCTGCTTTCACCATCATGTCTGTATTCCTTGAAGTACATTTCTCTACTGTCTTCTGAATTTCCTTACCAAACTAAGCAAACTTTTAGGAAATGGCTTACTTTCTTCTGCCTGTGACTTCCCTTTCTGTCTAAGCAGAAGGATCTCTGCACCATTCTGAGTGTTTATTTTTTAAATGTAGGATTACTGCTACAAAAGTGTTTCCAACAACTGTTTGCTCCTGTGAGCAGCTGGTCTGGTCTAGTTGCCTGCCAGGCTGATTCTTGTGAAATCATTTGCTACAGATAACTTCTTTTATTCCTGAAATGCTGGGGACTGCTTCTTGTGATCATCAGAGTGCTACTTTTCTCCCTGCTTGTTTTTAAAAATTTAAACATTAAATGTTTAAATATTTAAACAGATAGCTCCCAGTTTTATATGTAGTGTGTCTTTACCCCTTGGTGTTGCTTTTCATTTTGTCTTGGAGCTTATAAAAGAAGCAACAGCCTACTGAGTTGGGCACCTACACATATGCCATTTCAGCTGTCTTGCCAAGCAGTGGAGAAACCCAGCCTTGCAGAAAGTGATTTATCTTTCATTAGGGCCTGTAGAGCCGCCAGTTTCCATCAGTTTGTAGAAAACCTGGAGGACTAGTTTAGGCTGAATGCCTGTATATTTGGCAATAGAGAGGAGCCCCCTGAGTGCTGATACCTACGTGACAAATTGTAGTTCACCTTATTAAGAACTAGTTCCCATACTCTGTTTTTTGTTGGGGTTTTTTGTGTGTTTTTTTTCCCCCAGTCTGCTGATTCCTTTGGGTTGTGCCTAACTCCCTGAGACAGTTGGGTTTTGTCAGCAGCACTCTGGCCTAGACTGTCCTGCTTGCTCTTTCTAATGGCAAAGCTCTTCTTGTCTTTTTAAACTGTGTGCTATGTGTTACTTGTGAAATATTAAGAAATGACCTAACCCGAGGGAAGTCAAGTTATTGGGTCACACTTGTGTTAAGAAACAGTCTTGCTTCAAACTAACACTGCTTTATCATGTATTTTGGGCTAATAGTTTGTTGATGGCTGCAAGCAGATTGAATGTACACTCATGTCCCCTGTCCCCAGTCTCTTTAGACTCTGATTGCAGGGCCTGCAGTTAGCACAGAAAGCATTTATTGTATGGTTGCTTTTGTTGTTTGTGCTATAATGCATAACAGATGCTTGAAGTCACAGGTGTTTTTCCTCACATCCTATAACTGTCCCATCTGGGTTTAATAGCAGCCCCTCCTAATAGAAGCAATTTCTAACAGCTTATTATGCTGCCCTGCTGGGTGCATGCGTTTGCTAGCCAAGGATGTACAATATTTGGTAGCTAGGAGGTGGAGCCAAAGGTACTTGTACTTCCTTTACAGATGATCCTGGCAATGTAAATGGGTGTGAACTTGAGAATATTGCACCTATGGGGGGAAAAACAACCTTTCAGTATGTGTGGTCAAACTGTAGGTGGTGGCTGGGTAGGGTAGGTGGGGTAAGCTATGATGTCCTCTCTTTTCCAAGTATGCTGGGCTACAGCTTCTTCCTGTGAACCATCATCAAGATTGCATGTGCTGGATGTAAGGGTGAGGAAGGCAACAGGACCATGTGTCAGCAATAAATTAGTGAATCATTGTGAGTTTCTGACTGTTACTTTTTCAACTTGCTGACCTCTGAAGCCAGCTTTGCTGACAAGTGTTGTCAGATGGTATCAGTGAAGGATTCTGTGTAATTAGTGTCCTTCAAGGGCTGCTAGGCAGAGGAGAAATGGAAATGTGGCATCTTCAGACTGTGCCTTATGTGATGAAAGCTCCAAGTTATTTTGTCCTGAGCCATTTGAATACCAAAATTTCAAAGTCAGACCTGTAGTGGTGCTTGTGGAGCTTCTGTGATTATGCTGCTTTCTAACTTTATGTGTTAGTTCAATGGGTAGCTCCTGCTATAGAACTGGTTTTAAGCTGTCCAGGAGTGTGGTGTTGTATACTCACTCCCTAAAACTGCTTCAGGGACTTCTGCTAAAGACTTAGGTCATCACCAAGGTACTTGAGACTGCCTGCACATGAGCAGGGAGAAACCACTTCCATTTGTGTCACTGTGACTGTTAAGTGATATATCCAGAAGACTTGCCACTCTGCTTTTTGCTCATCTTGGGAGTACAATGGAGGCTATGGCTTATAATTTTGTGTATAAGCTATCAAAAATCATGAAGCAAACACAATATTGTCCACTCTGTGGGATGGATCAGCTTATGTTGTGATAGCTCTTTGTAGTATAAAGCTGATCTTTAGTGTAAGAATGACAATGGATAGTGCAAATCCTTAGCTAGCAGGAAGGAAGTGAAATTACTTGCAGTGCTGCACGTAGTATCTCTTTTGTTTTTCAAACTGGGCATAAATAGGCTTTTCACTCATCAGAGTTCAAATTTTGGCTTTGATGATAGTGCCTTTATTTGAGGTGCTTAAAAATAGGTGGAAGGATTAGATTAAATAAATTAAAAATGTCTTTTTGTTGGAAGGTATGTAGTTTTGGAAATATGGGTTCATGGGGGAAAAAAAGCTGATGTAGAGGACTTAACTGGCTTGCCATAGCACCTGGTAAGACATGAGCCCTTACGAATATCCAAAGGCTTATGACCAAAGGGGTGGAGCTAGTCTCTTTGCTGGTTTTATGAAGCATACTTAAATACCCTGTGAGATCTGGCACCAAAAGTAAGACTGCCTCAACTACTAGCTTGTGGAGCACAAGTCAGCTGTCCTCTGGAATGCTCTGTGCAACGTTTGCTATGCTGATATCATATGTATGGTGGTGTTCCCATCTCCTGGAAAGGCATGGGTAGAGGGCAAAGGGAACTATCCCTGTCTCTGATATCTTCCAGGTAGGTTATTGCTACTTTCTGGAGTTAGGTGAACCTGTGGACCAGGGATCAGACTATGAAAGCAGGGAGGTACTTTTCTGAATATCCGAGATGAATGTATCTAAGCAGTAGAAACTTACTTGGGTTACGTGACCTTGTAATTTCTCTGCTTTGAAAAGAGATTACCGCCTCCTTTGCATAGCAAAATCATAGAATAGTCTGGGTTGGAAGGGACATTAGAGATCATCTAGTTCCAAAATGTCAAAAGATACTTAAGTATAGTGGGATGTTACAAGCTTTTGAGCATTACAAAGGCATGTTTTAATAGACTGTGTTCTCATGGCTTGTGCTGAGGCTCAAACTTTTTGACATTGTCTAGCAGGAGCTTATAACTCAGGGATTTCTTTGACAAGAGCAACAAGAAGGGGGTGTTGCATGTTCTTTCTGAACACCAAACAAACTATCACTCCTGGTTTTGCAAAGTGAAAGGTGGCAGTGCTAGGTTTTAGTTACCCATTTGAGAAGATTTGGAAGGTGAAAACTTATTTTCTTAACTAATTATATATATATATATATGTATATATGAGAGCAGTAGCCAAGTATGTTCTTACTCTTCTGTGTAATAAGTGACTTAGGTGCTTACAGAGATTTTAATTTCTTGAATACAGTGGTTCAAGTCTAGTCAGAGAGTGATTGTGACAATGTGTTTGCTGGTCTGTCTGTACCCCCAAATCCATTCCTTAGTAGAAGTGTAGAAATTGAGGTGTTATGGATGGTCTCTTCTTTGAGTCATGTTTCATTTTGGTATTTCCCAGAGCTTTTATGGTCTCAGCACTGAGGGTGGTGTGTAGCCCGAAAGTACTGAGTTGCTCCTACAGGTTAAACTAGTTTCTGAAGCGGATATTGTCTTAGCAGCAGCAGAACTGAGAAAGCAATTGAAAATAGTGGTAGAATAGATTGTGGTTCAACGAGACCTGGTACAGTAAGCTGTCGTGCCCATTTAGGGGAAGTTATATGGTGGAGATGAAACCATGAGTCAGTACACTCGCTTCTCAAAAAGGAACCGTGTCTTCAAATGCCCCACGGCTCTGTTGTGCATGGTTTAGTATTGGTCTGGGTCCTTTCTGTGCAAATCAGCAAATGTCATCTGTATGCTGTCAAAAGAGTATGGTTTTGATACTGCTTAAGGACTAGAGAATAAGTTGTTAAGGTTTCAACAGGATAATATCCTGATCTGTTCATACAAACTCATTTCTACCAAGTCACCTGTCTTAGAAACACCTTTTGGAACAGTCTTGCTAGAAATAGGATTAAGTCTCCTGGGGGAGAAATAACGGGGAGCCACAAATTCAGCCCTCCTCAGCGGAGCTTTCAATCCCTTCACAAAGCTGCCATGTAGGGGAAGGAAGGATTCAGGCCAGAAAGGCTACCCTGTCATTATGGGCAGACTTTGGGATGACAAAGGGGTTATCATTAACCCAGTAAAAATGAAGTCTGACATAAGAGGTAGAAGGGCTAGTTAAAAGCACTGTATCGAGTCTTAGTTGAAGGTCAGGTAAGCCTTTTGGCCCAAGAACAAGTTAAACTGGCTCCAGCCCATCAGTGCTGGGGCGGAGAGGAAGTCTTGTGATATCCCAGTGGTTCTGACATGAGGGCTTGCAGGGAGCAGAGCTGCTGGAAATCTTTGACACTTTTTGGGAAGCAGAACTAACTTTACTACTTATTTCATCCTCATTCTACCAGACTGCCTACTAGAAAAGAGCAGGTTAATCCCAGTGAGCTAGTAGCCCTTCTCAAGGGCAGACTTCTCTTGTAACTGTATATGAAAGCCTGTGATTTGACCTGTTCCTCTTCTCAGAGCTTTAAAGTACCACAAAATGAGCAGTTGCAGAGGCAAGGGAAATCTGTTTTGTTCAGCTTGGAAAAATCTGGGGTGCAGTCCTCTTTGAACTGAGACTGAGCTTGAATGAGACTTTCTATGACTGCAAATGCTGGTTTGGTTTTTAGCAGAATGAGCTGTGTTCAGGCGTTAGTTTGGCTTAACACAGTTAAGACTTTTTTTTTTCTCTAGTATAATGAAGCTACTGTGAAAGAAGAAAAGCTGAGTTGTAATATGTCTCTCTGCTGTGTGAACACGTGTGTATGCTCACTAGCTGTTGTCTAGCTCAGTTCTCGGATCCTTCCCATGTGGCCGTGACTTGGTGGATGGTCTGCAAGTAGCAAGGCTGACAGAGGCCTCTCAGGCTTTTGGTGTCTTTGTCTGAAATAGAACTCAAGCATCTGTGAAGCACCGAGTTGGCTCTCTAGACGTTGGCAAGCAGTTGGGAAATACTGACTAGCACTAAATGGTTTGGGGTTTTTTTTGGTGATTAAATACACTGAGACACTGTTTCTTTAGAGGGAACTGTGTATGGGTTTGTGGACACGTCCCAGGAAACATGCGTAATGGTTATGTTTTAAAGATACTCTTTGAAAATCACAGGCTGATTAACTTTTTATTTTTAGATAACTTTTCTGAAGTGAATACTACATTTATGAAATTCATGTTTTCTTTCTCTTCAACAGTGGGCCACTATACGGATAGAAAAAGGTGTCAAAAAGCCACAGCCAGATATCCTAAAGACTCCTGCTGCTAATGGTAAGAGCTTGAGGTAAAGCCAGATTTCTGGGACTCATTTTCTAAAGTGGGAGAACTGAGTCCTTTTCAAATGGAGAAGTTGGATGTGTTCATGAGAACTGGAGAAGAGGTGGGGTGGTTACAAGCTAACTGTTACATCTAATTGTTTTGCAATGCTGACACAGGAACTGTTTCTGCAGAGCGCCTTTTTTCTGGCTTGTTCTGAGTGGTTGAAAAAAAAAATCAGTGGATTAGGAGAGGAAGGGTAGGAAATTGCTTTGTTTTGTTAAACTTAATGTTTAGTTTAAGATGAAGTCTGTCCTCAGCTGAGGTCTCCTTTTGAGTTGCAATATGAGCTTGATTGTCTTGAAATCTGTCTTTAGGTCACTGCTTGCTGGGCTGCTAGCCAACTATCTCAATGCAAACAGCATCAGAGTATGCTTAATCTGAGGAGGTTTAGTGGACAGAACTTTTCTTTCCCAAACTCAGTGCTTTTTCTATTATAGGACTGCTGGATGGAAGTGTGTGATGTCATGCTTGTTCCCTTTTTTCAGTCTGCTCCTGTTCACCTCATGCCCCTGGGACTTACCTCAGTGTTTGCTAGACAAATGTCTTGCACTAATCTGTAGAAAGAGAGATGAAGAGTTGCATCATATTTCTTCCTTTAGCCTGATTTTGAAATTAGTTCTTTTACTAACCCGTAATGTGTGTGTCATGGTAGGCTCTACTAGGTCAGAGTTGGCTGTAAGACTTTAGACCTGTAAACGCAGTGAGATCAGTCTTAGTTTGACCACAGAAAAGAAGGCTGATTCCTGACTGCCTCAGTATTGCTACTGACTGGCTTGTGTTTGACAGTGACTGACAGTTGTATCAACTGTATCAGCATTTTGTGTGTTCCCTCATTAGGCAGTGCAGCTGGGAATGGGACCAGATTGCCAGTTTAGCAGACAAGTCAGTTGTTAACTGATTCTACAAATTAGTTCATGCGAACATGATACAGTAAAGGGGACTGAACCGCTAAACTGGTTGTATTTCATCTCCCAGGGAGTATCCTTATTAATACTGTAAACGCTTCCATTGTACTGTCTGCAGACCAGATGTGAAACAGGCTCCAGTGCTAGCAGGTTGTTTCAGTTAGCACCTGTATAGTAAGCAGGAGGGACTGCATGGCAACTCTTAAAACAGGTTAACATTTTTCTTATTTCATTACTGACTTGTAAAGTGGCTGAGAAAGTATATCATTTATCACTCACCAGCGTCCTGAAAATTGTGGGTTTTATCTCAGGGGTGGGGCAAAGGCAAGGCAAGTAATCCTTCTAAATAATGTCAATACACTGATAATCTGTGTTTCAGAGGTTGTCAGTGATGCAGCAAAGTGTCCTTTTTCTTCCTGTAAAGGTGATAGTGACCCATCTCTTCATGGATCAGTAAGAAGGCAAGTGATCCAACTGTGCTGCTTTAGCCACGCAATAGGAGGTTTTGTTATCTCAGACATCCAGTTATTCTGGCATGCAGTTTTTTCTTCTGTAGGAAAGAAAGGTAAAGGGAGAGAGGACCCAGCTAGCAGATCATGTTCTATAAGCTATCTTTCCATACAAGTACCTGTTCTCCCTTCATATGTGACTAAGGGGTGTATAGTGCTAATAGGTGTTG
Source organism: Coccyzus lansbergi (assembly GCA_033558105.1). Lineage (NCBI taxonomy): Eukaryota > Metazoa > Chordata > Aves > Cuculiformes > Coccyzidae > Coccyzus > Coccyzus lansbergi. Next base: position 347,834 of record JAUMJK010000289.1, on the reverse strand, counting down.
CAGTTCAGAACCTCCATTAACCTGGGTGCACTGCACTGTCTAGAGTATTAGTGGTAGTAAAAATGGCCTGGGGTAATTCATATAGATGATCGCATGCAGACTGTCTTGTGGTTGGGGATAAACATTGACAATGGTGGCCTGAAGGACAATCTTTGTCCTTTTACATTTGAAATTAAAATTAAGACCTTTCCCCACTGTATGTGGCTCTTACTGCAGCAAGTTGAAATCTAAGTATTTCTTACTTGAGAAGGTATAAAGAGCAAGGAGATACAGAGTCTGCAGTGCCAAGCTGTGCTCTGTATGTTGCTCTTGAGAGTTTTTTTAAGCGTAGGACTAATCGACCTGCAATCAGGAGTCCTGAGTTCCTGTATATGGATGAAAGTAGCTGAGGGTCAGGGAAAGGTGCAGGTCTAACAGTGCAGTGTATAAGCTGGCATCCCCTGACGTGACAGAACGTTAGTAGATGGAGAGGCTCAATTGCCTAACATAGTATTTACTGAGGGAGGAGAAGTTTCTGGTGATAATGAATTACGGAGTAGCTGATTAAACAGGGTAAAGGTAAGTGTCTTTGTGTGTGTGTGTATGCATATGCTTGTTAAGGGGAATGTGTAGCACCTGTTCCATCTCTTCTGACCATCCAGTCCTCGCTAGGAGGTGAGTTAGGATGGAAGGGAGCATTGCAGAAACACATGAAAGGGCACAAGCTTTCCTGTTCTCAGGCATAGTAAAAATTGTCTTCCCCAGAGACTTTAAAATCCACTGTCTCTCAATATGAGGGACAAGAGACCACGACTGAGGAGACACCACCTTTCTCTGCAGTACTTAATCCAGTGTATTTCACCATCTGTTGGCAGAAATGGCATCAAGTGCCCCTGTATTGATGGCACGATAAGGAAGAGTTCTAAGAAAAATGTTGCCTGGAGTAATTACTGTGTAGGAAATTACCTGGTGCTGTCAACTTGGGGACCTCTGTTAAAGCACAGCATATTTATGTGCTGGGCCTGATGGTTGAACTGATGCTTGGTGTTTAGGTGTTTATCTCACTGCAGCTGAATATACCAGTGCTCAGTGGTGAGTGTGGCTGTTGGATATGTCCTCTTCAAGTTGGTGTGTTTAAAAAACACACAAAAATGCTGTGAAGTTAGAGTTTTGAAAGTCACATCCACTAACAGAAAAGCTTATGCAAATAATGTGACTAAGTAGTTAGTATCAAATATGAGTCAGATGTAATTAGCTGACTGGAGTATGTGAGCTGGAAAGCTTGGAGCTTGTTTTGTTGCACTGAGTGAAGCAGTGGCTGCATCTTCTTTGATTGAAAATGGTGTTTTCTGTATTCCTCTATAATACTTCCTTTTAGCTGTCTTTGGCAAACTCAGTTCTGCTCATGGCTGAGGGTTTAAAGGCTATTAAATGCTACTTCTGATTAAAAGAAGGGTAAGTACATCACCTCAGCAGCATGTGTTTAATTCTGTGCCTAATACCATCAGGTGCTACTGAGCCCTTGGCTTAGAGTAACTTTTCCAAAGGCTGTAAGGCAGCTTGCACATGGGGGTGTCCTGTGACAATGATAGCACAGGCTGGTGAGGCAAGACATTACAGTCATGCTATTTCAGATGTGCCAGCACTGTTAAACGTGATTATGGGGCTGGTTTCAGCCAAGAAGTAGGAGCCAGGAAAGCGAAATGCTTGGCTGATGCTGAACTATGGGCTGGGTAAGAAGGAAGTGTTCCCATTTATTCTTAGAACTGGAGAGAAGAGTGGTACTTGTGTGGTGGGTGTTGTAGAGAGTTCTCTTGGCCAGTTTCTTGGCTACAACCTGTCTCCCACCCCAGCAGTAGCATGGAGCAGGCAGGCTGGGGTGACTTATTTAGTCTTAAATGTCCTAAAGCTTAGAGATTTAAGGGACTTTTCAAGAGGAAAATTGAACCGTGAACTAGAGCTCTAGTTTGGGTTAAAAACATGGCACAGGTGTAGTCCATCCTGATAAAAGTTTGATGTGATGCATGTTTGTATAATTTGGATCCAGCAGTGCCTGTGAATGTTTGGGTGTGCCATAATAATGATTTTTATCTATAGGGAAATGATAAAACCATGCACTGAGATGATCTGCTCGTGGAATTGTAAGTTGTGGCTGCCAGGTTCAGAACAGAATATTTTAATAGGTTTTGTTGTAGTGTGACATCTTTTATACTTCGTTCATTAGTGTTTACCTCAGTGATTTGTGGGACTTGGATCTTGGAGTGTCTTATGTTATCCCGTATGTATGCTTCGGTGAATAACAAGGACTTACCCATGACACTTGTAATTTAAATGTGATTTGCACAGGAAATATATTCACAGAGTTTTTCTGCTGGCAGGACTTTCCTGATGTGGATTTCCACACTGAAGGATGTGTATTTGTGGGAAAGTGCCTAGTAGCTTGAAACAGTTGGATGCTTCCCGCTTTCCCATTTTTTTATCTCAACATGGAAGCAGAAAGATTATGCAATTAATCAGAGAGTGTCTGACAGTGGCAACCTGAACTTGGACCTCTGTAATCCTAGTTGAGTGTCTCAGGGGATGGTTGTTCTGGTTAAATGTTGATTCTGGATTTCTTTAGTCATCAGTTTCTGGAGCCAGACTTGTTTATCAGAAAGCAGCTACTTGATCTTTATATTCAGCTTGCATAATTTTTGCTTGCATTTGAAAGCTCTAGTGAGAAATTGGTCAGGCCAATATCTTTCTTAATTATCAGGCCATAAGTATTAAAAACACTAAGGGAGGAGAGGAGGGAATACTTGCTATTTGTACTGTAATTCTGAACTCTCCAGGTTTCTTTTCTGTTGCCAAGCATTATGTGGGCAGAGTTCAAGTGAAACAACTTAGTGCTGAACTAAATTATATCAAGGCACCTCTAGGCACAGCTGTCTTTGACTGTTTTTTTGGAGGGTTTTTCTTTATTTGATTAAAACTAAAATAAAAATGTGGTCCTGCCTGTGCTTACAGAAAATACTTGTGCTGTGAAGGTTCATAGCTGGTCCATGCACTGTTGCAGTCTGGGGCTTTGGCATCTGGTAGGACAGCATGTCACAGCTGCATGTGGCTGTGGGATGCCAGAATGTCTAACAAGAGACAAGTCTAGGGAACAGGGAAGACTCCATGGACAAGACTGAATGCCCCAAAATACAGAGTACCAGGGGAAAGGAATGGAAAGGCCAAGGTCTTACTTAACTTCTGGAAGCATAAGATGTACTTGAATGAAGTTGTTGAGTTGAGGGCTTGTCAGATGGGTGGGAAAGGGTTTACCTTCTTGCTTACCTTCAGTAGGCAACAGATGTTTGTGAGGAAGCGGGGAGCTAGAGCTGGCCTACTGAAGAATATGCTGTGTTCAGCTACCCATCTTGTCTTGTTATCACAGGAGGGGCCCTAACAGTAAGTTTGTCTCCTCGAGTAATGGAGAGCAGTGAGTGATTTGGAATGTGACTTACTGTGCAGAATTATTTCCTTATATAGTTAACCTTTTGTTTTGAAGGTATCATTGTACGAGATGAAACACCTATGGAAAAAGAAATTGCACGTCTGCATCGAGTGGACTTTGAATTCTCTGACATATTCTACTTCTGCAGAAAAGGGTTTGAGGCCATTGTGGAAGATGAAGTGACCCAAAGGTTTTCCTCTGAAGAGCTGGCCTCCTGGAATCTCCTCACAAGGACTAATGTCAACTTCCACTATATCAGTCTAAGGCTGACTATCGTATGGGTCATCGGGGTTATAGTGCGATACTGCTTTCTGCTGCCCTTACGGTAAGCTCATGGGTACTAAGGGGTTTTATCAGTCTGGGAACACGTAAGTGTGTGTTGTCTTGGGAAGTGTTTTAAACCAAAAGCAACATTAGTAGATACAGAAGGTGAGCCTGATTAAACTCCTCTCAATGGTTAAGAAGCCATTCAGATAATTTTTGTCTTGCAGTTTACTGTGGAGAGTAAATCAGGGGTAGTGGTCATGCTTCCCCTAGATCTTGTGCACTGGTAGCATAAACGTAAGATGGGCTAACTCTAAAACTCCCCATATGCATCAGGTTATCTGAATCTGCTGCCTTTGTTGGACCATGATTTTTGAGCAGTGTGTCAGGAAGTGTCTCTTTCTTTGGAGGTGTTAAAAGTCTGCCTGGATGCCTTCCTGTGCAACCAGCTGTAGGTGAACAGCAGGGTTGGACTAGGTTATCTCCAGAGGTCCTTTCCAACACCAAGCATTCTGCAGCTCTGTGAATAACTGAGTTAGAGAAGCTGATATGTCAGGTGTCTGAGGAAATCAGATACAATCCCTTCCCATTTTAAAGAGGAAAGATACTAAAATGAACAAAACTACTAGTTTTTGTTTAATATCTGTTTTGTCTGTAGTTTTACCCTTGCTACCATTGGGATTACCTCGATGATTGTGGGGACAACAATGGTAGGACAGCTGCCAAACAGCAGGTAGGTACTGTGTAGTGTATAGGGACAAACTTGCCAGGTTGCATGTGTGCAAACAGCTCAAGATTAGGACTGAACATATTTTACAAATGGTAGACTACTGGTAGTTTACCCACAAACTTGTGGCGTTGCTTTAGTGGCATTTTGAACTTGGGCTGAGGTGGGCTTCTTGCCAACCTTGACACTGAGGTTGGTGATTTTCTGATTGGCTCCTCTTGCTGTAATGATAGACTCTGTGGGAGCGTTGTAGGTGAGATAACAGTGCTGGGATAAAAGTTACCCAGTGAGATGACAGCTTTGCCTAGGTACATGAGACCAAGGGTATGATGTCTTAGCCGTGCAGCTGTAGCAAAGTGAGTGGCAGAGCTGGTAATATTCCTGTGTGCTCCAGAGTATTAGGCTGTAGAGAGCACAGAGTTGAGTGGGCTGCAGAATATTGTGTGTGTCTAACTGCTGTTTAGAATGCTGCAGATACCTGTGATCTCTTTCAGTATGAAAAACTATCTGAGTGAAGTTGTCCACCTCACGTGCTCCCGCATCCTCGTCAGAGCTCTGTCTGGTACCATCCATTACCATAACAAGTAAGTGAGCAGATGTTATGATAGCAAAACCATGTGTATTCTTCTATGTATGTGAGTGTCCTGTTTGGTATGGGGCAGCTCTTTCCTGACCTACCTTTCAACCCAGACCATTCTGTGATTCTATGTTGACTCTCCTCAAACCATTATGGAACTAAGGTATATGTGTAATGTGATGTTTAGTGCACTAGCAGTCTAACAAAAAACCATGTAATTGCAGGGAGAACAAACCTCAGAAGGGAGGAATTTGTGTTGCCAACCACACATCACCAATAGATGCCATCATTTTGACAAACGATGGATGCTATGCGATGGTACGAGGAGATCCACAATGACCACAGCAGAGGGAGAGAAGGAAAGGGAGAGATTGTGGGATATTGGTTGTGGAGTTCAGTGCTTAACTTTTACAGCAGAGATGTCAGATTGAGCACTAGTCAGTGGGGAGAAGTATAGACTATGTTTAAGTTGGTCTGTAATGCTAGACTGTTTATCTGGTGAAATACATGAGGTATGTATGCTTCCTTGTATGCATCTAGATCCTTTCAAGTGAATGCATTTTAATGTTTTGTGAGCGCTAGCCAATCCTGGTTTGCCGTTTCCAGTGCTTGTTTTTTTTTGAGGGGGATGCAAAAAGGGAAGTTCTGCTTTTCAGGTGTCTCATGCTGTTGTGCCTCACTGGGCTTGCAGGTTGGCCAGGTGCACGGTGGACTGATGGGGGTGATTCAGAGAGCCACAGTCAAGGCCTGTCCTCACGTCTGGTTTGAGCGCTCGGAAATGAAAGACCGCCATCTAGTGACAAAAAGGTGAGGTGAGGGTTGGAGCTGGGGATTGCAGCACTCCTCTAACTCTGTACCCACCAAAAAGTCGTACTCGGGTAGGTAATACCTGAGGAGTCATCGGATAATAAGAAACCCCGAGCTGGAGTTAAAGCTTTGGAAAGACAGAAACCCAAGAAGGTGATGAGGTTGCAAAGTGAAGAACGTGGAACCGTAGGATCTTGGGGGAGGCAAAAGCCTAACTTGTGAAAGCACCTTCTTTTCACAGGTGCCATATCTGGTTTTCTTATTCCAAATGACTGCTGCTTATAAATGCTAATCACAGGAATATGAGTGATCTGTAACTCCATATTACTGTAGGCTGCAATGATGCAGGGTATCGCAAATCAGTAGGGGTGGAAGTAATCAGGGGAAAGTGAGTTGGAGGAGTGGTGTGTGGCAAACTGGGTCATTGAGAATGACCCAAATGTACTTGCTCGTATGGAGCTTGGTACAGTGGGCTGCTCAGTGTCAGATTCCCAGGTCACAACAAATGGCTTGGAAAGCTTATACAAGATGAGATGGTTCAGACCAAAGATTCTGGTAAGGTCTAGGTTGCCACAGACCATTACAAAACATCTCACTTGGGTAGCCATTGACATAACTGTCTGATGAATTCAGATATACGTTTTAAAAGGGTATGAAGATACTTCAAATTCTGTGACTTTCTGTTGAAGAGAAATAAGGATTAAAAAAATGGGCTTTCTGTGACACAAACTGTCTTGACTTCATTTAAAATTGTGAGCCACTGAAAATAACAAGCTTTGCTTGTTTGGGTGAGGAGCAAAAATGTCTCTTTATAAAACTGGGCTGCTTACAAAGGTGGTTTTCTGCAAAATGTCACCAAAAGCATATCCATGATCACACAAGTACAGTGACAGAAATTCTTCCTAATTTTTAAAGGACTTTTAGGTCAATTTTGGCAGGTTAATTTCTTTACTGCCTCACTGGCCTCTGTAGAGCAGGACAGCTTTGCCTAGTCATGTGAGTTATTCAGGTAGTGTGAACTGTAGGCATTTAGGAGTCCTCTCTTAAGAAATCTGTTAAGTAGGCACAGCCTGGATGGACCATTGCATTAGACTGGTTTTTTTTCTTATGTGGGCGATTTCTTGCAAGTTGAGTTGATCAGAGTTAATTGAACGGACTTAATGACCTACATTTGTGGCTTCCCTGGCAGTCATTAGTTAAATAATATGAAGGGAAGATAACAGAATGTTACCTCAGTGTAATGTATCAGACTGCTAAGGCATGGCTTGTGCAAAGATTCAGGTCTGTCAGAAACAGCAGAGCAAGTACAAATGAGTGTCTAGTCAAAGGCTTTGGTTTCAAATGAATGTGTTGTATGTAAAGTTATTTTTAGTACATCTGCCTGGGGAAAGAATAGTGGGAAGGAGCTGTTTTTTAAGCTTTTCTTCTGCTTCCACAGACTCAGGGAACATGTGGCGGATAAAAGCAAGCTCCCAATCTTAATTTTTCCAGAAGGTAAGAAGCTGAACTGCTCCTTATCTCCATTCAATGGAGATGTCATCCCTGTTCTTTTTTCATGGCTTCTGGTGCTCAGATACAGGTGCTCATCTCTCTTGCATAGATTTTAAGGCACTCCTATTTTTCACCTTAAATTTGAGATTACACAATGATAACACAGCACTGTCCTTGGCTGTTTGGTCTTGTGACAAAAACTGTAGGCAGAGGAATGGGAAAATTTTCTTCTGCCATTTGAATATCAATTCGCTGTCCTACAGATCTAACCTTAGTCTTGTGGCTTTTTGTCTCATATTCTGGCTTAAGGGAGTAATTCACAAGACAAAGAATGAAAGCAAGCAGGGGAGAGATGCTTAACTCTCCCACAAAGGGCCTGCATTTGCTCCTCAGTGAGCTTAAGACTTTTGCTACTCAATAGTGCTAGGCTATGTGAAATGACTTAAGTTTCTCTTCTGGACAGGCACCTGCATAAACAATACATCTGTGATGATGTTCAAGAAGGGGAGCTTTGAAATAGGAGGGACAATCTATCCTGTTGCAATCAAAGTAAGTGGAAACAGCTGGCTAGTGAATTTCTGAGTTTTGCTTCTGTTTTTGTCAGTGAGGTGGGAAGCTGTCTCAGACAGCCCTTCCCAGTCCTGGAGGAAAGAGAAATGTTCAACTTGCAGCAGACTTAGCTCTTTAGGCTGTTCAGGCAAATGGGTGACATCTGCTGCTGATTCTGTCATGTGCAAGCAGGCACTAATAAGCATAGACTAGTTTTTCTACAGGCTCTTTCTAAGCAAACATGTCAGTTGGGAGTTTTCTCCTACTCTGACATGTGACTGAAGGCATCCATTTTGAATCTGAGACAGGCTGTGATGGACTCTGGATGAAGTGGTTTATCATTTCTTCTTTGTGATCCCTTGCAGTATGATCCTCAGTTTGGAGATGCATTCTGGAACAGCAGCAAATACAACATTGTGAGCTATCTGCTGCGAATAATGACCAGCTGGGCCATTGTTTGCAATGTGTGGTACCTGCCGCCAATGGTTAGAAAGGTAATCTGGCATCTAGCTGACTGATCACTATGTAAGAGCCTTTCTACAAGTGCCTATTTTTACTTTTTTTCCCTCCCAAACCCTTACCCCCTCCATGTTTCCAAATCAGAGTTTTATACTGGACTTCTGTTAGTGTTGACTTGGTACAATTAGACTTAGCGTTTCCTCATGCAGCTTGCTACATCAACAGTGCATCAAATCTACAAAGGACAGCAGTAAATATAGTGTGAATATCAGTAGCAATGCTCCACCCTGTTTGAGCAAAATTTCCCCCTAATTTCAATGTGTTAGGGAAAAAAAGAACTGAATTATCACATCGAAACATCGGGTTGCATTGGCATGATAAGGAATGGGTTGTTTGGCAGTGAGTTAATTAGGTGAGGCAGCAAATGAAAAGCATTATGTAAGTCTGTTTCAAATTACTTCTCTCTGCTTTGGTTTTATTGAATTGAACACTTACAGGAAGGCGAAGATGCTGTTCAGTTTGCCAACAGAGTGAAGTCAGCCATTGCTCACCAAGGAGGACTGACTGAACTTCCCTGGTGAGTGATGCTATCTTTGTTAGACCTCATGGATCATTTGTTGTTATGGATTGAAGGGTGTTTCCTTCCTTGGCTTTGTGGCAGTTAACATTCAACATAATTTTACTCCAATCAGGGGAAAAGGAGGGAATAACTTTGCATGCATGTATGTGTATATGAAAGGAAAAATTAAGACAGTTTTGGAGCACCTAATTCTCATGCAGTGAGTTTCATGTAAAGGCTTGATGCTTTTGAAGAGGAAGCCTTCACAGTTGGGACTTACGCTGAGGTAAGGAGCAGAAGTGAAATTACTTGTTGAAACTGATGAACAACAGAAAATAAAATATAGGCCTTGAGGCCTTCTGCTCTTTCTCATGTCCTCACTCTGTAAGAAGTAGCATAATGCCTAGATCATGTTGGACTGATGGAAATAAAGTGAGAGCAAGATTCTGATAGAGAATTGACACATTCAGCTCTAGGTCCCAATTGGCCCTCTGAATGATGTAAGCAAGAGACAGCCATGCTGTTGCACAAGGCTGACTGCCTATACAGTCTAGGGAAATAGCATCCCAGATTGGCTAAGATTTCTTTGGTAGGGACTGTATAAGCACAATGGCTGAAGATAAATGTTGTTTTAATAAACACACTTAAATGTCAATGTAGATCTCCTGAAGAAAATCCTTAAAAACTTTTACATTAAGACTCTAGAGTTAACTAAGGTAGTTAGTATAATCCAGTTTGATAACAATAGTGGTAAGAATCCTGACAAGTTACTTTTCTCTCTTGCTCTCTTCCAGGGATGGAGGTCTGAAACGAGCAAAAGTCAAAGATACTTTCAAAGAAGAACAGCAGAAAAACTACAGCAAGATGTTAGTGAGAAATGGATCAATAGGAAGTTTGTCTACAGGAACGGAGTCAGAATGAATTAGTTCTTGAAAACTACTTTTGCACAACCAGCCTCAGCAGAAATAATGCTTTTTAATTATAAAAACCAACAAAAAACTGGAGCAACAAAATCCTTATCACTTGTGTGCATATTCTCTGTATGGCTGGTGCAGAGCCTGCCAAGGCTAGTGTCTTTGTGTCTCTCCCTCCATTTTCACTCCTCTTACTCCCCTGCCCCTCCCCATCTTCACGCAGTGATGCACTGCAGCTCCTGGTGTTTTGGAGCTGAATGTGTGGAGAGGTAAGGGACAAAAGGCACTGTGTTTTTTGTCAAGTTTGTAAGGATGAAGGGAACTAGACTAAATGTGCTGTCAGGACACTGGTGTTGTGAAGATACCTCTTGTTCATGGTACTTGGAAGCTTTAAACATAACAATTTTCTTTTTCCTGTTGCTCACAGACTTTTAGTTGTAGATGACTTTCCATGTTCTAAGTTGTTGTTGGAACTGTAAGGCTGACTCTTGGTTAGCTTGTGCCTGAATGTGCAAGGAGGGAAGAAAAGCAAGGGCTACAGATGCTGAAGGATACAAAAGGACCTACTCTGCTAAAAGTACAGTTCAAAAACAATGAGGAATTTGGTGGCCTTATAACATGGTATTGCCTTTATTGAGAACTGCTACTTGAGGGGAGATAAGGGGCTAGTCCTCGATCTCTTTTTTCCATTTCTACTGTTGAAATGACTTTCTTGAGCTCTGGAGCTGTAAAGGTAAAAAAAGTCTGCAGCTGGATAACATAGGCTATGGCAGATGAATTTTTATGAAGTGGATTTTCAAGACTATCTGCAAAAAATAACTGCTGATGGCTTAAAGGTCTCAAGAGAGCTGCTCCAGAAATATGTTTTATGTTAGTCTGGGCTAGCAATAGCTATCACAACTATAGGCATAGGAACCAAAAGTCACCTGTGATGCAAGATGTGGCATGTTCAAATATGCAGTATATTGCTGTCTTAATGTAAAGAGAAATAAATTCTATATTTCTAATGGGTCTTGTGTGGCATTTATTTTCTTCAAATGTGTGAAAATAAAAGTTCCTGAAAAATTAAAATTAGGGTCATGGAAACTTCAGTCACAGTGGCATAAAGGACCAGTTGTAGCTGAGCTTTATGCAGGCTTGGCTGGGGTAGAATTAATTTCCTTAACAGTAGTTTGTATGGGGCTAAACTTGGATTTGTGCTGGAAACCATGTTGGTAAATACAGGGGTGTTTTCCTTACTGCTGAGCACAGCTTAGAGAAAGTCCAAGCCTTTCCTTTTCCTCACACCAGCCCACCAGAGTGTAATGGAGCCCTGTTTTCCTGGGGATGGCTGAGCACCTGCCTGCCATTTGGAAGTCATGAATGAGTTCCTTGTTTTGCTTTGGATTTTGCATTATTAAGCTGTCTTTATTTCAACCCAGCGGCCTTGTCACTTTTAGTCTTCTAATTCTCTTCCCTGCCCTACCCTCTCACCCCCGAAATCCCACTGTAGGGGAAGCTTAGTTGCAAGCTAGTGTTAAACCATCACGAGCTCTTACCTGATTTATAACCTGACTTTTCTCCTTCCTGCCCCAGACTTTAAGGGAACATACATGGCTTAGTGTTTCTCCTGTCTAGAATAGGAATTGACTCGTCATGCAGACTGAACTTGACATTAGAACATGAAGTTACATCAGGAAGCTCAACTAATTAATCTATAAGCAGGTGGAAAACAACTGTGAGCTTCTAAATTTTTGAGTTCATTTGTAAGTAGTCTTTTCTTGTAGCAAAGAGATTTTCAGTTTAATGCTGAAAAAAAAATTACTGCTCCACAACTGATAATCGAGTTTAAAAATCTGCTAGAAAGTAGTTTCCTAAATGACTGTTTGTGATCTGTTTCCCAACATCCCTCAGTAAATGCACTTACAGAAGGCCAAATATGGCTAGTACGTCTCAAGAACTAGGCAGTCCAGACATTATCCAATCTGCAACCTCTTCCTTGAGGGATGAAAAGAATTTTAAGCAGTACTGAGGTATTTAAGTGAAGAGACAAAGAACACCCTAAAGACACATAACTAAGATGAAAGTGGACTTGGGTGATGAAACCTTGCCCAGAGTATTAATGCTTTTGAAGGAGTTTCCTAGTTACTGATTTTTTTTTTTTTTGGTGGATATTGAACATTAAGTAGTTATTGGATAAACACAATTTCTATAAGCACTACCACTAAAGAAGCCTAATTTTATATCTATTTGTGCCTCAGCTTAGGCTGCAAGCTCTAACTTAAGTTGTAGCACAATGTGGTGTTTTCTTTGTGGATTCTCTTGTCTAATGCCTCTTTTTTTTCTTTTGAAATCTGTTGGAAAGTGGTTGACTAGTACTATGTTACTGTAGCTGCCGTGATGATGTGTTTTCTGTGGAAAACAACCCAAAGCCCAAGTAAATTTTTTGGGGTAGAGCCCGAGCTTGATGACTCAAGTGATTAAGTTTCTATTCCCCCAACCCAAATCTCTCTTTTGCTGATCTTTACCTTAATTTCTGCAGAATTTCCGTTTTAGTGAGGGGAGAGAGGTACTCTTCCACTACCTTGCTGGTAGTGCCCCTTTTGGACAGATGGGAAGAAGAGGCATGTGGTGTCTTGGGACAGTGGAGGCTATTTTTTCTCATTTTATGAGCTGACTACTTCACCCATTCAGATTTGACCTCCTGGATTGTGTTGTCTCTGGAGGAATTTGAATTGTTAATGAAGACAAGTGAACCCTACTGGCTTTCACTTCAGTGATGTAGGAGGCTGTAGGCTGATGTCTTGGTAATCTTTATTGGACTGTGTTTCATGTGGAGGGAGCATCTCCAGGCCATATTCACATCATAGTTTCTGTACTGCTGCATGTTTTTTCTGTGTTTTGTACTACAGGCTAATTTGCCTTATCAGACAATATTGCATTGAGAAAGCCTTGTGTAAATGTGAAATAATATTCTTGAACTTCTTTCAGGCCAGCCTGAATGGCCCCAGTTCTGTAGTTAAGCAAATAGGTCTATATGAATTCTGATGAGCAGCAGGAGGTTTGAAGGGCTCTAGTCTCTACCCTGACTTCAGAATGCTTGAGAGCAAAGCAATGAATTGCTCTGAGGCAGGAGGTAACAGGTTTAAGTGTAGTTGTTCTAAGTATGGATGTAGGCAAGTATGTGCTGGAAGATACCGGTCATGCTCCTCTGTGGGTAAGCGTATGCAGCTGGACTAGGAAGCTGCTAAAAATATCTGGGGGACTTTTAATATTGTTTTAGATAAGCTAGTTGTTCAAGCCTAACAGTGATGGTGAACTCTTGATTTTGTCACAGCTGTGCTGTTTGGCACTCCTGCTCCTGATGAATATGCCTGTGCCATTACCAGCTCTGATTTGTTCCCATCCAGAATGTTTTGTTTGGGTTTTTTTCCCCCTTGAAATGAACATAATAAAAAAGGCAGGAATGTGACCTTGAGAGTCAAGATACAGACTTCAATGATTGTTCGCTGTCTCCATCTTTTTATTAGATTTTTCTGAGGCTGTTTTTAATCCTGATTTGCTGGATAGAATCCATACAAATGAAATACAAGCACAGTCAGTAAATAATAATGAAAAGGTAAATTCATTTTACAGAGAAGCCAGTGCATGTAAGTCATCATATGGAATGATGGTGATTTTTTTTTTCTTGCACAGATCACAAAGCTATTGCAGTCTTTCAAAATTAATATCTGGCTTTTAGTCTCTACAATGGTTTGTGTGACCTCTTCCTACCCTTTGTCTATTAAGAAAAATAATATTGTTTTTCAACACAAGACACACACAAGATGGGATGCAGTTCCATGGATAAGACTGCCACTTCTGTTAAATATTAGGTTGATGCAAAAATAATTGCTGTTTTTAACCATTGAATATAAAGCTGTATATCCCAGGTTAAAATAAAATCCATTACTTGAAATAAGAACTATTAAAATCTATGCTTTTATTCCTACAAGAACAAGTATTTATTCCTATAGCACAGAATTTTGGAGTCCTGGAACTGATGAAATTTTCAAAGATGATTCAAGCAGCTGCTTAGTTCTGGAAAACATTTTCTTGCAGCAAGTTGTCAAGATGCTTGAAAATGGGATAATTGGTGGGGGAGGTGTCTAGTGAGTGAGCTGGGTGAGGTAGAGTTTCATAGCCTAGTTTGAGTAGCTTCTACATAGTCCTTTGCAAGAAATATGGTCAGGTGTTGTCATGAAGAACAACTGGTCCTTTCTGATTTGCCAACAGTGGACATAAACATTGCAGTTCTTGGTGCAGTTGATGATTTCCTGGCAATATTTCTCTGCTGTGTTGATTTTGCCAGGATTTAAGAAGTTGTAATGGATGATCCCACTTGCTGACCACCAAATGGTGACCATAACCTTTTTTGATGCACCTTTGGTTTGGGGAAGTTATTTGGTGCTGCTCCTCAGTCCAGCCACTGTGTGGAACATCATTGGTTGCTGTACATAATCCATTTTTTGTTCCCTTTCCTTGTAGGCTTGAAAAAAGTGATACACATAGTAAAGAATAAGGTTGCTTGTATACATCAATGTGGTTCCTTAAGGAGATGGACTCTGCAGGGAGTAAAGCTTCCAGCCATTAAGAAAATTGCTATTTGAATTGGTAGTGACCCAGAGAGAAAGTAAAATTACGTCCCAGGATGCAACAGAATTGTTGTCTCAAGAATACCCTTGATAGCCCTGAATTCCTTTTCACTGGGCGTATGGTGACCATTCCAGCTGACCTCATTACAGCTTCCAGAATTCTCTTACTGTGGTGTCTCGAACAGCCTTCTAATTGCATGCATTTGCATGTGTGTCCTGAAATGAGAGTGGTTATTTCACACTATTCTCTTAGAAGAAAGATAAATGAAACTCTTAAAGATACTGCTTCAAGGAGGTTGTTATGCTATTGAGCATCATGTTACTTTGCATAAGGGTTTGCTCATTGTTTTCAAAACTGTATGAAGAGATTGCCTTTGATTGCATGGAGCTGCTTATGAGCAACTGCTTTTTTCCTTTTTAATTTTTTTTTAAGTAAAAGATGTACAGTACTTAAATAGAAAGGCTTTTTTTTTTCTTTCATGCAGTAAAAAATGCTTATGTCCCAATGTGGCATAGAAATCTGGTTTATCTGCAGATATGGAAAGGAAATGAGGGTCAACTGTGTTTGGAACAATTGAACCTCTGGGTCTGGCTTGTCACATCTTTTAGATATATATCAAGATTTCCTGTTATTAGCAGTAATGGTTTGAATTCCATGCTTCACAAACAGCATAAGTATGTTTCTTTTCAAAGTTCTTAAACCAAAACAATAATATGACTACCATAAAAATAACAGTAGGAGAGAAAAGAAATCCAAATACAAACTCCCGCAACCCTAAAGCCTTTGCTATATTGTAACATTGGATTTTCAACGCCACAAACAAAACTCAAGGCACCCTGATTTTGCAGAACTTATGTACTTCAAGTCCTTCTTTAGCTCTTGTTATGGAGCTCACCTCTAGTTTTGGCAACATTGTCGAATGTGGCAATGAAGTAAATATTAGACCATAATTTTTAGATAACGAATAGAAAAATGAAGCTCTCTTATCCAAGATGTCTATATAGCCAAAGGCAGAGTCCCACTGCATTGGCAGAAAGCCACTGTGCAGGATGTTTCTAGCTAAAAGCACACTCACAGAAACAGAAAGCTCGATCCTGCAGAGGACTATGCAATATATTGATACTCCCCTGCGGCTGGACTATGCAGAGCTGTGGAGCATTGTCAGGAAAAAAAAGGTTCAGTTCAAACCAGTTGTTTTGTAGTACCCCTGTAGCTCCAGACAGCTAAGGAACACATATTGCATGTGTGAAAACTCTGGAAAACTTTTTCTTTCGTATTTTGAACTTTCACACGGAAGAGGATAAAGCTCCATGAAATGCTTCTGTTTGGCTTTTGGTTTGATGGGAGTTGGAAAGCGGGCTCAGATAGGAGAGGGAGCAGGGTGGATGTGTGTTACTGTCTGTGTAGGTAATCAGCAGTCTGTTCAGAGACTCAAAGCTCTCTGGTGTCATTTGAAAGGGCAGGATCTTTAATTGATGTAGGTGGCAGTTGGGTGAAGCCTTTTCCTTGCAATATAATTACGCGCTCTTAAGAGCCTTTTCCTCTTAATGTAAGATGATGAAAGGAAAGTAGGCTTGTTTAGTTTCCTCTAGCTTCGCATGCACCATTTCTTTTAACCTTGAATCTGCTTTTAGATACTTTTGGGGCTTTTTTGCATCTCAAACTACTGAGCAGGAACCCGATGAAGAAGTACTACTGAGTACATGTGGTCTCTGCTACTTTTGCATTCCCTTCAAATAAAACACGGCTCCTTTCCAATTTGCAGGACGCACAGCTAGGGGCCAGCACCAGCTCATGTTTGCGTTTTGCTTGGTAAGTGTCTTTCTCGGCTGTGCCCTAAGCAACAGAAGCTCGTCTACATGCTGCACTATTTGCATACTCTAACGAGATGGGCTATAATTGGCCTTCATTGATTTTGTTTTCATTGAGCTAAAATAGAGTCAGAGCTTCTTAGGCAAGAAGAGCTGATTGATTTGTGGTGGGATTCCAGACTATTCAGTTGAAGAAATAATTAATTATGTTCTTATTTAGTAATTGTCAGGGCCTAAGTTTGCTCTTACCTTTCAAGTAGATGCTACTGAATTCTATCGCTAGACTGAGTCTCTCCTTTTAAATGCTGAGATGAGGTGCCAACACACAGAAGATGGTTCGCAGGGAACATTCAACTTTTGTTCTCTACTGCTTCTTTCTTTTTTTACTGCTTCTTTCCCCCAACCTGCACTTCCTTCCTACTTATCCATAGGTATGCAGTTCTTCTTCCTTAGTGTTAATTGATCAGCTTCATTCTCCTGCAACCCTCTGTTAAATGATTCCGAGAAAACATCATTTTAACACGAAGTTGGAAAACAAAAGGAAAAAATTCTTGCTCGCTTAAGAAAAAAGTGAACGATAACATGCTGTTAAGATTTTTTTTTTGTTTTCTTAGTTTTGTTTTAAGTCAAGCCCAAATTAAATGCCTTGTGTTGAGTATGGATACTGGACACGCCTGTGTAGCTCAGGAGCTGAGGTGGGTTGATTGTGTGCTGTTAGACACTCATAAAATTGAAACAGTGGATATGTTTGTGTGGAGCGAGTTATAGTCTTACTGAAACTGGAAGAGTGCTTGTCCTTCCTGGTGCTTTTCTTATAAAATATCCATTTAATTAAATGTTAGCACTGTGTCTGAGCAGACAGTGTTGTACAGCAGGGCAGATTTTATGAGCTGTTTCAGTAGAGTTGAAAGGAAGGTTATAATGGCCACATACAGCAAAGTTAGAATTGGCAGGTATGGAGCAGAGATGATGTTCAGTACATTTTCTCCTGTTCTTATCTTGCACTTGCACCATAATATGGTGGCAATATTTGCTAGTGGTTGTTAAGTGGTGGATCCTATTACAACAGTAATGTTAAATAGTAATAAATTGAGTCCAAAAGCTTTCTGTGCTGCTGCAAGTAATGTGGAGCTCAGAAATTACCTTGCACCAAGGAAGTAAATGACAAAAGCACTCCCTGGACAAACAACAAACAAATGCAAGAGATTGCTCTTTGTAAAAAAAAAAGCAGTTTTTAAATAGAAGGGTCTTCCACCAGCTTCTCTGGATGGAGCCTCCGGACTTAATGAGTGTGCTGAAGTGGACACAATCCCTAAGTGGCCTCAAGTCCTTCATGGTACGTGAGTTGCAGGGGTGGGAAAACTAGAAGAGAAAACTATTGAAAAAAATCATAGGGTGTGAGGTTGTGTTGGTTACTGGCTCTGAGTGAAGGGCCTAGTCTAGCTTCGAGGTGAACCATCCAGCATCTCTTATCTCTTCTGGGTGGGAGAAGTTGAAGTGTATAGGCTAACTCCTGCCCACCTGCTGGCCTCTGTACTGGAAGAGGAGCAGCACTGCTGTGATTGCGCTCTCAGGCACATGCAGGCAGTATTGGTGTGCAAATGAAGGAGATGCTTCTAGATGCTTAGCCTAGATGTGTTCAAATTAATGCAGTTGGTTCCAGGAATGCTACCTCTTTGCTTGAGAGTTGGTGGAAATCTTATGGAAACTGTCATGGAAAAACACCACAAAACTCCCATTGGTTTCCTTAAAAATACATATATATATGAAAAGATAGAAAGGTTCTGAGGTCTTGGGGATTTTTTGGGATTTGGGGTTTTTTTTCATTTTGGAAGAAGAAAAGGATTTTTTTGCGTGAAAGATGTCATATTTAGAAAAATTGGACCTGATTTCTTCAGCAGCTTGGGGACTATCTTTCTTAGTCATTTGCATTTCCTAGATGTGCACAAGCTTTTTCAGTCCTGCTGTATAGAAGGATCTCCCCCAGAGAGAGAAAAGCAACTGGAGGCCAAGTTCTTTAAAGTGATCTCTGAGTGGACTTTTCAGGCATGGGACGGCATTCAATGCTCCTAAGCTCATAGTGAAGTCACAACTAGATAATGGGAGTGTAGGATCCAGAGCACTTAGTGAGCTGTGTAGGCTTTCCTGTGTACTGCTGGGGTGAGTAGCCATCTCTGGATGTACAACCCTTTCTCCAAGCCCTACTGCCCCTGCAGATCTGTGAGCCGTCAGTGCTCCCCAACACTGAAACCTCTCTTGCTTCCTTGCTTGCAAACTCACTTTTTGGTTAAATCATCATTTACTATAAGCGGTGCTTATGCACTGCACATACACACAAACCAAACCCTGGCCTTGATGCCTGACTTGCCCCAGCATGAAGAATTCTAGATGTTCTGGATGTTTGGGTGAGTTCTGGCAGCAAATTTTGTGTTAGCAACTGTGCTTTCACTGCAATACTAGGTGGCCTTGGGGATTTGTGTTGGAAAGAAAGGATGTAAAAGGTAGGAGGAGGACACAACTGTGTGATCTTATGGTGGTAAATCACACTCTGTACTGACCATCATTCTCCTTTGAATTGGACACACTCATTATATTGTGTAAGTTATTCTCTTTAGAGTGGCTTTTTTTTTTTCTCCTCCCTCTCCTCTCATTGTAAACTATCCTTTTGTTAAAAAGCAAACAGGTGCCTCATAGCCTGAGGCAACTAACATCGCTCTGTGCCTGGATGTTCTCTCACAGGTAATTAACTTGTGTGTTTCTCCTGGAATTTCTGCCATTTATGCTGTCGTGTTTCTGTTTGTTGTGTGTCAGAGGTCACAGGTCATTTCAGAGGAAGGAGGGTGGGAGCTGGGATATTTTGCACGCGTGCTTTCCAGCTTTCTTACTCCAGTACTCTGAAGGCACTTCCTGCCACCATTCAGTTTATCAAGACTGTGTGTTCTTCGCTACGTATGCATCTCTAGATTGGATTCTTATATATTTCTGCCTTGAGAGGACCAGTGCATTTGTAAAAGTTACATAGTTTTGGCAGTATTGTGAAATGCACCCGAATCCCTGATCCTCAGAAAGAGTTTTGCCTTTGCTTTCACCGAAAGCAGGATGAGGACTTGAATCTATTTTATCTTAAACATGTGTTTACAGGCCTCTCAGACATCGTATGTTTAAGGTGCTCTGAAACTTCAAAAACTTACCATTTCTACTAGACTGATTGACATGAAAAATGAACAATTTCCTGTGTTGATATGCTCTGGATAACGAATGATCAGGCTAGGAGAAGATGAGCACCTTGGGGGTTGTAAGGATTATATGACAGCCTGCCCTGGAGCTTCAGCTATTGCATTGTATAGATAATGAACGATTAATTGATCTCATGCTTTGTGCTTCACTTAATTGGATGCAGTGCTTTGCATACATGGGTTGCTGTAGCAGTTTAGCCTTAGAGGATGTACTGATTCTGAGTCAAAAAGAAGATTGAAAAAACATGAAGGGGCATAGGAGGAGGAGCAGAAAGTGCCTCCACTAAGATTCCTCACTGGCCCATGTAATTGTTGTGGGTAAAATGAGAGTGAAGGAGAGAGATGGGGAAGGGAGTAAAACAGGAATGCTCCCAGCTGGAAGAGATGCTTCCTACCATCTGGACAAAAGAGCTTGCATTGCATCCTTCTCCCTTATCAGCTGAAACCTCATTTTCTCTCTTTTCAGAAGAATGCAGAACTATGTTAAATGCCTGAGGCTGACTAGGATTTCTCTCCTGTATATCTACTCCTTTACAAATTGATTTATTGCAGCAGGCTCTAGCTACAAGGGTTTCTTACCACTGCTGTGCTGTTTCCTCTTCCTGACATTAGTGCCTAGGTGTTCTGTGTCCTTGGCAGATTAAGCCCTGTACTCTTGGGTTTCAAAAGGTGAGTTATAGAAATAAGTTACTGTTAAACAAGGCAGATGGCCACAGCAAGTCCATGCAAGACATGAAGTTAGTTCCTGTTAGCATTAACTTTGTCCTTGCAACCAGTAAACCCTGGTTTTGGTAGTGGAGCTGCACTTAAGAAATGAAAATATGGACATTATATTGAGGATAAATTTTTGGATGGGTGGAGTGTGAGCTTGCCAGTACTTCTGCAGCAATCTTTATGACTAGGGTACTGACCTCGGGGACGAAGACTAGGGTCTCCCTTGGGGACAAAGAAGTACAACTTTCAACCAGATAGTCCAGCTCTGAAAAGGGCAAACATCTGTAATTACTGGTACAGAGATGTGAAATCCTGTTAGTGGGGAAAAAAATGCTTGATTTTCTAATGTTCTGTTTCTGATTTTGTAACTTAGATATAATTGCCAATATAAGAGTGGAAACAGATACAAACGAGTGTACTATGGTGTTAGCAAATGGAAGTTATGTTAATTTTGGTATGAAGACTCCATGTATGTTAATAATGATCAAATAAAATTGCTCATTAATAATGATCACAAGTAATATTGATCTCCACAGCCCTTTTCAACCAGACGCTTCAAAATGTTTTATGAACCTTCGGCAATCACAGGATGACAAGGTAAGCAATTTTGTCTAACGTAGGCAGGGGCAGGGGGAAATGAAATCTGAGGTCATAATGACTTGGCTTTGTTCATTAAAAGTTTCGGGTTGTCCTGGGCAGAACTGAGATTTCTTGATTTTTGTCTGAAGATGAAGATATCTGTTCACTGACATTGCTAGAATGTGGCTCTGTTCTGGCTTAACTGCAGTTGGGGAACTGCAACAAAACTCAGTAGGTCTGTAAACTGCTTCTGCTGCTACAGAGCAACTTCTTTATACCATCTTTGGCACACGAGATGTCCTCACAAGATAGTGAGTATTGTGTGTTCATAGCAATAATGTGTGAAAAATCTTTTAGGTTGCTTTTCTAATTTGCTTCTACTTCAATTAACTTTTAAAACTGCAGGTCTTGTCTCATGAAATGATGAACGCTTTCCAATTTATTGAAACAGTGTTTCTATGGAAGAACAATATGCTTGAGCAATTCTTTGTACTGATACATCATCATCAACCTTAGTAATGAGAGGTAGAGATAGGACTAGTTTTGGCTCTGTTGAAAACATTTGTAGATTTTATCTGGAACAGATTTTATTAAAATTGCAACAAACTTTGTAAAGCCCAATATACGCTTCATTAAGCGAACATTACCTTACAATTATGATTAATTAGATTAAACTTATGAAACTGTGTTATTTGTTCAAATCAAAAGGGTGGCAGGGAAGAATGATGGATGATGAAAGAGTATGATAAATGAAGAAAGCAGCTGAACTAAATTGAATGTGTATTCATCCGTTTTCACTTCATAACTAATGATAAATTGAGCATGTCACATTTAACAATACACGTCTGAGCCTAAGCACAGTCCCAGCTCCTGTAGTCTAATGTCTTTTGTCAGGAAGCTATGTTGAGGGGACGTGATATTTTGTTTGGAGAAACCTATGCAGTTCATTATCTATCTCTCCCTGCAGCTAAAATCACAAGTGAAAGCCCTCGTGCTCTCTTGGAATAGAAACACGGAAGTCTCAATTAGAATAGAGTTGTCTAGGAGGCAGAATCTGACTGCGAAGTGTTAATTTGACTGGAAGTCCAAGTGATGTATTGAAAATTGTGTGTTGTTGACAAGAATACAGTTTGGGATAATTACAAACTTAAACAAGCCTGTGAGGGTCAGAGTCCAACCTGTGGGCTTACAATCATTTATTGTGCAGCCAGTTGAGAAAGATGCTATTCAGCACCAGCCGAAATGTCTGAATTTGGCCTGAGAGACATTTTACTCTACGTTCACAAAAAAACTTTGATCAGTGTTTCAAACCAGAAATGGAATTCTGTCTGACTTCATTGTTCCATTGCTGTTCCAAAACTATTCAAACACATTAAGCCAAATTCAGTGACTATGGATTATGCTGCTGGGCTACACTACGGATGGAATTCAGGTGTGAGATACTTAGCATTTCTAGGGGTAGTTCAGCTGTGATCTTACATTCCTTGTGTGCTGTAGACCAAAGAGTAAGAAAAGGTTGTTATATAGGTTTAAGGAGTAATAGGAAGAAACTGAATGCATGAAATAGCTACAGTATTCCAAAATGGAATATTTCAAAATGGAAGAAAGTCCTGCATCCCTTAGTCATAAAGGGATATACTGTAAACAGACAACAAATGCAACCAGGGACCTAAGCATTGGCATAAATGTCATATATGGTAGCCAAAGAATGTAGCAAAAGGGAAATCTCTTGTCTTTCTTTGGTGATTAGGAGAGGGTTCCTTGTTGGCTATAAAATGTTGCTTCATTGCAGGATCAGAGACCCAATTTGCTTCCTGTGCCCTTCCTAAAATGTTATATTTCCTGCTTGCAATCAAGTTTCTTGACATGGGGACTGCAGGCCATGTCCTATCCGTGTCCCTTGCTAGGGAGAGTATCCCTGTAGAGTTTGAGTGACACTGATACTTTTGAATTCTAAGTCAGGAGGAGACCAAACCTCACTTCTATACAGTGCTGCCTGTAAGACTGGATATTAAACAGGTTCTGGAGAGCTGAAGTAATTTGAGAAAGTCTGAGATGTAACTTTGCTGTATTCTCTAAAGCTATTGATGGGAGGAAAGGAGTTTGTATGTGTAAAGTTAAGAAAAAAACCCTAAAGACTACCAAATAAATTGCAGCAAACTGTAAAGTTTTCAACAATGCTAGTAATTACGTTGTTCTCCCTTAAATCTACCACCAGTGTTTTAAGTGGCTGTAGAATTGTTCAGCATTGGCCTCACATGGCTGAGCACTTTGTGGCTGTTGCCAGACATCACACCTGGGGTGGATGTGAGGGAAGTTCTGTGAAGTTGTCTCTGCTTTTCCTTTGTTTCCCAGGAATGCTGTGAACGGGTTTAGTATATTTGACTGAGCTGTGCAATAGAGAATTTCTTGGTGTGTAAAGAAGTAATTTACTTACACCTGTAACCACCTCTCATAAAACTGGAACCGGACTGGCTTTGAACTATTAAGGTCTTATCCTTTGGGAAGGCCATAATAACGCATGGCATAGCATTGTCTCTAGGAGTCAGGTTAATAGAAATAGGATTCTGTTAAATAATGGGGTTTGTAGTGAAACTAATTCTGCAGTTCAATTGTGGTTTTTATGCAACAGACATGCAAAGTGCTAGCTTTGTACTTACACCTGGCTATTAATAGTGGTGCCTCTCAAACAACAGTTTCATTGCCACAGAGACGTTTCTGACCACGACCTGGCTGATTGAGGTGGGGTTTTTGAGAAATGTGAAGATAATTGAGAGATCTGTGAAGATATTCAAGACCTCCAGAGAAATGGTGTTTAAGTGGACCACATGAACTATTTTAGCCATCTCAAGCTCCAGTGAAGCTATGTTTGGGAGAGAAGGGAGGATGTGAAGTGTTGGGGCTTGTTTTCAGAGTATGCCAACAGATGCTTTTGTGGTGTATCCTTAATCAAATGTACCTGCATCTTTGTAGGGCTACATCTGCAAGCCTCTTCCCTGTGAGCTCTGCTCAGCTTAATCTGCTGCAGTATTTTGTAGGAAATAGTAAGTTGACTGAGCAAGACCAGTGGTGACTCTTCTGGAGAAAATGCTGTGGACTGTTCAGCCCCCTTGAGGCGATGATTTCTTTGGAGTGCCACTCATTTGGGTGGCCCAGGTGGAGACTCCTTGATAGGAAATGGCTGTGAGTACTTCCTGGACTTCAGGTTTCTCCAAGGCTTTGCACTGTGAGCTCCCATAAACCAGAGGTACTGTAAGAAATTCCCTTCTTAAAAGGTAGCCTTTCATCTTTAAAAAGGTATGTAGGCCACCCTTCCCCCATGGCTGCGTAGAAGCAGAAGGTGCAGAGGAGACACTGGTGTAGGAATCATTAAAGTGAAATGTGAGTCATGTTCATTAAAGGCAAGCTAGCAGAATGTCTTATATTAGTGACTGTGTAATGATTAGAGCTTCCTGTAATAATGATGATGGCGACTCAACTATATGAATTGAACATTCGTTCTAAGTTAATTCACATCCTTTTAACTAAGAAGTTATTTAAGGGAACAAAAAAAAGCGCCCTTTTTAGCTCATAATTTGAATAGACTGGTCAGAAGAATACTGAAATAGCAACCCTCCCTCTGTGTCAGGGAATTTCAACCAGTGGTTAATATGTATCTAAATTTTAATTTGAAGGCATACTTATATTTGTTTATTCATAATTTGTTTCATCTCTGCTAAATGGTAGACCTTCTGCCCCTTGGAACTTATACATAAATTCACTAGCAATATGTTCCTAGTCAAGGTGATAATAAAGAGCTTTATTTTGATGTGAGATTATTTAAAGAGAACTTCACTTTGATTTTTGTTTTTCTGAGACATGATGGGTAGATGAGTGATTTACTCTTTGCCTTACAAACATCTCAGTTTTGAGTAAGAAGTCCTGGTCTAAAACCATTGCTTGTCAGGAAACAAGATGAAAGAGGGGAAAGAATTCATTTTATATTGGAAACAAAAATTTAGAATAGAAAGATGAAAAAGAGAGCAAAATATTTAGGTTAAATATTTAAGGAAGGTTTTGGTGGTGGTAACCATGGTGCTGCAGTGTTTCAGGTGTTAAAAAAAAATCATATAATCTACCCAAGCAGACTGGAAGATGGAGACACCAGTCTTCTGCATTTGCAGCTTTGGTCACTCTGGAGAACTGGACCCATTAGGAAGTTAAGGATGTTAGAAATTGTGTTCTGTTGATGTCAACTTTTGCATTTTTACCATTTCACCTGAACAATTCAAAGGCTTTGAGTTGTTAAGGTGGGTTTTCTCACTGCATTATTCAATACCTTTACCTTGCATTCAGAATAGGTGTAACAAAGACAAATTTTGGTATAGTTAGGTAGGAACATTGTACAGGACACTGCAGTGGTGGAGTTGTGAATGCTACTTAAAAGTACAACTGAATCCTTACAATTATTAAATCCTTTTGATTAAAGGATTACGTTTATTAAAATATTTCTTGCATTGCTATACATGTCAAGATTAAACTAGTGACAAGCTCAGCTCTGAACACTATCAAGAACTGGAGGAATTCCAAATTATGTAAACAGGCTCAAAGTGAACGTCAGTTTAACATAACTTGCTATAAGCCTGGATGGTAACTTCTGATGCATTTGTACATTCAGGTTTATTCAGCTGAGTTCTAGCATATCACAGCCTTGTCTTGTGCAGGACTGCAGATATGTAGGAATTGTAAATAACATGTGAAAACTTTTTCTTCAGGTTGTGCTCTTGATTCTAAGAAGAATCTGCAGAGCTCTTGGAATCAGTAATTACCTGCAACAACCCAAACGGAAGATATCTGTTTTCTTCTATATTAGTGACTTGACAATGAACATATGATTGGAAAGGAACTCAAATTAGTTTGGAGGCTTTTTCCTTTTAGATGTTGTAACATATTCCAGGTCAGGAACGCTGGCTGCCAACAGGTCTTTGGGTTGAGGGAGCTGTCCAGCGTTATTTTCTGGATGAGATTCACAATGGTAACTCTTACAATAATTTGTTTTCTTTCATTAGGATGAGAGCTTTTCTTTTTGCCTCTTCAGAACTATGAGCAAATCCTTATTGCAGTCAGAGGTGCTCTGGAATAGCAGTGCAGGAATCCACCCTAGATCAGGCTAGGATTAATCTTTTAATAAAGTAACAAGTACAAACTTCTGTAGTTAAAATAGACCTTATTATGCTATGATACTGTAGATGGCATTCCCACTTCAGGGCACAACTAATTCAAAATAACTTATACAATAAGGCTCTCTCTTTATCTATAGCCATGAGAAAAAAAGTCACTTGAAATTTCTCATTGGTAGTAAGAAAATAAATGCTGTTTTCTTTAGGGTTTGGGAATATACGTCTACTCACCAGCAGGTAATTTGGAGACAGAGACCTGGGAAGAGAAGCGGGTTTTCCATCTTAAAATTATTGTTGTTCAACTGCTTCTTAAAATTGAGTTGCCTTCAGACTCTGTCTTTATTTAGTTCTTCCTTCACAGCATTGAACATGGGGAACTGTTTCTGGTAAGGTACTATTTTAAGTAGTTTCTTAGTGCCTCTGATGATCTTAGTGGTTTGCATATGCTTGGTCATGGGTCTGGAATACATGAAACTGAAGTTTCAGCATAGCCAATAATCTTGACCTGAAATCTGGCAGACTTATAAATTTATTGGTGAATGGTGGAGTCTAAATTCTACTGGGTGAAATATAGAGATCTGATACCATGTTCTGCAGTTTTGAACTTCTTGGTAGGCTTAAATGCTCTGATTTTAAGTCATATTACTCCCTCAGAACTGTTTGTGCTTTAATCTTCTTCACTGCTAACAATATCCAGAGTTATGTACTATGATCTGAATAGTGATTCCAAGACATATATGAACTATAACACGTGGAAATGCCTAGTATATTCTGTCTAATGCTTGCATGTTGCAGTGAAAGATAGCTGGATATTGGGAAATAAATCAATAGTCAGGATGATAACGATCCAAAAGAACGTTCATGAACTGTAATTAGCAATCTTCTGGCTTTATTTTTTTTGCCAACAAATATAATGTTCTGATGAAGTTGTAGTTTAATTAACCCCATCTGAACAGTATCCAAAAACCTATTCTTTGCTAGAATCAGTCATGGCCTGTCATCTGTCTACAGTTATGTTATTAACAGTGGTGTTCACTGTAATCTTCCTGTGTTGAATGAAAAAATGCATCTGGCTTTACTGTGAAATTAATTAATAAATCTGCTTCTGAGTAAGTCTCAAAAAATATTTTTATCCTTGCAACCTGAACATTTGTATGTATTCACGTTTAGCTCTGTGGAGAACTACTTGAAAAGTGGGATCTGCTCCTCCCTCTCTTCTTACTTTCCTCCTTCCCCTGCCTTTCCCAATGCTCTCCTTTACTTCACCTCGCTTTCATAACCTCATCTAGATACCTATTAGTTCTCTCTTTCAATAACACTGCTCTGGCTTCAATGAAAGTGCTTTTTAATGTAGGAGATGTACTTCAGCCATAACACCAGGGTCACTTTCTGAGTAACATTTTATGGGATTGATTAAACTTTAACACCATAACTGTTGACTTTATAGGCCAAGGAAGACACGCTGAGTGCTAAGCTCTGGATAATTTGAGCTTCACAATTTTTTTAAAATAAAATAGAGATAAGTTTTATGACTTTTGATAAAGCAACCCTCAATTTTTTCCCATTGTCTATTTTAAAAGACCTCTAACATTCAACATGAAATAACGTTTTAAACACTAATGAAGTAAAATTATAGTAAATAACCATATAATAGAAAAAAAAATGTTCAACCTTATGGAAAGAATATGGGAAAAGATTTAATTTCATCTCTACTTGGCTCCAAATGTGAACATCTTGGTTTTTTTGCCATTGTTAGAAAGCAAATGAATGGGTGCTGTTGGCTCAGAGTTGATGTTGCAGAAATATGTCATTCCTTCTCACTGTGAATTCTGTCCTTGTGGTGACTCTGGTGGGACAGAAAAAATGACAGCTGCCTAAATTAAGAGAGGTCCCTGAGCTCTTCTTAAACTGCTTCTTTCAGTGTACACAGACATTGCTGCTGAGAAATTGCTGGACAGGAGTGCATCTCACCAGGTACTAAGAAGAAAGATGATCATGAATAAAGGCATGATGGCTGAATGTGACTGCAGACCTTGAGGAAAGTTCACAGGTTAGTTACAGTCTCACGTAACTTGAAGTATGTTGTCTGTAATCTCATCACCTGCCAAATGGCTAAGACAGTACTTACCTGCTGGGATCTCCCTATTATATTTGCCTGTGGGTAACTTCTCTGGTTGGAGCTGACAAACTGTTCCTAATTATACTGTTATATTTGCATAGCAAAAAAGGATGTGCAGTTGTACTTCTTGGTGGAGCCTCGTGAGCAAAATCAAATGCATGATTTGCCTTGAATGGGAAGACAGAGTTTCACTTTCATCCCACCTGAGTGACCTAGGTGCAGGTTCCCTGGAGCACAGGGTTGTTGAATAGCACTGTGCAGATCTGTATTATGAGCATGAGATACCATTTGGGGTTTATGGGCCTCAGATAATAAATGATAGTTAAAAGTTCTTCACAAATCCCTTGGAGTATTCAGCCTGTGTCATGGTGAAACCCAGGCATTTTCAAGGTGAGAGACACCTTCCCGGTTTGAAAATTCGACTTGGTGTGGCCAGTGAGTGCAGTTATGGCCTGGCATCAGCAGATTTCCCGATGAAGTCACAGTAAGATTATTTTAGAAAATCAATAACATGGTTAATTGTCTTGTCCTAACATTTCTTGAGAAGGGTAATTGTATAGTTTTAAAAAGAGCCAAATTTTAAAAGCCCTTGCCGCTTACTATTTGAGTTGAAACATTTTTAAATTGAAAGCTAGATCATGCTTGTATTGCTAACATTCAGAAAAGAGTTCACCTACTTGAACACCTCAGACAGTTTTCCCCACTGAGACTGAGGGGAGACTTTATTGCTCTCTACAACTACCTGAAAGGAGGTTGTAGAGAGGTGAATGCTGGCCTCTTCTCCCAAGTGACAGGAGACAAGACAAGAGGGAATGGCCTCTAGCTCCGTCAGGGGAGGTTCAGTCTAGACATCAGAAAAAAAAAAATTCACAGGAAGGGTCATTGTGCACAGGAACAGGCTGCCTGGGGAGGTGGTTGAGTCACCATCCCTGGAGGTATTTGAAAGATGGGTGGATGAGGTGCTGAGGGGCGTGGTTTAGTGACTGATAGGAGTGGTTGGACTCAATGATCCTGGAGGTCTTTTCCAACCTGGTGATTCTGTGACTCAACAGAGTCATGTA
The DNA here is from genome assembly GCA_033558105.1 of Coccyzus lansbergi. Lineage (NCBI taxonomy): Eukaryota > Metazoa > Chordata > Aves > Cuculiformes > Coccyzidae > Coccyzus > Coccyzus lansbergi. Next base: position 318,737 of record JAUMJK010000289.1, on the reverse strand, counting down.
TAGCTCTCTCTCTTCTTTGACTGAACAAGAGGCCTGACTTCCTAGGAAGGCAAACACCCTGAGAGATGCCAGGAAAAGCTTGAGATCTCACTGGGTTATTGCCAAGAAAGGCCAACCTCTCCACAAGCCCTTCACATGATTCCCCCCTCTTCTTGTAGCCATTGCCGGAAACACTGTTCAACATCTATCTTAATGCCCTTCTCCAGGGTGGTAGTGGGAAGAGGCAGGGATAACACTGAGTAAAGGACAGGTCTACAGAACTGCTTGAACCTGTTAGTTCATCAAAAGTATAATGACACTGTTAGGGGGGACTGGATACTACGAGTGATACAGAAAAGGCAGCCTCTGGCTCAGGAGTTCTGTGAAACATTCACTGCTGGAAACTTGGAATTACACCCAGCAGAACAACTGCTCTGATCTTGTGAGGTGCATCAGGGAGTCTACTAGTTGCAGCTGTCATAAATCGGTGCAGTACTGAATGGATCTTTACTCCATCCTTAGTGCTTGTGAAACTGAATTCTTTATTAATAACCGAAATACTCTAGTGAAGGTCAGTTCATTTTTATTCCCACAGTTAAACATATGAAATTTTGAAAATTTTGAAAAAAAAAAAAGTTAAATATAGCAGACTTCTTTGTTTGTTCAACAGTCTGGGTTGTTTTATGCTGGTCTCTGTGATTTAAAAAAATAAGAGAAAGAGTTCGTGGGTTTTTCTTTTTTTTTTGTTTGTTCATGGTTTGTTGTTTTGTTTTGTTTTTTTTTTTTAAAGCTGGTCAGCCACAGTCTGTGAACATTTTCTATTCATAAAGAGCTGCATAGTCACAAGCCAAACCTGTATTTTTTAAGACTATGGAATGCAGTCCAAGATCAGAAGCAGCAAAGTGTGTACTTTCTCTGAATTACTATGCTTTTTCAGCTGCAGCAGGATCCAAAGGTTGCTATTTCTGTACATAGGCTGAATCCAGGAATTACAGATTGCCTATGGAAACCAGGAGGGATCTCTTTCAGTGTTTCCCAGATGGAATTTCACAAGTTGAGTTTAAAGTTGCAGAAAGTGGAGCCTTGTGACTGCTGGAAATTCACTTTAAGGTGCCTGCTTTCTCTGCTACTTTATCTTTGTCATTGGCCTTCACGTGAATATTTTTTTCTAATTTTATACTTTACCTTTCCAACTTTCCCAGAGCATTTTCCTCTGCTTTCATCCTCTGGCTTCTTCTCATAGTTATTTCTTTTGTCTCCTTAAACTTAATCTTTCTTTCTCAACAAAGGACTCTAGTAAACATTGGCTGTCTTTTCCCTTCCACAGTGATAAAAGCTGTGTTTTCTACTGAAGTCAAATTTGTTTATTGGAAGCAGGTAGAGAGAAATTTTCTCTCCAAATCCATACAGGACTTGTTACTTGCAATTCCCCTTCAGTATTTTCTTTGCTCTTGAGTCTTGTGTCCTTCAGTATGCCACTTAAGCTGATCGCTGAAATCTCAAGAGAGCCTGGCAGGCACTCTTACCATTTTCTGATCTTGCCAGCAGTAATATTTCTTCCAGGCAAGGCCCCTCATAATTCAAGTGAGGTCAGTCAGGCCCCAAGAGCTGAACCTGTCCTTTCCAATGAATCAGCAGTGGGATTGAAAGAATTTATGCAAACCATCAAAATGATTTTGTTTGTTCCCATGTTGGGGATGGGTCTAATAGTGTCACAAGTTTTTTTTCTTGTGAAGAGAGATCAAAAAGTGTAGGATCCATTAAATATCAGCTCAAGCCTCCTTCATCCTATATGTGAACCTTGAGTCATCCCATTACTGCATATGAAGCACAAGAATGAAGGTAAAACCTAACTTTTAAGTAACACTTCACCACAAACCTGCTTGTTTCTCATTAGAGTCACCACCACTCAGCTCCCGAGAACCCTGCCTCTCACTTAAGGGATTGTAGATTTCCTCATAGATGATAATTAATTGCCTTCTCAAATGTAGGCAGTAGTCTGGGAATTTGTCTCTGCATTTGCTGCTGTTTAGAGACTCTCAGAAGAGAGACAGAGGTGTTTTTCTTAGTGAGCTGCACTTTCAGGTCCTGTAATATAGTCCATCTACCTGCTAGAGATATTTTATTGAAATTAGAGCTATTCCAGACTCAGCAGCATATATTTTGGGATCACTTAACTTCATAAAGGCTTTGTGATCTGATTCATGGTCCAAACCTGAATTTCTGTTCTGGGCACTCATGTGGTAATGTGGTGGATCATAAGAGATCATAAAACACAAAAGAGAGATGATTTGAATCCTCAGGGAAAGCTTGTCTGCACAGAAATGCTATGGAAAGAAAAAATGACTGAGTAAAGGTGCAACTCTAAAACTGATCAGTAAAATCAGTCTACGGACACCTTCAGCAAAGCCTAGTAGGTAAAGACAAAAGTTGTTTCTGGTGTGCTGCAAGCTGCCTAGACCCAAGTCTGCTCTAGTGGGGAAGCTCTTCCTTTGGTGCCATACTTTACCTAGTGACTAGCTCACTGCCAGTGTGCCCTTTTGACCAAGGTATCTTTAAAGGTTAAGATAAAATACTTTCTACTCCTCATTCCAAAAGGGTTAGTGCGCAGCCTTCTACCACTGTTGAAATAACACACTTCAGATATTAAGTCAGCTCAATTTTCCTGAAAATTTTGAATGTAGGCATATTTAGATTCAACTCTTGGAGATTTTGAAACCTTTTCTGTACATAATTTTCTACTCTAAACACAGTTCACTTTGTGCTAAAATAATTCAGAATCATTAGTAGTAGATCAGAAGAACAAATTGAACCCACAGCAGCTCTCCTCTCCATAGAGTTGATGCAGTCCAAGTCCAGTTTCAAAAGGTGGAGGTGTGGTCTATTCTCTCATTTCTTTACCAAGGGTAAGTCTTTTATCCATGGAAGTATAGAAATAGTCTTAAATGTGAGTTGCGTTATCTTTGCTCACTTGAATGGCATCTTGGTTCTTAAGCAGTCTTGACCTTGTTGGTGCTTACCAGAGCAAGGTGTTACCTGTACAGCCTGACTGTTCACATCTACCCATGATGCATGAGCAACATAGAGCACTTTAAACTTGTGCAGTAAGTTTTTGAACAATTCTCTCCCTTGAGCATGCTGCCAAAGCAGACATTAATCAACTTTACTCTAGGAGTTAGAATAGAAACTTGCTTGTAAATTATGATCATTACATTTCCGGCTTAAATTTCCCTACTCCTTTAAGCTAATGTTTTAAAAGACTAACCCTACTACTCTGGCAAGAGCCATGTCTTGCCTTTTATATCCATGTGGCACACTCTCGCTGTCTTTTTTTTTTTTCTAAGTTGAAGAATTACATTATCTCTGTGAAATAACTTTCCTTCTTTAGTTGTTCAATTTGATTCAAGGATTTTTGATTAAGCGTTCAGGGGTTATGAATAAATAAGAACCAGCAGCCCAGTAATTGGTATATCATTACTCCCTTCTAGCACATTTAATCCTCAGCTTCGCTGCACCATGTAACCTTTTCCTTCAGTCCTCCTCCTCCTCAATACTGCTTATAAAAAAAAGGAGGGGGGAAAGAAGGCATGTCACTGCTAGCTTTACAAGTTAGCATTAAAATGAATACTTTTTAATTTCTCTGGATGAGATGGGGCTCTGTGCTCTGGGACAATGCTGATGGATGATATTTTAATGCAGCCAAAATGTTATTTTTACTGAACCAGGGAAAACTATAAATTTTGCTTCATTGCCACTGATAGCTCTATGCATAAAACTATGGTGGCGCCCATTGCCCATGAATAATCACCTCAGCATGGCAGATGTTACTTCACAGGGAAAGCAATTCTTATGCCGAAGAATTGTGGAAAGATTAATTGTCTACAGCTGTTTCATGGCCCACAGCAATCTTGATACATTTATGATAAGTTTAAGAGCTCACTAGAGGCAGCTCCTATTCCCTGTTGTGAGAGAGGGAAGAGGGGGAGCTGAATGGCTTTATTTTGACACCTGGATTCATAGAATCTGTCATCTCCATTACAGCCTTCATAGAAAGCTGGCTGTTGGCAGGTTTAGGATGATTGTGAGTGGGCTAAGATGCAGGAATTATCTAGACATAGATAAAGAAAAGGAGACTGAGAAGAATTATTCAAATTTGTGCAAATGAATTGCTTCCATTTTTCCTCCCTCTGCCAAGTGGAAATTGAACGTAACCCGCTCTGACCTTTCTCTATTAAGTGCTGCAAATTGCAGTAAATGCATAGTTCTGAGTGCCCTAATGAGACAAAGCTCTAGCAATGCCTCATTAATAAGGAAAGTTTGACCTTGCTGGTCAGCCCTTCATTCGATATTGAAAAGAAATAGGAAAAAAGAAGAGATGACCTGCTGTAAATTTGAACAATACCTTTGATTTAGTTTGTATATACTCCCAAGCAGACACTTCACAATCTTTTTTTTATTTCAGATTTTGCTGTACAAGTCAAGAAGAGGTATTTACTTACTAAGTTCCTCTGTAAATTCATGAGGACAGTGGTGATTTGTGGTAGGGATGCACACAGGCATCTGATGAAGCTTTTTGAAATATACTTTTAGTGTCCTTCTATTGATGAAAGAATATTGATACCTTCCATCCTGTACAGGTTTATTTTCCTGTTTCCATTCAGCCCATATTCATTTTCACTGTACTGGAGTGAAAGCATTTGTTTCTGCATTAGTTTTAAGGAGTACCACAAAGAAATTGTATTCTGTACTCAAATGTACAGTCACTGGAGTAGGGAGTGCCTGTGAGAAGCTGACTGGAGATGTTTGCTCCTCACTTGTTTCTGATGTTCTTTATTTGTATTTATTCAAATACTATAAGTCAAGAAATTTAAATAAGCAGGGAGGCTTTTTTCCTACTTGTTAGATCTTTAGTAGTGCTTGTTGAGATAAGACGAGTGGTAATGGATTTAAACTAAAAAAGAGGGTACATTTAGATAAGGTATAAAGAAGAAATTTTTTACAGTAAAGGTAGTGAAACACTAGCACAGGTTGTCTAGAGAGGTGGTAGATGTCCCATGCCTGGAAGCATTCCAGGTCAGGCTGGATTGGATTCTGAGAAATCTAATCTAGTGGAAAATGTCCCTGTTCATTGCAAGGGGAGTGGGCTAGATGACCTGTAAACGTCTCTTCCAACCCAAATTATTCCTTGGTTCTTTGGCTACAAACAGTGAAAGAATATGTTAAATAAAGTTGGTTTCCAAGTGGTAGTCGGCTGTCCATGAGGTCATAAGTGGTCTGTGGCTAGTCTGCAGACCTGTAACCTGGAATAACATTTATGTAATAATGGATTTCTAAGCAGCAGTGCTAGTAGGAGAGAAAATTTGGAGGGTGATAGCAAGCATGAGTCTAAAATATCTGGGAATGCTTGTAGGAGAGGGATATCAGCTATCTGGTCAAGTCCTATAGAGGGATTTCTACAAAGGAATTTGGGTGGATGATGTATACAGTAAGATGTTGTGTAATGGAAGGTATAAGCGTATATAAAGGGCTGTTTTAATGGGTGGAATAGTTTCAGGACTTTTTTTGGCATGCTTTATATTTCAAACTTTGCCATCCCTCTGGGATTTTACTATTAGACCTGGAGTAACAAAGGTCATTGGCCATATGAACAGAGGTATACTAGAAAAGAATCTTAAGCAACGAATGTGACATATATCAGCTTAGTAGTTTCCTTGCATCAGCATAAGTGATGTAAAGAGTGCAAGTGCTTCGTACATAGTGGCATTCATCATTTGTCATAAGCTTACCCATTATGTGTCATTTCAAGACAAATATTTTTTCTTTTAGTAAGTTACACCTGGGAACATATAGTATTTCATCAGTATCTTCAAAGTGATTTACTAAAATTCTTCAACTATATCTTAAAACGAATATAATTTGTAAGTGGGCTCTGACAGATACCACTTTAAACATTCCAAAGTCAAGACAAGCCAGACAGCTTTCTTTGGAGATGTAAGCCTCATGCCTCTGAATGAGTGTAACATTTTGAATTCCAACAGTGTGTATTTATACTTAAGACTTAAAATGTTCATTTTGTATCAATGTTTTCCATCATCAACTTAAAATGTGCTGTTTCTGAAAACGTTCCTCCAGAAGGAGTCACAGGTTTGAACATGGTGGAAGCATATCAAACAAGGTTGCCTGCACAGCTGGAATAATTGTGAGTAAAAATTCTGATGTGTTTGCGTACAGGTTGTATAATACTCTCTTCCCCTCATAAAGAAGGGATGCTAGTTGAGCCTGATGAATAAGATTAATAATTCATTGCCAAATTCTCCATTCTTTAGGATCATATTTTTAAGCCTAGCTCAAAGATTACAAATATTTAGTGAGAGGTTAATTATGTGAGAAACATATTTGCAGTCTACTGTCCCTTGTTGAAGCAGAGATGAATCTTATGTATTACTTGGTTGGGAAAATACAATAGTATTTATTCGGAGGTGTAGAAAAAAATACAAAAGCAGTTAAAATGATATTTTACGGGAGCTGTCAGTGAACTAAAATGACACATGATTTCAACTGTTTTTTTTTTTTTAGCTATAATTAACTTTGTCTTTTGACAACTCCTTCTGAGGCATATATTAATTAAATATGGGATAATGAATAGAGACAACTAGATCACCAGGGTATAAATCAATTGAGGGGTTCTGATGATACCATAAACCACAAGAATGGAGTATGTGCAGTTAATAATAACATCAAAAGACTGTGATTGATTTGGAACTTAGTGATCCTTCTACATTCATTATTATTTTATATAAAGCATAAAAACGAGAGGTGTTTTATGCAAAGACAAGATGATTTTTCTCCCCCGGGTTCTTTGATAATGGAGAAATTGTCATTGTTCAGTGTTAAAGAAGGAGGCTGTGCTTATTACATGGAGAGAGATATCAGAAGATTATGTGGTCACAGAGAAACCCTGAGACTAAGAACATTTATATTGTAATTATTTGTATACTTTCTACAGAGAAACTGGGGCGAAATTTTCTAATGGTTTAAAATGCTGCTGCTGCTTGGAATCCACTGAAATTTTACTGTTTGATTGCTTTGATTTTTTTTTAAACCTTCAATTCATTCCCACTGAGGCTTTTTCCCTGTAAGAGACCTCAGATTTTTACTTTTATCAGACATATAAACCCTATACTTTAGCGTTTATATACTTCAAACATATTTCAGCCTTTGTTTATCAGTGGTAACATCCAGTCCAAACTAGTAGATTTTCCATCCAATTCTGTATCTGCACGGTAGATCTGGTCCAAATGTGTGCTCTATTGTATAACAATACATACATTAATAAAACTGCACGGGGACAAATGCTTGTGTCTATACACACACATATTAAAAACTAGCACTTTTGTAAAATAGTGTTTGAATACAGTGCTTCTCCAGGCTATGCCATGTACAATTCTTACATACTGTTTTCCATTTTAAATTGGTCGGGTGTGGAAAGGGGTGGGGGAATATGGGACATTTTGATTCCTAATTCAGAAAGTTCAGTGGGAGAAGTCTTCAGGGAGAAAAGTGAGCTCATGCTCCTTTTAGCTCTACTGTGATGCTCGCAGAAGTGTGTATGAAAGGTTTTTTAACATGGGGCATTGGTCAAAGTTTTGTTATTATTTCTTGGGCAGTCATCTCTGGGCCATACAGGTCTTTGGAAAACAAAGCAAAACTAGAAGAGAGCTCTGTAATTGCATACCAGGCACAATGGTGGAATGTGATTTTGATTGTTTGGTCAGATACAGCATTTAAGAATCAAGAGTCAGGTTTGAATCTGTCAGTTAAACCTGATAGCATTACTGACTGAGCATAAGTGTTAACTTAAAGTCCCAGACCCCTGCTTCCTAACTCCTTCCCCCAAAGTAGTTTGCAGAGCTTTCTGGCAGGTCTAGCATTCATGCTTTCCTGTTAACTTTTGAAGTTATTGATATTGATAAGAAAGTCCCTGTAATCCTGGAGGGGATGCAAACCCTGGAAATTATTGTCTTTGCAGTCAGGCACTTGCTGTTCCTCTCAGCATTCCTCATTTTGACACTGATGCCAGCATCTGAGAATCTGTCATGTTTTATACATGTGAGGCTTAGGACCTAGATGCTGGGGGCAGAGGACAGAGAGGAGAAACTTGGACATGGGTAAAGGGACCTGCAGGGTGCAGGTTACGAGATAGCAACCCATACTTGTGAGCTTCAGCCACTTGCAGAAAGCCAGGCTGGTCTCAGAGGCCAGGAGGCAGCCACAGCTGCCCTAGCGTGGCCTCATCTGCATGAGGAGCAGAGCACTTTTGGCACAGCAGGTGGCTCGAGGATGCAAATCCCAACACATACCCTGAGAAAATTGTTTCCAAAGCTGGAAATGCACAGGAAGTAGAGATGAGCCGTCAAATACACAACACTGTTTATCTGGCAATATAAAATAGGGATCAAAGCCTCAAAGGGCATTTTGTCCTGCCTTCACTGCCTTGTGCTCTAAGTACATTTTAAAATCAAATTAATGATATTTAACTTGCAGTTATTAATTGCGTGCACCCATAGTCCAAAGTAACTGGTTGCTTTAAGTGCTTCTCTTTTTGTGTAATCTACTCCGAGTCCTGAAAAGAGCCTGACTGCAGATGGCATGGGCTCAAAGTCTTTTTATATCACCTTCAGTTGGCTTCCAAACACATAGGCAAACAAAATGACCAGTCATTTTTAAAAAAGTCTATCTGCCCATCTAAATAGTTAATTTGCTGCAAAGGGCACTGTGTATAAGCAAAGCACATTTTAAATATGAAATCCATTTTATTTGCTGATGCTTTGGGCACATTCTAATACTGTAATGCTAGCATTTTAAGTGTATTTTTGTGAGGCCTCTAGAGAGCTGTCACAGATAGGCACCGTATAAATAACATTTATTGTTATTATCATTGTATGTCGTATTCACTCTGTTTTGCTACCATTAATAAACCATTCAGACAATGTTGTTGCAATGTATAATATTAGCAGCAGCCTCCTTTGGGAGACATATAACAGGGTATTTAATATTCTAGCTGTTTCCTGGGCCATCTCTCCACAGACGCGGACGCTGCAGTGTGTTCAAAGTTCAATATAAAAAAAAATGAGCTGGCTGTGCAAAGAACACTGCATCTTGCAACATGCCTTGCAGTAACTCACATGGTGGTTGCTGCTGTCAAAATTCTGCTACACTAGATAATAGTAAATTAATGAAATTGCCTGTAATTTTGGGGACGTTATTTTGCTCTTTTTAAATCTGACGCTGCTAAAAAAGCATTCACTAAATTCATCCTCCTCCTTAGCCTTGGAGATAAGGCTGTTGCCCTGAAGCACTCTTGTGGGGCTGCCTAAATTACAGAGAAACTCATGCTAAGGAAAACCAAACTGCAAACCCCAGAGTTATTTTAGGACTGTATTAATTTGTGCTGAGGATCTGAGCCTTATGAATATTTGCCTTAATTGCTTGCGAAGCAAAACTGCTGTGACCTTTCTTTTAATAAACAGTATACAAAATCTAAATGCTGAAATGCTTAAAAATGCAGGATTTTGAAGATCATATATGTTACAGCTCCCTCATAGAAACTAGCAACCAAATTTATGACATATCCAAGAAGATCCAAAAAGACCAGAGTTTGCAGTTGCCTGGTGTGTTTCCTATGTGCTAAGCTAGATTTTATCTCACGACAACAGAATCTTTTTAAATAAAGTGTTCTGCTAAAGTCTGGGCCCCAAACAAGGTTGGAGGACTAGCTACCAATGTGTCTCACTTGGATTTCTGCAGTTCAGTTACTGGATGGATATAGCTTGTCATTCTCACCTTTGGTGTCATCAGTTGATGGAAACCTAAGGGTATTAAAGAAAAATCGGTGAGGGTATAAGGAAAAGTGATGGGCCCTGTGTCTGTCTGTAACTTAGATATTTCTCTAGGGACAGAAAAAACAACCTTCAATACACAGGTCAGTTGGGCTGTGCACATCTTGTTTTTCAGCACAGTGTGAACAGTTCAGTCATGTATTTTATTGAGAGTAACACTGTCCTCCTTCATGACCACTGCACAGATGTGATGCAGAAAGTAAACATCTGGTTTTACCAGAAATTCTGTGTCAGCTTTGCCAGCTTGGGAATGCTGAACTGCTCTAATGGTTCAGTTGTACATAATCACCTTTATTTCAAAGGAAGATGGGAAGTGTTACAGTACTGGAAGATGTCTCTTTGCTTAAAATGTTAAGACTGCTGGAATATCACAAGCATCCAGTGTGACACACTCTACCATTGAGATAAACATGGGAAGAGAGATCACATATCCCTCTACAGCATCTGTGCGCTGGCTTCCACCGTCCTTGCAGACTTTCACTGACCCAGGCTGTCATTAGTAGAAATCCCAAGGCAGCATGCAGGCCTCACATTGCTCTTTGTGCTTATTACTTTATTTCAGCCCTTTCTTTTTCAATTTTGGGATTGACATGTGGCTCTGGTGGTGACGTGCAGTGTCATAAATAGATACCTTGAGTGTAGACAGTTAGTAGCCTGGGAAATCAGGGAGTAAGCTCTTGCCCTCCAGCTCCTCTCCCTTTGCCCTAGGTTATAAAGCTCAGAGAAAAATGATGTAGGTCCTAGTAAATGAAACTATTTATATATTTATTTTATTTATGAGAATGTTATATATGTTCTAACTTTTATATTATTTAAAATATCATCAATATCTGAATGGTAAAATTTAATCAACACTTGTTTTAGAGCTTTACATAAAATGTTTAGAAGGTGAATCTGGCTTCCTCCAAAAAAACAGCCCTCTGAGACCTGATGAGCACCATCCTGAGAGCCCTTCAGTTGACACTGAATGTCCCTGGGACTCTTTACCCATCTTTTTGGAAACAGTGAGCTAATTACCCACTTGGCTTCACTTCATCAGCTGGGCCATGCATTCTCCCAGGAATGGGGAAAGATGGGGACAGAGAGTGGGGAGGAAAGAATAGTGAAATCAGCTCATCAAAGTCCACTCTTGGCTGCTACCTGTTGATAGTGAAGAGAAGATGAATCACCAGCTTAGGTCTGTGACAGGTTTCCTGAGATGAGAAAAAAGGGGTCCAGTAAATGCGTACAGCCTTCTCCCATCATCCCTTTAATAACCTGTAATATCGTAGCAGGATATTTTTGTCACAAGGAATCTGATTGATGGTCTTGGCTATAAGACATTACAAGTGTAGAGTAAATTGACCGAACACCTAAACATACAAATTATTAAAAGGAGGAGGAAGCGGGCTTGGGCCTCCTGGGGAAAGCAGACAGGCTTTAGTTAAGATGATCCTATTTCCAAGTGCAATTTATAGTCTATTGACTTGCAGCAGTGTCTTTTCAGATGTGAGGAAATTGTCATACATTGCAAATGAGAAGCTGTTTTGACATCAGGATCGCAGAGAGTGCCAGGAAGAAATGATATCAATGCCTGGTCTGTTAAGGTTAAATGAAGTTGCATTGTTGCCAGCAGACAGGCATTCATTTCCTTTTCTTCCCTGCTGGTCCCTGTGTACAATTACTGTGATTAGGATGAGTAACAATGTGCTTTTGACACCCATTGTATTGACAGCTCGCCTAGTTTTTTCCACTCAAGTGGCACTAGTTATTACTTAAACACTTGGGCATTTTGACAGGGAAGATCCATGCCTGCCAGTCAAGTGTATCAATGACAAGACAGGCTTAGCCCCTGGACACACAGCTCTGAATGAAAGCAGTCAAAGCCATCACTGCTGGAATATGACAAACCTTTTTAGAAACAGAAATCTGGCAAGCCCATAGATGTACTGATGTGCTTAGTCCACTCTTTCCATCTTCTTCATGTACTACTGCTGCTCGTGTGCTTGGTTTTTTCCCATGTATGCTGTGATCTTTTTGAGGAAAACGTGATTGTAAAATAAATTATTACAAATGAGAAAGGAATTGAAATTTTTGTGGGCTTTTCCCTTAGGGGGTAGTTTTAATTTGAACTATCCTGGAAAAGAACATCAGTTAGAATGTGTGGGTCAGCCTGAGGGTTGAGCACGCTAATGAAATGGGAAGACGTCTTGGTTTCTGTACTCCTGTGGCAGTTTTAGTGTTAATAGCTGTTGTTTACGTCCTGCAGTCTCCGTTTTAAGTGCTGTAGTAGTTACAACTGGTCTTGAAAAATTAAAAGTGTAAAGTAGCCACATTTTACCTGTAGTTAGTGGTGGCTACTAGCAGTGACCAGCAAGAATTCATTGAGTGCTTAGGGCTACTTCCTTATGCAGCATGGTGTCCCTTTACTAGAATGTGGCTGTCTTGCATACCTAGATACTATCAAAGTAATTATAATGTGGGTTTACGTGAGGGATATATATATGTAAGACCAGAAGGCAGGCAACTGGTTCTCAGCAATGCTTTGCAAAGAAATCCAGCAACTTGCAGGCTAGCATCACACCTAGCATCTTCCCCTTGGTTTACAGACAGTCTTAAACTCTCTCAATGCCTGGAGAAGGCTGCTCTGAAAGGGGCAGAAGAGAAGCAAAAGCACACTTGAAACAACAAATTTTGTAGCCTGAATATATCAAGTAGGAGGAGAGAGATTTTTGTCAGTGTGACCTAAGTTATGGTACATATGCCATATGTAAGATTTCCCATATAATTAGTTCTAGTTACACGTGATTTATGTGACATTTGTTATATACATTGGATTGTACACACTAGCTGCCTCTATTGTATGCCCTGAGATCTTTTTCCAAGTTACATCTTTCATATGTTTCAAAAGCAAATAAATTGATTGATTGATTTATTAATTTTTTTCTAAATTTAGTTTTTACTGTTAGGCAGCTTTGATAGTTTGGGTTCAATTTGAGAAGAACTTGGGAGGAATAAAAATCAGCTTTGTGCAGAGGAATTCTGAAAACTGAAAAAATATTTGCGCTGAGGGTGAGATGATAAAGGGGTAGAACTAACACACATGAAACAGGAAAAAGAAACCCCTAACTGTGAGTTTTAACCGGGTCTCGTTCCAACGTCTTTGAGTACTTGAATAAGTGCTGGGGGCACATCCAGTTGCTTAAGTTTTATTGTGCTTTCAAAGACCTTCAGGGCTTTGCGGATGTCCTTGTTTATGTGATTATATGAATGTGCACATGCACACATAAGTTTTGACAGGTTATTCTCAGAGCTACTAAACTAGAGGTCTGCAATGCTGCTGGATTTTCATAACCTACTTCTCCCCCAGCCCCCAGTGCTGGATGATAATAATAAAGAAAATGGTTTGCAGATTTCTGTTGGAATCAGAAAGGAGTCTAAGCTTTACTGGAAAATCAATTATGTAGTAGGCAAAGTACCCCATAATGCTCAGCAAAAAAATATGCTAACATCCAGGTCAGTACATTGGAAAACACATTTATCATGATTTCCATGATAGCCTCAGCGTAGCACATCACAGGAGCAGCCTCTGAACTTTCTTGAACCAAATAGTCAAATGGGCAACTCTGCCTACTTAGCATTTTAAAAATTTGCTTCTCTTCTGAGCCTTGAACTGGAAGCCTCATAAAATGGGCCCTTCAGTCTCCCCAAAGTGTTTTAATAAACATTTCTTATACAGGAGACTTTTTGATGCCTGAATTATTTCTTTGACTCAGCTCTAAAAAGGTCTTCCTATTGGTCTCCAAAGTTCTTTTGCCACAGATTTGCCTCAGGAACATTGGTTATTAAGTGTAATTAAGTGTAGGGGGTGTTAAATGTATAAACTATCAAATTACTCTTCTGGCAGTCACATAGGTTTCCTTTAAATGCTCGCTGCTTTGCTGAATTTGATATTTAGCATTGCTATTGCAGTATATCATGGAGAAGCTAGTTAGGTCTCGGCAGTGTTGTGCTAGATGCTGTACGAACACAGGGTAGAGATAGTTTGGCACAGTCCAAGTGGAGCAAGTGGTTGTGCAGTGATTGCGTGAAAAAAGTATAAATGTCTGCACGTCAGTCACAACTAGCCTTACGTTTGCCCTGCTGGCACTTCTGAGAGGTAACAGCTCTGTTGCAGCCTTGGGAGTTGGAAAACAAAGCAAATTTCAAAATGAAAAAGTAATGAATCTGCTACAGAGCTGTCTGTGAGGAAGCTCTATCACAGCATTAAATGTGGTGCACAGAACAGGTTAAGTAAGTACCTCCCAAATGAAGTTCAATGGGGCCAAGTGCAAGGTCCTACACCTGGCTTGGGGCAATCTCTGGTTTCAATACAGGATGGGGGATGATGTGATTGAGAGCTGCTCTGCAGAGAAGGACTTAGGGGTGCTGATTGATAAGAAGCTTGACACGAGCCAGCAATGTGTGCTTGCAGCTCAGAGGGCCAGCAGCATCCTGGGCTGCATCAAAAGAAGCACGGCCAGCAGGGCCAGGGAGGTGATTCTGCTCATCTATACCACTCTCTTGAGATCCCACATGGAGTATTGCATCCAGTTCTGGAATCCTCAACATAAGAGGGATATGGAGCTATTGGAATGGGTCCAGGGTGGCCAGAAAGATGATCAGAGGGCTGGTGCACCTCCCATACAAGGACAGGCTGAGAGAGTTGAGCTTGTTCAGCCTGGAGAAAAGAAGACTCCAAGGAGAACTTACAGTGACTGTCCAGTACCTGAAGGGGTTACAAGAAAGCTGGGGAGGGACTTTGTACAAAGTCATGTAGTGATAGGACAAGGAGGGATGGCTGTAAATTGGAGAGGGGAAGATCTAGACTAGACCTCTTCATCATGAGGGTGGTGAGGCACTGGCAAAGTTGCCCTGGGAAGTTGTGGATGCCCCATCCCTGGAGGTGTTCAATGCAGGGTTGGATGGTGCCTTGAGCAGCCTAGTCTAGTGGGAGGTGTCCCTGCCCATCACATGGGAGTTGGAACTGGATGATTTTTAAGGTCCTTTCCAACCCGAACCATTCTGTGATTCTCCCCTGGTGAATCAAATCCCCACCTCTTCCTCGGAAAATTGCCTACTGAAAGACAGCTGGGGTTTCTGCCTGTGTCCCAGGGTATATCCAATCTATCTGATGTGTATCCACTCCCCAGTTGTCTTTCTCTGCATAAGCTACGAGCAGAAATTATCTTTGCTAAGTAGCTATACTTTTCCAGTAGAACATTGGACTTAAACTAGGGGGTGTGTTTGGTATCCAAATTTGAATGGCTTGTTCTGTCACCTTAAAGGTAAATTATTAATGCTGTTAGGTCTTCTTAAACTTTATTCATAGTGTCATTCCTCTGCACAAAACAGACACATTACTGGGACATGTTCACTGCAGATTTCTTCCACTAAAAAAAGGTGTAGGATTTCCCCCATTTCCCTGCTGTGATTTTTACCCCAACTATATTCCTGAGCTGGCCACAGAAACTGTAGAAAAACAAGGCAGAAGGGACCATTGAAAGCAATCTTGCACATTTCTCTGCCCAAAGCATCCTCAGAGATACTTCTGTCATTCCCAACATATGCCTGTTCAGTTAGAGTTTAATGATGTCGCTTTCTGGAGGCTTTGTAGTCTGTCCAGGTGATGTGTTGGAGGGCTTCATCATCCGTCCCATTAGAAAGCTTATACATGTCTAACCCTCTTTTCTCTACTCACAGTTTATGGCCATTTTCTCTTTGCTTATCCACTGTGAATGTGGAGAACAATTGATCCTTTCCTGTTTGCAGCAAAAGTTTAATATATTTTGTGATTGCCAGGTTCTACATGCAGTTTAGCCACCTGAGCAAACTAGTTTAGCCACCAGCTCTTTTGAAGTTGACATCTTTCTATCATCTCTCTGCGTATCTTGTGAGGCTTATTGATTCATCCATGTGATTTTTTTTTCTGCAATGATGAAATTGGTTTGATAGTATTCTTTTAATATACTTTTAATAATGTTTAAGCATGCATAGGATACAGTGTATCCTGATATCTTTGATTAATGGAATCTTATAACTTTGTTCTTGATGGATGGAGACAGATTATATATGGATGAAAGGAAAATACTTCAGATTTCTTATTAATAACTGTGATCTTGAGAATATTCTGTAGCTGGAGTGGGCGGGGGGTAGGGGGAAGGTTTTGATGGAAGTGTATGTATTTCTCTTTTATTGTGACCTAGAACGGGCTAATTTCTGTCCTGGCAGTGCAAAAATACAGCATCAGTCCTAGAAAGAATCTACTTAAAATCAATTTGTAACAAGCTTCAGGGCTGGGAGGGAACTATGATATTAAAATGATGCTGCTGTTGGTGTTTCTTTCACACAGGTGAGGTGGTTAACACACTTAAAAAATAAAAGTGGGCCTCAGGCTTAGTGTGCTTGGAGGAAAGTGGGAACAGAAAAGACCATCTCTTTTTGCTTTACAGTAAAAAAATGGTGTCTACTCAAAATTTATTTTAAGTGTTGGAGGAGGCAACAGCATAGCACTTGGAATTGGTGTAAGATGACTAGAAGGTGACACCCAGGTCTAACACACTTGCCATAAGACAAGCTAATCATGGGTGACAAGGGATCATACTCAAGCAATATGCTGTATTTTCCTGGTACATAGTAAGAACATATCTATAAGGGACAGACTCAGGCTTACTGTCAAAGCTTATCTAAGGACATCCTTCACCATGCTTGAAGCTTGAAAAGTAAGCTGACTAACAGGAAAGGGGGAAAATATGAGTGGACTCTTTTGCATGGTAGTTATAAGTTCTGGGTTAGAAGTGCAGAGATGTTGTCTTGCTGAAATGAAGCTGTGGAGGCGGTGCTACTAAGACCTGTTACGAAATTTTTTGTTTTTTACATCTTGCAGCTTCTCATAGGGTGTTAACTTTTTTTTGTGTTACGTTGTAGTACTCTGCCCCTTGAATCTCTCCAGATTTTGGCATCTTTTACTCCAAAGCATTGTAGTCCTCACATTGATTTGGTTGCTGACATACTAAGCCCTATCAAAAACTAGTAATGAGCTGTGTTCATTGCTCTCTTTTATACGATTGTATAAAATGAGCTGAAACTTAAATCCTTCCTTGCTGGTGTGAAGGGAGATTGGATAAATAATTTTTTTTTTTATAGTCAAGTTAAGTACCAGCCAGGTCTTTAGATTCTGCAGCCACCTCTGACTGATAGAGTTATTTCCCAGGCAGCCAGTAAACAAAGCTGCCTGGCAACACCCAAGGGACATGAGCACTTTTAAACATTCTTTGCATGTCTAGGAAAATGCTTGACTGTAGCAGTCAACAGTCTTGGGGGAAATGCTAAACATGGATATCTTCATTACTTTTCAATTAAGCAGCAAGCTTATGGATCACAGGAAACCCTGAAGGGATAAATTGTGCCCTGAAAGTAGATCTCAGGGATCACACTGGGGAGAGTTTGACTCTAGAACAGTACACCTTTTGGGAAAGGATCCCACGCATTGAACAGGCTGCCCAGGGATATGGTTGAGTCACTTTCCCTGGAGGTATTTAGGGTGGATGAGGTGCTGAGGGGCATGGCTTAATGATTGATAGGAATGGTTGGACTCGATGATCCTGTAGGTTTTTTCCAACCTAGTGATTCTGTGATCCCAAAGATACTATTTATTGTCTTAGAGGTATAGGGTGGCAAGAAACACCTGAGAATTAGTTTTGTCAGATGTTCTGGTGATTTATAGGAGCAGAAGAAGCAAAGAAATCAACTCCAGAGTCAATTGTTGCTATAATTTCTCACTGTGAGAAAGTCAGTATTTCTTTGAGCTTGTGATTTTGTTAACTCATGTTCTACTCCTCTCTCCACATTTCTTAGTATCCAATATTGCTCCATGGTTTTTAGAAGCTTTTCATCTTGTCTTACTCCTCGAAGAGCAATTCCTTCAGGGATGTGTGGCATGACAGTTGATAAGACTTCCAGAAACAAGGCTAGGTCCCCAAATAATTGTGGAGTGCCTCCTAATAAATTTGGGAGCTGATAACACTCCACGTTGGTTAGGGAGAATGGTTGGGGTAAATATTTACCATTACACCATTGTTTGTGCATGGAGAGTGGGAAGAATGTTTCTAAACCCCAGCACAGTCATTGGAAGGTATAGACATTGAGGGGTTCTGGGGAGGCCCATCTGACTAACTTTTGAGGACACCTTCCAGGAAACCACAACAAGTGTAAAGTGGCACCATGTAGAAGGCCCTGAGAGATATATTCTGTCTGTGTAACCACTACTGAGCCATTACCAAGACCTGATAACTGCCTGCAAGCCATGCTGACTATGTTCCTGTAAGGTACTATTGCAACAGTTTGGGAAAGAGGCACCTGAGTGATGCAGCTCACAGCCTGTGCCTCCCCTGCATGACAAGGGAGATGCTGAATGGAATAGCGGAGTTGTACTCTGTGCTGAGGTAGGCTGTGATGGCCACAGAGGCAAAATCAAGCACTGTTACCCTGTTTTGCTCTAGAATGATTCTTCTACCTTGTAGGGTGTTATTGGAATAAGGGTTTAAATCAATTCTGTCAGTTTGCAGTAGCCTATTGAGATATGCTCTGGCATATGTTTGGAATTAAACCATCACATCTCCTGGAGCAAGGAGTGGCAGTTGTCCTGCAACGTCTGTGAGAGTTTACTCTAAATAAGCCAAGAAGGGTTAAAAAAGAATAAACAGAGACCACACTTGCTATATCTGCTACGTTTCAGAATGGAAGGGATCCACAATAGATGTATGTCTGGTATAGAAGGATCACAGAGGGACAAATAGGGAAAAGTTCAAATACAAAATACTACCTGTTCAGTTTCCTGATAAATAATGTCTGATATAGTGTCCTGTATGAAATAGAAAAAGCTCACACAGACTTCATTGACCACAAAAAAACTAAATGCCTCATAGGTTAAGGAATAGCTATTAAAAACGTGAGGTATCTTCAATTTATATTTCAGAACTTTATACCCATTATAAAACTGAAGACGTTTCATAATTATGCCAACAACAATTAATTAACTTAACAAGAAGAACTCCAGAATGATTGAATTAACAGTAAAATCATGATAAGGCTCCAGTTCGTCTTTGAGTTTTAGCAAATAATTTATTATCCAGTAAATGCTTAGACTTAATTATGCTTTAGGAGTCACTATTTTTCTCTCTTCCATTACATGAGTTTCGGCCCCAATCTTGCAGTCCAAGCTGAACTGGCATCTCTGCAGAGCTCTGCTGATTTCAGCAAGGCTCTGCTAGGAGGCTCAGAGTCAGCTTGGGTGGAGCCAGTTTCAAAACTGCGCCTCTGGCTGCAGGGGATAAAAACAACCCACATCTGATTCTACATCATAAACTTTGCATAATGCAATGCATGCTTAGAATGATGCTGTGCTAAACTACTCAGGGCAAAAGCATTTCTGTAGCAAACTTGATGGTCCTCTGCTTGTCGGTTGAGGTTGTTAGCACCTAATACTTATATCAAGAAGATGGAACATGGCATTAATGTGACAGGGTATCTTCTGCTGAATATAGCCAGGAAACTGGAATACACATGAAGTATTTTTCTGTTGGACTGTTCTGATCTTCTGTTTTTCAGCTTCTTGACATCAACTGAAGTGCAAATGGGGTCACCACCAGTGCAGTGGAAACCAACCTAGCATTATATCACTTCTGAGTGAAAATGGTTTGATCTCTCCGCCTCCTCACTGTAACTACTGTCCTTTGGGTGTAGAAATCATTTAGAGTTCCTACTGTCAGAACAAGCAGTTCCTTTAACAGGGGAGCCGATAAAATCTGGCTCTCTGTGGGTCTGTCTCTCAAGAATGTGCTTCTGTGTGGAGTCTCTGAAAGGAGTCCAAGAGCATTTGTGTCCCTGATGATGAGTTTATGTTGCAGCTTTGATCTCTACTGGAGCACTGACAGAGGCTTGTGCTCTCTCTTTCTTCTCTCTGGCCACCCATTTTCCCAAGGCTGTGAGAATTCTCTATGTGACCATCTGAGTTAGTCAAAATATGTTCCTGGGTCGAAAAGTTTTTCGAGAGGGACATCAAGACATATAGTGACAGTCAATTTTGTTACTTCGGGAAACAAGTTAATTAAGTCATAACAAAAAATATTTTTGACAAAAAAGTTCTATATTGCAAGCTTAAAAAAATTGCAAGCTTAAAATCCCCTTAAAAGAAAGGGGGTTCAAATTTACTTGTGTGGTAACCACACATAAAAACCTTTAAAATATTAATATATTTGAAATTTAAGTGCAGAATGTAAAGCTACAATATCATCCCAGTGTCTCCTTTTTTGTTTCAGGATTTGTGCACTGACTTCAGATGTAATTAACATAATCGTAAATAGTCACAATCATAATAAATAAGAGATAAGCTTTTCCATTTACACTACAAAAGATTTTATATCTCAGCACTGAGATTTGACCATTCTTAGCCCCAGAAAAGTTCTTATTCAGTAAATCAGATGTTCAGTTTAATTGAATTGGAGTAGGGAATGTAGAGCTCATTGTTGTTCAAACTGAATGTGTGCTGACTAGGTAGTATTTCATAGAAACATAGAATCACCAGGTTGGAAGAGACCCACGGGATCATTAAGTCAAACCATTCCCACCAATCTCTAAACCATGCCCCTCAGTACCTCATCCACCCGCATCTTAAACACCTCCAGGGAAGGTGAGTAAACTACCACCCTGGGTAGACTATTCCATTGCCCAATGACCCTTTCTGTGAAGAATTTTTTCCTTATATCGAGCCTGAACCTCCCCTGGTGGAGCTTGAGACCATGCCCTCTTGTCTGTCCCCTAGCTTGTTTCTTGTATTGACTTTTATAATCATGCAGGATAATGGAAAAATAAGTCATTTACTTTCTTGGGGAACTTCAGGTAAAAAATTCTAAAGATGAGATCTAAATTCTCATTAGCACAAGACATCTTTGCTACTTCCAAATATTTTTGAAGATTTCCTTTTCTAAATGTGCAGGGTCAAATTCTGCTCTCTTCACTCATGTTTTTCCTATTTCCTTTGATTTTCTCTAGCCCTTTTCAAAATAAATATGCTGAACTTGAACTTTTGTCTCCACAGCCAACACAAGTTTTCAGACAATGAAACACTTGTCAACTTCACAGGATGTCTTCTGCTGATTAACCTCCTTAACCAAGACTTAGTGCTCACTCTTTCTTGGTTTTAGAGGAGTGAAAAGATCTTCCATCTAAAAAAGACTACGAGATAAAAACAAGTAGCAGAAGTACTGCATTATTAGTGTTGTTTCTTGTGGCTTTCTCTCCTTCAGAGTTTTTGTAAGGGTTGTGTAAATCTGCTTCCTAATTAATCTTCAATGCTTCAGCATGTTCCCAGTGATTCCTAGACAAATTAGCCTGTATTTTCTGGGCTAGCTCAGACAGAAAAAGAAAGCATGAATAAAATAACCCTTACACACCATTCACTGTTCCCAAACCAAAGGCTTCTGAGAAAGCTGTCTAGAAACAGACATATTTACATGCTGTATAATACAAGCCTCCACACACCTCATAGCGCATTTTCACATCTTTTCTTTTTATTAAGTTGGCCCCTTCCAGAAAAGAAATAAAACCAGGCCTATGGAACTTCATCCTCAAGTCAGATTTGGTCAGTTATGGACCTATACAATAGATGTAGAGAAGGCAAAGCGGCAGGTTGATGTACTCAATAGACATTGGACAGGTGACATCTATCTTTCAGGTGGCACTGGCTAGATGAGGTCATGCATTATGTGTTGAAATAGTTGAAAAGTGTTCTGTGGTTTTCCCATCTCTCCATTTCCCAAAGAAGCAAATTGTCAGCTTCTGAATGACAGGGAACATGGTAGGTTATAGCACTACAGGCACAGGTGTGCAGACTGGAACTACTCCGATAAGTGTGAAGCTTAGTGCTTTGAGCAAGTGTTGCCCTCTTTCATTTGCTTTAAAACAACTTCAGGTACCCAGTGAGAGAAAGATTTGCCTTCCTGGATGGATCAGGGTTATGCAGCATTTGGAATAAGCAGCGTGGGACACTGATGATTATTTTAATTTCTGGAAAAGAATGATTGTGGTGCCCTAGAAAGTCTTGTTTTGCTTTTTAAAGGGGGATGTGTGTGTTGCAGGGGGAAAAGCTGCCTGTTGGAAACCAGAAGGAAGCGGCTATTTTTCTCTAGGTGTTTGATCTGACTGACAGCCCCTGTCTGAACTTACTAGTGATTTGCTGTTTCATTAGCTGCCAGATTTTCAATTTCGGCCTCTTGGAAGTTACACCGCTTTGAACAAGTCCCCACAGTAATTGAATTTGCCACAGAAATAGAACACTGGAAAATTTCATTTTCTTCCCTGCATGAAGGCAAGCAGGCAGGCGCATATTCCTGCTGAACTGCTTCTTTTACTGCCCCTCTGTCTCGTTTTGCCCTCTCCCTCCACCCCCCAGCACAGCAATGCATTTGCTGATGGCACCATCAGCCACAGAGAGTCACCAAAAAGACCTCTTTTTGAATCTGCTCTGAGTGCATCAGCCTGTCGCTTTGTAATTTTCTCCTAAATGCCTTCCACAAATAATGGTTTTCAAAATGAGCATTAACAGGCTTGATTACATGAAATTGTCCTTTTAATTTACACCAGGATTCTATTGATCACACAAGTGCAGATTAAAGTGTTCAATGAAGCCCATGATGAGGTATTAACCAGCTAAGGGTCCTCCAGGGGCCGCCAGGGACGGCCAGGAATATGCTAGAAGTGTACAGTTATTTCCCCATAATGAAGTGGCACTATGCGAAGGCATGAATCGCTGGCAGGAAGAATAGATCGGAGATGATGAGCTCTTCAAAGTCATTTCTCGCTCACTCATTCAGCCTCATGCCCACATCCTCTTGCGATTCTTCTGCATTACTTGTCATGAAATGCCAGGATTTACTTAGCCAGCTGATGCAATTTTTATGACCTTATTGCTTTTTCACCATGGTAATAGTTTTGAATCAATTTATCAATCCAGTGGTGCCATCAGACATATTGCCCTGAAGATCAAGTCCGGGTCATTCTATCAATTCACTGCGGTTTACGAAGATAGAGAAAAAACCCAGGCCGCGTGGGCTATCAACTTCAAATGGCTTAGTAAACATGCTGCTGCTACTTTAACTGCTTCACTTCTGACTCCAGACTTTTTTGCTTATAAAAATCAAACACCACACTCTTCTCCTCTCCCCATATTTTAATTTAAAATGTATTAGCCATGCTACAGATAATCTAGGGAAGAACTGGTGGAGGACTCTATAAGGATTTCAAGCCTGCCATGAAAGTGGGGAAATAACAATCATATTTATAATGTGTTTTGCACTACTAGCTTTGTTAGTTTGTCTGCCACTTTTTGTGCATTGTCAAGGAACAACAACATCCTTTGTTGACAGTGCAGAAATTAAGGTAGCACTAGCAAGAAAGAAAGTATATCTTAAAGAATAGATGGCTGGATACCTAGCTTTTCCCAATTACATGTCTTGGACATGGTGTCTAGAAGATATTACCATCCAGTGGAATTTTGATAGACTAGAACTGCATAGATCAGTGCAAGTTTTACTGGCAGGTAAGTAGTTAGATTCTGGACGAAACTACACAGCAAGCACGGCTAAATTGCAGTAGAGAAAACCTGGCAAAGAGCTAGCAGGGAATTGTGTTAGGTTAGTGCCAATACTGGTACTTCACAAAGATTTTAGGATTAGGGAAATGTTTTTCCCACTGTATATTTCCTTTAAATGTTTTGTAAAAACCTCAGTTTTGTCTAGGCTGCTCTGCAAACCAATATCATCCTCTATAATGTCTTACCACAGTTATTTAACTTCATTATATCTCTTGTAACATAGAACTACAAAGAATTGCTGTGATGAGGAGTTCTAGTATACATTTGGTCCTAGAATTCAGAGGGGTATTCTCTGAATGCTAGGATGTGGCATGTCTTCCTTCAGCACAGTAGGCAGGATCTGAGGTTAAAAATCCCATTTTTCCAGTATTTGCATATAGAGAGTCATGAGAAGTGTCACTGAAAGTCTCTCCCTGCCTCACTACAGCTGTCTAAACTCTACAAACACGTGATGAAGGCACAATTAAAGCCTTTATAGCAAAGTGATGAAACCAGACAGAAACCATTCACACAATGTCCATGCATGGTTTCCATACATCCCATAATCTGTGGCATACATTGTTTTCACAGGTCTAAGCAACGTCTTACAAATAAAAATAGTATGTGTGGAAACATAGGCTATTACAACTGGAGACGGTCAGGTAAATATACAAATGAGACCAATCACGTCTGATCTGAGCTACTTTGAAATCCCCAAAATCCTTGGGGCCAGAGGACATGAAGAATATCTTGACATCTCATCTCCCTACTCCCTGTTTATACCTGTGGGCCTCTTAGCTGTGACTCTTTGTACGTGCCTTGTGTTGTTGTTCTGCCAGAGCAGTCTGGTTGCAATAATATAAATGAAATATTGTTCAGGTATAAAAAAAGAACTAGTCAGGACACATGAGGACAGGAACTACCAGTTTGTGACTGACGTGACTTTGAGATAGGTCTGGCACAAGTATATATCTCTGTGGGATAAACACAGCTGACCACTTCAGTGATTGTGGTGGAACAATTTTAAATACAACAGAGAGGCAACAAATGTTTTTTTGCTGGTAGTAGGAAAACCAGGGCTAAAAAGGAACTGAAGGCTGTGGCTTCAACAGGATGAGGGCTTTCGAACTCAAATGTCCATTGTCAGTGTCAGTACAAGGTACTGCATGCAAATGTCTTAATTTGTTTTGCTTGTTTTAAAATAACTTCTTGATACATGAACCTAACAAGTGTAGAGAACTTAACAAGGGGAGCAAAAGTCAACAAAATGCTGGCTTTTTGGTCCAGCAGGCTCCAAATATCTCACTGCACCCTGCGCTGTAGTGTGCAAAATGGTCTTGCCATAAAGCCGTAGACTTTTGGTCTTAATACCAAACTTTCAGCTCAAGGCTGCTGGGAGCCTTGTCTTTGCTGTATAAACCTAACAGCTGTTCACATTAGTAAAGCAGGTTCAAATTTATACTTGAAAAAATAGTGGCTCATAAAAAAGAATATGGAACAATGACAACCATGGGGAAAAGGTAATAATTTAAGTCATGAAAAATTAATCAGGGAATGATACATTATTTTGTTAAGCAAAATGTGTTGCAGTAAGAAAAAAAAAAAGCCTGTGGCTTTAATTAATTCTGCTTAATGTTAATAGAATAAGGTCAGGCACACCAAAAACTGTTGAATAAAGCAAAAATGTGTGAAAGATATATTCTCTAATGTTACTCATAATGAAGAAGGGTTATCTTGTGGTCAATACAGCACCATTATTTTTAAGTTAGAGGTGCAACTGCTGAAAATATACAGTGGCTATAAGAACTTACCTAACTGGGTTGTGAAAAAGGGTTCACATAAAAAGCATTTTATGAAATGATACTCCCATTTAGATGATCAAAATTTATGGCTATTTCTTCCTTTTAAACAATCCCAACTTTGTACAGTCCAAAACCATCAGCCTTCCTCACATGTATGAAGCCTACCATGCATTTCAAATCATGACAAAATGACTAGGATATAAGTTTTGGAGTGATTTCTTGTTGAAAGCCCATGTGCTGAGAAATGGCTCTCAACCTCGCTATTTTTCAGGTCTGCAAAAATAGAAGCTCTTGGGCAACAGCTATAAACATGTTATTTATAGTCAGAAATAACCTCACATGGTTTTCTTTATGGTACTGTATCTAGCCTACAGAAAATAGTAGCTTCTTGAAAAAAGGAAAATGCTTTTGAAAACACACAGAACACATAAAAAATGAATGGATACCCAGACGTTCAAACTGCCTTCCTTGTTTGCTCCTAAGCCTCGACTAGGACTCTGTAGCATACATGTCATTGAGAGGGACTCACCTCCGCAAAACTTAACTGTCCATACATCTCCTAGCTGTCTTGGAGACACTTCTAGATAGTGATTTGTCTGAAACATTTTAAGCGACTGACTTCAGTTCCCCCAGCCAGGTGCTGGTAGCAGGGACTCACTCAAAGGCCAGCTGAGATCAATTTGTGCATTTGTTTTCTGAGCGGAGCTCTGAGGACACCTGGAGCCTTAATTGCCTTGAACAGGCTCACCTGCCCTGCCCTGCCCTTCTCTGTTTGTGGGCTTGGGACTCCTTTTTAAGTTCATCGTGAAGTATGATCCTTTTTTTGGATACACCTTGTGTTCCTTATTTGAATGCCTTCTTAGTGAAGACTTTTTTTGATGGTCTCTGTGCTGTGACTGACTTTACTTGGCACCAACCTCCTCTGCGCTCTTCTTTTGAGTTCTGTGATCTTCTCTGGCTCCTGGATGGCTTGATGCAGCTTCTGCTCTGACAGGTACTGCTAAATATGTTGCTAATATGACTTTTTGTTGAGTTAATAAGAGTTAAAAATACTTAGGATCTCACAAACAATATTTGACATTGCTGAATTTCTAGAGTTTTTTTTGTTTTATTTAGGCTTGACAAGGGAGACAAATTTAAATAACATTCTAAACATCTGTTTGAGGAATAGTTGCACAAAGATTGTGCAGCCATAACCTTAGTTTGAGTGTCCCTTCTAGTTAATGTGCTGCTATACTGTGTTTCTTCCATTGTACAGAAATTGACTGGTGCAGTCATCCTAGTGTGTAGTTGCTGTAGGTTCCTTAAACCCATTACTGCAATTCTTTTTCTCTGTTGAAACTGCTAACAGAGCTTTAGGCAGCAATGTAGGTGCCTTTTAGTTATCCATGAAGCAGGCAACATTTTTTGTTCATGTGATCTTTTTGAACAGTTCTAAATCGCACAATCACATTGTATGTTGTAATAGCAAGACTTCTTATTGTCTCGATCCAGTTTTGAATCATTATAGCCAATAGTACAAATTCTTCAGGCCCAATGGGAGCTGTGAGTAATACCTCCTTTGCTTGCACAGTGTGTCAT
Source organism: Coccyzus lansbergi (assembly GCA_033558105.1). Lineage (NCBI taxonomy): Eukaryota > Metazoa > Chordata > Aves > Cuculiformes > Coccyzidae > Coccyzus > Coccyzus lansbergi. The sequence goes on along the minus strand of JAUMJK010000289.1, from coordinate 291,828 downwards.
CTCCCAGGGAGCTCCACTTCTTGGGAAGGCTGACTAGAAAATACTGTCATTGATTGTCTTCATTATGTTTTATTTCCAGTGCAGTTTGTAACTCTCTTAAGGATCTGTCGGTTTGTCCAAGTTTGTGGTGCAAACGATGGGGCCTTCCTCGCATTTTATGAGCTAGAGTTTATTTCTTCGGCAGCATTTCTGACTGAAAACAGGAATGTATGTAGGGAAAGGAAATCAAACAGATTGCCTCCTGTGAAATGACTCATGAACTGATGGGGCTTATGGCACACCTTACCTCCCCTCCAGATTCGCTGCTTGTTTCTTTGGCAAACTTCTGCTTGTGTAGAGATTTTGGTCAATGTATTCAGTGTGCTAAAATTAATTTTCTGAGTGAGCCATAACATGTTGGGTTTGCTCTAACTGAATGTGTGTCCTAGACACTTGAAAAGACATTAAAGGTTTATTTAGAAATTAGACTTGCGCAGTTTTTGACGAAGTAGAAACTTCTCAAACTGTATGTTAGAGAAACTAATTTATCTCTGTTGGTAAATACAGTGGATATGGCACTCTTTTTTTTTTTGAAAAGATAAATACGATTTTGCATGCAAGGCCTATAACTAGAAAGCAGTTATTCCAGATATCATAGATTTAATTCCTGTAATCTGTGCCAGTAACATTACTTTGCCATAAAGTGTTTTGCATTTATCTCCTAAACTCATGCAAGTTAAATTACTGTATGTTGTGTGGATCTCAAACCCAGTCTAGTCTGCCCCTGATGTAATGTCCTTCTTACCTCTGTGTCTGAATAACTGACATGCTTGTTCTTCAGCATACAAGATAAGGTTACCTGACTGTCCAAGGGTATTTTTTTAATGCTTGCTGACTTTATAAAGCTGTTCAAATATTTAGTGAAGAGTCATTTGAGGCAGTGAAAATATGAACATGAAAAATTCGTTGCTGACTGTAGGATAAGATAGCAAGGAAACTTACTGGTCTGCTTCATGAGAAGAGCTTAATGCACTAGTGGGATGATTGCTCCCCAAGAGGAGATGTGCCATCCTAATGCAGGAGGTGCGTGAGCAAATTGATTTGTGGAAACCCTGTGTTGCGATCTGGATTTTCTTGTGCTTTTTTTATTCTTAACTGTCCCTTCCATCTCTGCCTTCTGGATGTAGCATATCTCAATTATTGCTTAGCAATGGTGAAATATAGATTCATTACTGCTGTGCTGATACCCTTCTACAATATTCTCTTCATCAACTAAGTAGTGCCTTAAGCTTGGGTTCACAGTCTGCAACCGTATTTATAATGAAAACACACTGTATATTTACCAATTTCCATTTAACCTCAAGGCTTGAGGCTTTCATCCTCAAAATTTGACTGATTTTTCTCTGCAAAGTGAAAAATCATGTGATTTTGCTGCTCCTGTAGTGTTTTGTTAGCACTGCAAATGTTTCTTTGTGGAGAGCTGTAGTTTATAACTGACAGCCATTGGGAAGGAGGCTCAGTTCATGGATGATTTCTCCACTGTATTATGTGCTGACAATAGATGTGTTTATGTGGAAGACAGAACAAGTGCAAATACTTTTTCTTGGATTCCTCAGAGGGTCATGCTTTCATAGTGTGCATGTTACCTGGATGTTTTGTGGAGTTAATAGAAAGGGAGAAGACATTTCTAGATAATGTTTTATGTCCAGATATAGTTCTTCAAGCTGGACTTTTTTTTTTTTTTTTTTTTTTTCCTCTTTGAGTTAGAGAATGGACCTTAAATGTTTGCAAATTGACTGGAGCATCTTAACCCTGTAGTGTTTTGCTCTTTAAATGGAGGCTCTCTTAGGCCAGCTTCTTGAGCAGCTGAGATTGAGTTTGTTAGTGTTTATTACTGCCAGGGTCCTTGTGTTAAGATGCAAGGAGAAGTAGCTGCTTGTGCAGGTGTCGACCTCTCTAATGCTCTGTTGTGAAAACAGGTCTTATCTTCCTTTCTGAGAAACAGGAAATAAGAAGATAGTGGAATCCAATGCAATCCCTTACTTCTGCTCTAAAGAGAAGGTGGGAAGGCCAAAGAAGCCTTAAGGAAGTTGTATAAATTAACTAAAACCGCCAGAATAAGAGGCCACATATTAATCTCTTCTAAGGGATTGGGGTTGTCTTCTCTTCCAGCTCCCATCCATCCTGGTTCTTTCTTCTCTCCTTTGCTTCATCAGTATGTCTTCTCATTGCCAATGCCCTAGATAGAGGTAAGCTGAGTGAACTAGTATTTCTATCCTGGAAGAACCAGTAATCCTGACACAGTGGTCCAAGTAGATGATAACACTGCTTTTATTCTCCTAACCTTCTCTCAATGAGAAGGCGATAAGTGGGACAACAAATTGAGGACTAACAAGCTTATTGTTTTACTTCAGACTGCTGGAAATGAGCCTGGTGATCATCAATTTTTCTTTACAATGATAATTTGAACATATTTATCTCCAGAAAGCAAAGGACTGGACAGTGTGTATAGCATTTGACTCTATTACGCTACGGGTGGACTGAACAAAACCCGATAGCTTCTCCAACTGGTCAGGAGATCCCACCCTACAAACACTGGCATAAAGCAGCACACTGTGTTTAACTATGCTCTGTTTCTGCTTCTTAATACAACACCAAAATAACTTGGCCCAAGTGGTAAAATTAGTTTTACTGAACTCTCCTTCAAGTGAGGTCCTTATCTAATTCCATAGTAAATAGGATGCCATTGGCTGTGTGAGTAGGAGTGCTCTCAATGATATTCAGTGTGATTCTTCCTCCCCCATTTAATTCATTCACTAAAACCACAATTCAGTATTTCTGACGTCAGACTTAATTCCCATAGAGGCCATTGTGGTCTCAGAAGCATTGAACTGAGGCCTTACTGAATGAATCAAGCAGGAGAATTAGGGATAATCGTCAAGGAGGAAAGTGTATGTTTATACATGGATCATCATAATTGATAATAGCTGAAAGGCAAATGCAGGAGAAATACATAAGGGTTTTAATGAGGATTTTGAGTAGCAGTTCTCCAACCATGCTGCAGGGGTAATTACTCATCACAGCTACAACATGGAAATTATTGTAATACGGTTTTGTGAAAGTGAACAGGAACTCTTTAAAAAAACCTCCATTCCTTTAATCAGTGTTTCCCTTTGACAGCAGGTGCTTTAGCCCTGCCAAGACATTTTTACTGTGAAGGCAGTTCAGCATCAAAGTTCTAAATGATGCATAGGATTTCATGGCTAGCTCTGTGGTTTAAATGTTATGACTGATCGGGGCAGAAGAAATGGCTTTTTATTTCACTGTGATAGTCCAGGAAATTCTCATGTTGTGTAGAAAGAAACTACCATTTTTTTTCCTATACCCTTTCCTCTTCACCACACATCTGCAGTTTTTCCCCCTACTGTTAAAACAGTTCAGTCTAAACAACAAAGCGCCATAGGCAGGCTGTACAGAGATCAATCCAGTTCTCATGTTTATTAGCTTGAGAGAACTGGGTTTTAATGATGGCCAAAAGGCAGACTTTCCTTGCAGAGAAAAGGGGCATCGGCAGACTTCTACCTTCAGCCATCAGGGGTTTGACTATTCTTATATCCCCATGGTGGTATCAAGCTGCATGGTTTTAAACTTGACCTTTCTTGTTGGGCTAGATGAAAGGAACAGAGTGCTGCTTTTTCATATAAGCTGGGTCTCAAACCATGCTAAAACTTGGGGTTTAGGTTATGGAGTACTGTACATACAGAGAGGATGTGGCCAAACCTTTAAGTACTCAAGGAGTGGTTACAAACCTCTAGGACAAGGGAAAACATCCTTATGTGCTCTTGAGAAATAACGAGAATAAATGGAATAAGGGAAAAAGAGTTGCTTACCTGGCAGAAAACATAATGTGTTAGATGAGAAGCTGTCTCCTTAGTGTCATCATGATGTCCTGACTATATAGATGTGCTGATCTGCCTGGTGTAGGGTTAATGTATGACAGAGGTCACTAGAGCAATCTGATTACCATGGGGGTTGGTATTTTTTTTCATCTTTTATTTCTGTAACTTCTAATAGGAATGTGTGTGGTAGGATGTTGTTTATGTGTGGGGCCTACAGTAAGAGAGGTGTTTGTTTGAATTGGGTAAAGCTGGAGAGATTCGTGTTTAAAATCAAACATCCGAGTACGACCAAGATGACATTTCCTAACAGAAGATTCAATGTTAAAAGTATACATTTATAAACACTAGGGGAAATGGGACACGTGTACATCTAGCTCTATTAGATATTTATGAAGTGTCATGGTTTTATTTGGATAGAAGTTTGGTAATTATCAACACTAGGACCATTTATTAAGTCTGAAAGTAAATCAGTAACAAACTGGAATTCCATTTATTTTGTGACCATGTTTCTGGTGTCTAACACGCCAACAAGGTGTAGCAGAACACACCTCCAGGACTGACACACATACCAGATGTGAGGAGAGACACACATCTGCACACTTCCACTGATCATTTCTCTCATGAAATAAACTGTGTTATAGTAAGGAATCCTCATAGGAGAATGAGGAGAGAAATCCGAAGGTAAAGGAAAATCCAGTGTAACGCATAGGGTTTGTCTAATGGATGTCAGTGCTGATGGCAGCTGCAGCAAGGTGTTTGTGTGTTGTGTAGTCTGCTTAGTAGTTCTAAGTGCCTTGAAGCTTTTGCAAGTGCCAGCAAAGATGTACACTTCTAACCATTCTGTTATTTTTGAGAGCTGCTAAATACACAGTGCTGCCCCAAACTGAAAGCATCTGCTCTTGAATTGCTGTCATGATACTAATAAAAAGCATATAATAAAAAATTACACCAAAACCTGAAACTTTTATATTCTTACTGGCCACACCAGTTAAATTTCTGGTGATAGGTGAAACAACAAAAACAATTAGAGAAGATGAACCTCTGAGGGCAGCTCTTGCTTGGGTATGTTGTGCTTCTTTGGCCATGGCTTGTATTCTAGTTGCATATGTAAGTTTTGTGGGAGATAAATCCTGTTGTCCTCGGTATAGATATATCTTCCTGCTCCTTTGGTTTTGCACAGTATCACTATGATGCTGTGGCAGGCAAGAGTTAATATTCTAATTTCCCTGAAGATAAGAGTGTGCTCTTATCCCATCCTATGGACTTGGCTTCATCTGAGCACATTGAATGTGTGCTGTGCTTTTGAATGCAAAAGAATTAATGCTCCTTGTAGCATAAAAAAAGGAGGAGGAAAAAAAAAAAGCTGTAATAGATGCAGCTTGCAGACCGCTTTGGTTTGTATGGCAACAGTATGAATGAAAGTCTCATGCACAGTGGAAGGGTTCAGGATTCAGCAATTGAAACATACCACTGGGCTGCTGCCTGAAAGGATTGAGCCAAAATTTGAGATCCTCATCTCTACTGATGATAGAGTAGCATCCAAACATAAATCCCTTGTTGCATATCCATATCTGTGCGAGTCTGCACAGAGGAAGGTAAGAAATATTTCATAGTCTTAATAATATTGCTTGAATTTAAAACAAGACTGAGGGAAAGAGTCCAGACACAGAGAGAAGACTAATTACCTGGAAGCTCTTAAGAAAGCATAATGATCCTCAAACAATCAATCCTCAAGAATTACTGTTTTATAGATTTTCCTAAAGGTCCTTCAACCTTTGATTATGCCTACTGCTGGTCAGCAGGAGGAACACAGTGTGCTGTATTAGTGAGTTTTCTGGCCTGACTCTATCATTATGAACTGCCCAGATGAACTATAATTTGTTGCACAGAGCTGCTTAAGGTGGTGTGTGATATGCTGCATGTAGACCACTGATAAGGTGACAATTCAACATGAGAAAAGGTGGTCTGCCTTCCGCTTTCAGAATCTATTGCTTAGAAAGCAGTAGCTGTGGGTGACGTCCTCAGTCTGGTGACAGTTGTGCCTGATGGTCTGTCAGGGGTACTGGATGAAGGGATCCAGATGTTACTGGCTAGTCATGGCTGTCCTGTGGAAATTTATATGGTAGCGATGTACGCAGATTTAGATTGTGTATAAGTATGTATTCAGGTGTAATCTGAATCTCATTATTTAAGCAGTAATGTTACACGTGTTATTCATTTAATCTAAGTGGCTTTGTAACTGTACCATGACCATGAGTGGCATAGGGTTTAAATGTATCTAGAGTAGTATTATTTGATACGCGGAACAGTGTATCTTATTTCCAGTGGAGAAGAAAATTCAGTCCTGTAACTTGGTGCTGCAGCAAGCAGTTGAGAACAGTATTCAGGACTGATGACTTTTCTCTTTACTCTGAGAGGCAGGCTCAGCTGAGTCTTTAGCTGGATGTAGAAAATACCTAGAGGGGGTTGTCAGGAAAGCAAGCTAGAAACCTGATACCAATGGATTTATCTTTTGCTGTTGAGGCTCTGGCAAAGTCTCTCTTGGCCAACAACTGACCCAATAGTTACATACCTCTTAAAAGCTCTGAATTTTATTTGACAGAAGATACTGTCAGTCATGTAAGCAGCATACTTGGGTAACCTTATTCTTTCCTGGCGAGGATTCTGTAGCTAGGCATTGTACCAAAGCCCCCTCACAGCTATAAACTCATCACCTGCTGGGCAGGAGGGTGGCAGGCTCTAACTTTACCTGAGGAATAAATCAATGTTTTTCAGTCAAGAATTGCAGAGGCTTTAATGGGAATGTTGGCTCATTGAGAAGTATGTGACCAGCCACTTAGCCATGAAAGCTGTGATGAGAGGCTCAGTTAGCCTCACCTTTCTGCAAACCAGAGTTTTATTTGTTAGAGGAGGAAGGGATAAAGGGCTCCCTTTTCTGCCAATATTGCTATGTTGGAAGAGTACAGTGTATAGTGAAATATGAAAATACAAAATAGCCTGCAGGCAACAAACCATTCAGTAGAAAAATGAATGAAAAATAAATATTCCCCTGTAGAGCAAGCAGAATATGTTCTGGACCTGTCTTTCCTGTGACCTACAGGATTTTAAGAGAAGAGCCTCAGAATTTTATTGGCATCACCACTATGAGACAAACTTTTCTTTCTCTTCTCCCCGGACTGGGGTCAGCTTTAAAGAGAGCATTAAGTGAATGGCTAATGGAATTAAGGGTATAATAATAGAAGGATATAGTGAGACAATTGTATTAACAAGAAATAAATCATGTTGAGTGTAAGGTAAGTGTTTTTTAATTGATTGATGGGAAGGAAGCTTCATAGGTTTTTTTTGAGGACTAACAGCCATTTGCCTTCCCATCTACAGTAAAAAGCCAAAAGGGAAAAAGAGATAAGAAAATTATGCAGTGAGGAGATAAATTATTCAGAGAAGATAGCCATTTTGTGCTGACATCACTAATGTGAAAAAGCATTAAATCTTTGACACTAGCAAAGGAACAAGGCTGGAACAAGGTATTAGAGATTACAGCTAGAACATTGCTTCCCTGGATGCCTTAAGTGGCTTTCCAAGGTGATCTAGTAAGCAAAGACTCAGCAAGGGCTGTACCAGCCTGCTCTGGGTTTTTTTAATTATTATTATTTATATTATTCTAGTGGCTTCACCTCTAATGGAAATTGCTTTGATATTCTATGTGCTATAGCCTGGAGATGCAGGTGGTGTGTATAAAGGTTAAGAAAAGCTGTGGCTGTTAAGTGTGGAGCTTAAATCTCCCAGTGAAAAAGGGAAGATGGGAATCTTAAGTATGAAGTGAAGGGGCCAAATTTTCACACTCTGCTAGTCACCTGATTTTATAAATAGAAGCTTGGTGCAAAGTTTACACCTTTTCAGGACCTAGTTTGCTTCAGTCAGAGTGTGCAAAAATTAGGTCCTAGCCATAAACTGATGAGATGCAACTGAAAGGGAAACTTTTTGAAAAGGTGCTAAAGGATGACTTCTAAACATCTATGGAGTACTTGAGGAAAATCAAAGCAATGTGAAAGAAGAGAGATAATTTCCTGTTTTTTCAGTTGAGAGCTTTTAAGCACTGCAATTAAAGTGCCTTTCATTGTCAGCAGCTCTGCAAGACTCTCCATGTAATGCAAGACCTTAAATCTAACCTAATTTGATTCCTTGAGAATGTAATTAACTGTCTTCCCCCCCTCAACAATATCCACCCACTATTCTGCACCTGCATGCATTGCTTCTCCTGAGATTAGGGTTGCAGCTGGCAGTCTGCACTGTCTAGGCAGTGGCAATGCCTGTGTAGAAGCATATGTCTACTGGTGGAATGGGACACCACAGCAGCAGCAGGGTTTTTTTTTATGTGTTTGTCTAGCTCCCCAATGAAGCAAAATAGAAATGATTCCAAACATCAGTTTAGTAAAATACAATAAAAATAAAATTGAGTGCTGTAATTAATATCTCTTTTGAAAGGCAGCATATTGTTCTATAGGTAATTTTCCAGCAAAATATACAAAACTTGCTAAGTATTGGCAGCTTTGGATGTTGTTGCTCTCCCTGAAGAGAGATCAGCTGTGGTGTTGCTGCCCTACAACTTCAGAACTCCCCAAATGCTTGTCTTTGCATTAATGGTGTCTTGTGGTCAGCCTGTCATTGACTTGTCAGTAGCTGATCGCACCAATTTTTGACCATACTGTGGTGTCATTTGCTGTAAATTAATTTACTTTTGCCATTAACTACAGACAGTATGCGGTCAATTCAATTTCGTCCATTAAAGACAATAACCCTAGCCAAGCTCTTTGATGCTATTCTTAGTTCATCCCTTGGGACTACTCTACTTACATCTCCAGAGGTACTGGTAAATTTATATTATCATTCCTTGTCTAATATTCATGATTTGTTGGCTTTGCTTTAATACATGGACAGTTAAGTCTACACTTAGACTCTTGCACAGAGTAATCTCAGGGATGTGAAAGTTCTCAGAGGAGAAAGCAGAGTGCAATGGGAATGAAATTGCAGGTAAATATCCTCTTGCACAAGAGAACTCAACTGAGCTGTACGTACAGACTGGCAAGCCCCCGAATTTGGCCTGGGCTGCTTGTCTGTATGTGTGTTGTGGAGTATTTTCTTTCTAGCCCTCTGAGAGTTAAACACCCCAAAGCCTAGCCTAGTGCATGTGATGGCATACAGCAAATCTAATACTTCTTGTCTAGTTCGGAGAGTGATCATCATTGTTTGCTCACTTGCAGGCTGACAGAGACCAGCTCTGCCGCAAATGACAATGAAGTCTCTACACTGGTCAACATGGTCTTAGAATATTCCACAAGCCATATATGTACTTAGATGTTCTACTGGTGGGAATCATACTGCAAATAACTTTGTAAAATGCTTATTTAAAGGATAGTTATTACTGAAGTAATGCAGGGATATTGAGAGATGCATATGGTTTATGACTCTTGGAATCACAGAATCGAAGAATGGTTTGGATTGGAAGGGACCTTAAAGATCATCTAGTTTCAACACCCTTGTGATGGGCAGGGATACCTCTCCCCAGTCCAGGCTGCTCAAGAACCCATCCCACCTGGATAATGGGGCATCCACGGCTTCCCTGGGCAACCCGAGCCAATGTCTCACCACCTTCCCAGTAAAGAACTTCTTCCTAATGTCTAGTCTAAATCTTCCCCTCTCCAATTTAAAGCCACCACCCCCTGTCTTCTCCAGGCTGAATAAGCTGAACCCTCTCAGCCTGTACTCATAGTAGAGGTGCTCTAGCACTCGGATCATCTTTGTGGCAACTCTGGACCTGCTCCAACAATCCCATATCCCTTTTATATTGAGGGCTCCAGAACTGGACACAGTATTGCAGGTGAGGTCTCACAAGAGCAGAGTAGAGGGGGCGAATCATCTCCCTTGACCTGCTGGCCAACCTTCTTTTGATGCAGCCCAGGGTACAGTTGGCCTTCTGGGCTGTAGTGCAGATTGCTGGCTCATGTTGAGCTTCTCATCAATCAAACCCCAAAGTCTATCTCTGCAGGGTTGTTCTCAATTACATCATCCCCCATCCTTTATTGAAAGCAGGGATCGCCCCAACCCAGGTGTAGGACCTTGCACTTGGCCTTGTTGACCCTCATGAAGTTCTCACAGCCCCATTTCTCCAGCCTGTCCAGGTACCTCTGGATGACATCCTGTCCTTCCACCGTTGCAACTGCACCACTCATCTTGGTGTCATCTACAAACTTTCCGAGGGTGCACTCAATCTTGCTGTCCATGTTGTTGATGAAGATACTAAACAGCATGGGTCCCAGTACAGACCCTTCAGGGACACAACTTGTCATGGATCTCCATCTGGACTTTGAGTCATTGACTACTACATATCCATCTGTACAGTCATCCAACCAGTTTCTTATCCACTCAACCATCCACCCATCAAATCCATATCTCTCTCGTTTAGAGAGAAGGATGTTGCGGGGAACTGCATCAAAGGCTTTACAGAAGTCCTGATAGATCATATCCATTGGTTTTCCTGTGTCCACTGCTGTGGTTACCCCATCATAGAAAGCTACTGGGTTGGTCTTCCCCTTGGTAATGCCATGCTCAGTGTCTCAAATTCCCTCTCTGCCCTCCATGTGCTTTAGTATGTCTTCTAGGAAGACCTTCCCAGGCACAGAGGTGAGGCTGACAGGTCAGTAGTTCCTTTCTACCCTTGTTGCCTTTCTTCCAGTCACCAGGGACTTCTCCTGACTGCCATAACTCTTTCATAGCTTTATCAAATATATGAGAACCTTCTAGCCTGCTTACATTGGCTCCTTTTATATGCAAAGATGGCTGGCAAAAAGGAGAAAGAAAAATAGAAAGGACATTTCTTTGTATCCTGTCTGTCTTTGTAGACTCCTGTTCCTGAATACACTATCATACAGAGGTTCCCTACAAGCTGTTGTTTCCTTGCTGTCTTGTGACATGATGAAAAAAGCTATGTTAATGCTTGGGTAGAGCTGGAGGTGTGAGTGTTAACACAACTTTGTTTTGGCTTTCCCTGACTTATCTTGAATAACCAAGTGTTTACTTTTGACCTGATGAAGCAGTGTCAGTGCACTTTGTACATTAGCTGTTGATAGTGTGAATATGCATTAGGCGCTTTCAGAATGCATGTTTTCTGCTTCTGATTTAGAAAATGATATTAAATAGCACATAACTTCTTGTGGTAATAGGTTTAACTTTTTTTCTGCTTGTCCAGTTCAGTGAAGAAATCAGACCTCTTTGTAACAATGTTATCTAGGTTTTTCTTTAGAGGTCCTTGTTATCTAAAAGCTGGATCACACACTGGCTCGTCTAGCGAAAGAACCTGATCAAAAAGAAAGGCAGTTTGTGCCTTTACATTCTGGCCTCTAAGAGGGAGGAAAATGCACACAGGATAATATGAAGGCAATGTCTCTGAGGGACACTGAGGAGCTCTCTTCCAAAAGCACATGTATTCGATGATCCAATGATCTTTTCCAGCCTGGTGATTCTATGATTCTATTCTGCAGGAGCACTTCTTGCAATACTTCATTGTTTTGTTTTGTATTAACAGGTAGTATGAGGGAGGTATAATGCATTGGTAGTACTGCACGCATTTGGTCAGACTGAGCAGAAAGACGTTTTTCTTCCATTATGAGCCTGTAGCACTTAGAGGCGTGGAAAAAAACATTATAGTGCTGGGGAACATGGCAAAGTCTGAATTATAAGGCTCTGAAAAACAGAAAAGCAAAGCCATTTTATGTGATGTCTTGGCCAACACGAGGAACAGAGGTTGCATGTTAATTGGAGAAACCTGAACAGCCAAGAAGTAATTGAAAAACTATCTCGGTTTCTTTGGATTAATGCAGTATGCTAGTGTTTCACCCCTTGAGAGAGCAGGATCAATTCAGGTTTGGGTCACAGGTGGAAATGAGTATAGTGAACTCAGACTAATCTCCACTGGACGCTTGTCTACAATATCAAGTCACTGTGTGATGTGGCTGAAATGGTCAGTAGTGTTTTCAGGTTGGATAGGGGAGCTGGGACTGCCTCAGCAGTTGTACCTCATAAAAACCCACCACCTTCATTCTGCTTAAAATTGCTTTCCGAGCATTTTGTCTATATTTTGCTGTTAAGAAAACCCAAACCAAACACGCTCAGATTTGCAACAAGGACTGCTGTAGTGCTGTTCAAAACAAAGCTTATCTTGGAATGACTACTGTTGCTGAAATTTCCCTTTTAATGCACATGCTCTGATAAATGCTTAAGGAAGTGTTGGTGGAAGGCAATTTTGGATCTCAAAATATTGTGACTTCTGCCTCTGATAGTGCCTTCAAAGCGTGCAGCTCTTGACAAATAGAAAAGTGGAAAAAATGACTTAAAGGAACCAATACCAAGGGTATCAAACTCTAGTAGCAGGAGAGGACCTGTGTTGTTAGGACTTGACCACATCATGGTAGTTAAGGGGCATTGCTCTGAACTATATCAGCCACTGAAACTGATGTACAAAAAGATGAGCAGGAGCAAAATTATGGTGTGAAGTCAGGTTTTCCTGCAGTGTTGTGGCACATGCAGGAGATCACTTGAATGGTCGATGCCATTTTCAGCAGGTAGGATGGACAAAAGAAAAGGCTGCTGGCAATAAAAGGATAGATAGTAATTTTTAATTTTAAGTAGAGCCAGCAGAGGTATGTATGCCGCAAAAATGGGAAACGGATGGATCAGAAGATCATTAGGTGACAATCTATGAACAATGGACTGCAAAGGGGGTTGGTGGTGCTGGAGGGTTTGAGATGGAAAATAAATACCTTAGTTGTGCATTCTAACAATTACCAGTTCAGAATGAAAGTTGCAGCAGTTTAGCTTAACTTACAAGTTAGTAGTTCTGTCTTCTGGCATGTTTTTTTCTTACATAAAAGGTTAAAGCAAAATTATCTCTGTTTTGCTGGTTCTCTTGCTCTTGTTTGAAAGTGAACAAGTGCAAAGTTGAAATGAAAGGGGGAAGGGAGAATGTCAATGTCGTGCAAAGCCAAAGATGTTTACATGCCTCGAGCTGTAATCTGTTCCATTTCCAAGCTTTAAAATTCACCCATTCCTTAATTTAGCTACAGGAATTGCTTCTCACACTTTGCCGCAAGCTCCACCTGCTGCTATTGTGTCTTTCTTGGGGTCTTTGTGAATTATTTTGAAAACCTTAGATATAAGTTGTCCTCACAGGGTATGGAGCCATGATGCCTAGAAAATATGATTGCTGCTGTGTTAAATTGTGTACTTCCTGCCCTTTTAATTTCTCCAGGATAAGGACTTAAGTGGGAAAACAGTGTGCAGCCCAGCAGCAGGAGAGGATTGGACAGTGTGGTGTGGTCACAGTATGGTGGCTGTGCCTGTTTCTCTGCTAATAGCCCTGGGAATTTAAAATCTACCTACCAGCCCAGAGTTGGGCCTTATAATCTTGCAGCCAACTCATGGCAGACTGACTCTGTGGGCATAATTGCCCCATGTAACTGGCCAGCTGCTGTCTGGCCCCTAGGTGAGAGGTAAAAATTAGGCTCAAAGTAGTTTTCCTGCAGTGTTTTGCACACTGTTAATTTGCAATAGTTTTTCTTTCCTTAATCTAAGAAACTTCCATGTTCTTTCAGATTAATAACAGTGATTACCTCTGAGCATAGAACAAAGACTGGATCCCCTGTGTTTAACAAATTAAATGCCTGAAGCTTATTACCAGAGTGTATGCAGAGTTTTGAGCTGTGCCTTGGAAATGCAGGAGGCATTGTGTTCCTTGGGGTCTAGGTTGGTCCAGCTAGAACAAGTCTGGAACAAGGTTTGAACTGAAGATTGCCATTTGAGTAGCCCTCTTAACATTCCCAGTGTTCCAGGAGCCCCTCGAAAAGTCAGCAGTGATGGTGTGATCCCTACAACTTAAAAATAAATGCTAGGGTCAGACACTTTCTGCTTAAAGCAATAGTACTTGAACATTGAGAATTTGTCCAGAGCACTCAATTATGTCATGATTCATGGATGTTTTTACTCTTTCATCCTGATACAGTTTTTGAAAATTCTCATTGTAGATGTTGAAATTGTGAAACGGCTTGAGTTTGTACATTATGATTATGATAGTGCAACTTGGATAGCAATGATATGCCTAGTCTAATGGTCCTTCTGCTTTTCTCAGAGAAGAGGAGGTATGTGCACTGAAAAGGGACAAGCCTATTTGTTATACAGTTTGCGCTCAGACTCAGAGCAGGCTCTCATCTAGACAGCTGAGATAGATACGAGTCTACATCTATCTTCTTACCACACATTTACTTCTCTTTCACATACTTAGAGTCAAGAACAAGAAAAAGTATTCTTTTAAAAGGTGTGAAGTGCTGTATCATGAATGAAGCATATGTTATGACAAAATATGGATTGGAAGATAACGTCACTGAGCTGAAAGGAAAGGGCACCTTCCTGATAGGGAGCTAGCAAAGTTGTATCACAGGTGCAATAACCAAATTAAGAGGCATTTAAACACTTGTTGTCTCTCAAGCTGTGAGCAGAAACTTGCCCTTGCTGCCTTTTCCTCATGTTGTGCTGTGGACTTGAGTGGAGATGCTGCTCTGCCTAGAAAGGATTTCAGGTGCCATTTCCAGTTGGGGAACCACAGGAGGGCAAGTTCTGGGCTAGATGTTCTAGTGCTAACATTGAGGGGTTGTCTGCTTTTCCTGCAGTTCTGGTAATCCCTTGGGTGAGTCAATTTACTGCTTGGTTTACTTTCTCTGCCCATGAAGCAGAAGTGATAGTATGCATGCAATCCGATTTTCCTATGCTTTCAGAATCTGCTTGCATACATGAGGGCTGTGTCATTTAAAGACCAGATGAAAAGAAGATCCCTTCCCTAGGAAGTTGCAAAGTGGCCAATAAAAAAGTTCTGAAGAGAATTTTTATCTTTATCCTTGGAGGCTGACCCAAAGTCAACCTCTATAGTTTTACCTCTAAATAATTGATCTTCAGTTTAGGTTTTGTCCTAATAGTATTTGAATATTTGAGATAAAAACATAAACTCCTAAACCCTTTGTGAAAATATTGCAACCTGGGTTCTGTGGATGCTTTCTTGTAGGTTGGCAATGTCTTATCTGAAATACTAGAATGCTAATTACAGGCTCCTTGGTAATAAAAAATTTCTGGCTGCTTTTCCTTGGAAGACAGCAGATGAAAATCCAGAGACCAAGATTTAGGTATATTGTGGGAGATCCTCATAGCTTTTGAGTAAAATCCATGGGCTACAAAAAGTGGGAAGAATATTTTTTGTGTTATCCTGAATTTTTTATGGGACCCTGGCGAGCTTTTCCTGGCCTCCTTGAAGCAAAACCAATAACAATCAGCATGATGAGAATCTAGAGATAAAATGACAATAAATTCTGTTGCTGTGAAAGCTGCCAATGTGAAGCTTTAAAATATTGCAGAGAAAACTTGGTAATCAAAACTTGTTTAAAGAGTCATTCAAACTCATGGTGAATGAGTTGACCAGATCAGCTGAAAGTCAATAGTTGTCTCCAATGCATTGTTGAATGAAGCGGTTGTATTGGTCCTTTACTAAATTTTATCTTTACCTCTTGTTGCTTCTCTTCAGCACTTCCAGTACTGCATGTTATACCTTTGCCCTTTTGGAGCCTTCTGCTTAGGCTGATCTGTTTTTGGAGGAATGGGATCTGCTGAACTCCGTTCTGTTTCCATTAAAAGCTTCTATGTGCAAACAGTTGTGGGCTTTTGGCTGCCTGATCTCCCTGTAGGAGTAGATGCTATACAATGCCAAGGATAAGATGCTTATTTCAGCAGAGGGGTTGATTATAAATTGTTATCCCAAGTCAAGCAAATCAAGCAAGCATGCTCTGCTGTCTCTCTCACAAGCCACTGTTTGGCTTGACCCAGCTGCTTGCATACTGCCTAACTTCTACATCACCACCTTGAGTACCTGTTTGAACATGTAAATAGGTGTTTCAAGTGATTATTGTAACGGATTATGTTGGAAGAACTGGGGTTCTGCTAATGTGAAGTAGTCATGGGTGAACAAGAGGTGAGTTGCCTTCAAGGCTTTTTTTTTTTTTTTTTTTTTTAGTTCCTCTGTTGACCTGAGAAGCATGAGGGAGTAGCTCTCCTGAACTTTAGCAGCAGGAGAATAGATCTGTATTTTATAGAGATGCAGCATCTGAATTTGTGGGATCCTGGGTGAATTTTTTTTTTTTTGGTCAGCGCCTCTCCCTGATTGGGTTCACTCCTCCCATTGCACTCACACAGCCACGTGTTCCCATGATAATCATTCAACCCCAGCTATTATAAGCAGTACAAACAAATAACAAATCTTTGGGTGCAGGAAGGTAACGAGAGGCTGATCAGTAGCTTTAGTTATCTTTCCTTCATGTTTATTGCAGTCTGCTGCAGTTATTTCAAAGGCACTGACATTGATCGACAGCTTCTATTAAGGCCCATCCAAGGCAGCTGGATTGAACAGATACATTAAATAAAGCAGTTATTGCTTTTCATTGCCTTTCCGTAAAATATCACTGCTAAATAGCTTCTGCCATCAGATGCAGTTAGGTACATGGTTTTAATTTGAGGGACTGCTTTATAACACTACACAATTGACACTGGTCTTTGTTTCCCCTACAATAATGATTGTGTACATCCTGGAGAATTGATGAGCTGTCTTCTGAGGGTGGCGGGGGGAGCTGGGGCAGGGGCAACCGCCTTTGTTGCTCTCGCTCTTTTTTATACTTGCCATGCTTGTCAGTTGTTTGCAGCACAGACAGAAATAATGTCAAGCAGGGCCCCCTTATCTCAGGATGTTGTAATGTAGCTGCTGTAAGCCCTCGCCTGGAGACGAGATAAGAGCAACCTTACAAGCTTGTGGGCGAATGAGGAGGGGGGCCAGCAGTGCCATCACTGGGACAACAATGGCAGAGCTGTCACTTGCACATTATGACTCTTTCTGGTGCCAAAGGAAGATATGTATGCTGAGTGGTGCATAACAAGCATGAAAATAAAAGTCCCGAATGTTCATCTAATAATGATGTATTTGTAACAGGATTATAGTGCCCAACGATATTCTTTCTTTATCTCCTCACTAAATGGTGGGGCAGCTGTGTGCTTTGGCACAGTATGATGTCCTTTCTTTTGTGTGCTGCATATTAATCCTTTGTTGAAGTAATTAAATGTGTGCTTAATGGCAATGAGCTGGCAGAATGAGCGTACAATTGAATTAGCAGTTATGATCGGGACCATGCTACAAGATGAACTAAATGCAATTACCGTAGGCATTTTTTCCAAGTCAAATCTGGCTACATGACATGACTTAATTACAGGTTGTTAGACACACTCTCTGATCTTGTAGTGGTGCACACGAAGGCACAGCTTAGGCTCTGTCATGGACCTGTAACAAACACACAGGCACCAATCTCCTAAGAGATTTAGCATGGTGAAAAGGTTGTTGTGGATTCCTGACACTGCCGCAAGCAGCTCTTGGTTGTGATGGGAAACATAGACTAAAAAGCAGGCAGCTGCTTTACTGGCTGCAGTAGCAGACCAGTGCTCTGCTACTGGGAATCTGATGGTGTCTTGACCAAATCCTTGGTTTCCAATGATCAACACCCCCCTCCTCTTTCTTAGGGAATATCCACTCTTCCTTGACAGGTGGCCAAAGATCAGGTAGCAGTCTTCTGTGGAGTCCTTCTCTCAACACCTGTACCTCTGGTCAAACTTTACTCTCAGCAGAATCACAGATCAGCTTGTCTCACCCCAGCTGGACGTCTGTAGACTAGCAAGAACAGAATCTAGGAAGCTATTTTTGAAGACGTTTCGGAAACAAAATGGAAAAAGGCAAAATTATGTGGAGCTTTTAATCTTCAATGTTAACTGAATTCTGAAACGTGCCCCCCAGTTGCATCAAGACTAGGATAGTTCTGTAATTAAGATGTGTTAAGTCACTGAGATTTCTGACACTAGGGGGACTGCAACTACAATACTGCAAGTATAGATTTGACAGCTCTTTGGTGATCTAAGATGTTGAATCCTGGTTTCCCAGAGGTATTTTAGTCCAGTTTTGAACCAGTGACAAGCTTCAGCTGCCATCAAGGAAAGATTTGCTCCTTTTCAATTACTGAATCTGGATCACTGTTAACAGTACATAGAAATCTTCAATGTCAGGGTCTGCCTTGTGTTACTGACACAAAAGGCAAGAAAGCCTTCTTACCCCTTACTCCTCTATGCTTTTAGTTGCTACGTGCCTGTTGTATCCAGCATACAATGTCTTTGAGGAAGGCAGGCTCTGAGGCATGAAATTTCTCTGAGAAAGTCCTGAGACAGAAACGTATTGTGGCCACTCAGGCCTCATTCTGGAGGCAGGCAAACCTTTCTGCACATCAGCAAGAGCTCTACTGTCGAGGGAGTACTTCCCAGAGCTTACCAGGTCCCAAACTACCAGTCTCAAGTGACCCTGCTTGGTGACTGCAAACCTTCTGGAGTGTATCTGCATTGCTGTGGAAGGGTGCAGGTGATCGGTGTTGCATTGGGGTGCTCCACTCTCTTGTATTGTTTTTGCCCATTATTAATTTCTAAATCTGATACAGCCTCACCAGGGAGAGTGTGGTGACAGAAGCAGCAGTGAGTCAGATAGTACAATCTGCAACATAATGAAACAAAAAAAACATGTTTTGTTTTCTTATTTTAACATAGGAAGGCAAAACTTCTGGTCAGCAGGGCTCCCAACGTTTATTTTATAGCCTTCATTCTCTTCGGGACCATAAATGAAACCCTTTCAGCCCTAATGACCACAATGACTTTCCTCGATCATGTTATTGCTACTTTGGCACATTTATTGCTTTCACATGCACTAATGGATGAGTTTGGATATGTTAACAATTTATATATCATTTGAGACTAAAAAAAGCCCCCTCCCACCAACCAAACTAACTTAGCCCTGAGGATTGAGTAGCTTTTAAGGAGTATAAATGAATTTAATGCTTTAGAAAAAGCTTTTGTAAATTATGGACATGACACCTATTACATTAAGCTGCATTAAGCATTAATACATCTTCATTACTGGCAGGTTGCCCAAACCTCCAAGGCTGAAATAAACTGCCTGAAATGCCCCACGTGGTAATCACCTAAGCTGAGATTTCTCACCTCATTTTGGGAGTGTGGGACGCCATGACTCTCAGCCTGCTGTATTTGCCTATGAAGAAATGTCCTTGTAGCACCTGTTGCATGATGACCTTTTTTCCTGGAGTTTTGTTGGCCTGTCTGCATCAGAGCGTCAAGCTCTTAGGTAAAAAGGTGTGATAAATCTCATGGAAGCTGCTGCAGAAGTAGAAACTAGTTTTGCTAACCTTCTTAAGCCACTGGTAGTGGATTGCTTAACAGATTTTTCTAACCGCTGGCCAAAAATTATCTCACTTGAGCATGCCGTAGTCATTTTTTATTGTAAATCCTTTCTGCACTGTAGGCACCAAAGGCTGGAATTGCTGAATTGGTGTTTTCAGTGGTTGTGGAGGAAGAAAGTCTAAAAAATAATCACAGTACATTAATGTAAGTCCTCTCTACATGGTCAAAGAAAGAAATAAAAGTGATTTTAGTGTCTTAAAAAGCAATATCCATTAGACTCAGATTTGTCTAAATGTGGACTGAAAGGCTCTTATTTCAACAAGATGTACAGGCCCCAGGAAGAAAACCCAAGCTAAATGCTTCTGACATTGTAATTGATTTTATGTGGTACATTTATGAGACTTCCAATTCATGTTCTGTATGGGATTTAGCACTGAGGTGTTATAGCAACTTCCGAGACTATTATGATGTAATTCTTGAAAGAGCAGATCAGTGGTTCTTCTGTTCCTAGCCCAAATAGTGACTTGGGCTCCATGTTTCCAGCTAGAAATGGAGGGGTATCTTGATTAGGGACTGCTTCTTCACACGTGGGAATCTGGGTGCCACAGGATGCTGTAATGAGTCTTATGTTGGCAAGGAGAGGGTAATCCACTGTTTCAGAGAGGCTGTAATATGAAACTGCAATCTAAGCATAAAGCTATGTGGCCACTATGAGATGGAGAATTAATGGATATTGTTCATGATGTTGGAATATATGAAGCAATAAATTGCTTTTCTGGATGATTTAATGCTGAAGCAAGGTTGAAGACTTAGGTAACTGCACATGGTTTACTGCAAATACACTAGCTTTACAGTGGTAAATGTGTAACCTATTAGACAGCAGAGGAGGGAAGGAAAAATAAGCAAACCCCAAAGCCTTTTAATAAAAGCAATATTCCAAGCTTCAAAGTCAAGCTCTTGGAAGCTGAGAAATACCATGTTTAAGGTAACCTGGCCTTCTAAATCACATACTCCGAGAATATGCCTGTGTGCATCTGTGTGTGCACATTTTGTTATGGCTTTCAATTATATAAAAGCAAATTTGTTTCTTCCAGACACTACCATCTTCAGCGTACAGCATGAACTATGCACAAAGTCTGAAACAAGTCTACAATATTTCTTCCTGTAGTGATGGCTCAATGCCAGAGGTTATGTAAACGCTACAATAAATATGCATTTAATAATTTCCTGATGTTGTTCTTTGTGGCAACTGTCACCACGGTAGACAAATATTAATGAATTTATCTTTATTGCTTTCCTGTGAAACAGCCAACATACTTAGTTCATTGAGTAGAATTCACTAAAAGTCATTGAGAAAGTTTGAGTGCTTGAAGTTAACCACGTGGGTAAATCTCTGTGGGATCAGGGCCTTGAATGCCTTTACTGGATTAGTAGCAACATGAAAATGAATAGTAGGAGGCATCAGTATGATTTCTTGGAAACTGTGACTCTTACTAGTGTGTCCTGAGAAGCACATTAAGAGGAAATAGACAGAGAATTTAGACCCCACACTTATATCTAACTGCAGTTGCACTTGAATTACTTGCCTTGTTTGTTTGAGTTTTCTGTTGTTTGCGAGCAAACACAACAGATGATAGTATTATCTGTTCCCTTAACTGAAAGTTGGTTTGAAAGGGCATTGAATTTTAGGGATATTATCCTACTTCTATATGTGTCCTTTGCAAAACTCTTGTATCGGGAAGTGTGTCCTGAAAATGATATATCATAAAAATCTCTCTTCCTGCTCAGGAAAGCTCTGTGCCTTTTGTTGCCTTCTAAGAAATTTGGTGCTGAAGAATGTACTTGTTTACTTCGTTGTCTCATCTTGTGTAGATTGTCCAACTAACTGCCTGTTTCTCCAGAGAAGAAATAAGATTGCTTTTTTTAACACCTTTACAATTTTTACAGAAACTTCCTTCATAAACAAAGTCGTATTAATTATTTGCCCAGCCCTTGTCGTAAATTAAATGTTTACCAGAAAATATTATTTTAATTTGGCTTTATTATTTATTATTTGAATATGGTCTTAAGCCTTTTTGGCTATCGTAAAGTCATCTCCAAAAGCTAGCAGAAACTATAGGTCATTATTAAAGTTAAGCGAAAAAAAAAAATTAGCCTGAGTTAATGATTTTTAATGCTAGAAACATTAAAAAAGTGTGTGTACATGTATAATATATATATACTTCTGTATACACATACTGTGTTAGAGTAGCATGGATTATGGTGGTAAACTGAGTTTTAATGTGACATTGCACCATCTGTATAAATATACAAATATTGTAGTAAGCCTAATTTTCTACACTTCTCAGTGATTTATATTGATATTACATGGAAGAATTTAATATATGTAAAATGTACATCTTTAACAAACTATGTAAATATTAAATATTTAACAAACATTAAATATTGTACTTCATAGACATGGAGGGTGAAAGGGGTGTAGAAGTTGAGAATTTTAAATGCAGCAAGTTATCCACACTGAAGTTTAAGGAATTCTGTTTTCTCTCACATGTAAATAAGAGAGAAGATAAGAATTGCACATCTTAGCTGTTGCCTTTGCGAAACCAAGCAGCTGAATGCATTTTACTGTGTATCCAGAACAAATGCAGAGTGACCTCAGCCCCTTTGAGTGAACTCACTTACATACTTCACTAAGTATAGATAAAGACGTCTGAAAATATTGGCTCATGGTGTTGTGGCTTCAGTGAGGTACCAAATGCACTGAAACAAAGTCATAGTTAAAACTGTACTATGTGATTATTTTAGCACGGCTAGAGCATATGTTTGCTGGGACAAGGACCAGCTTGATGTCTCTTTCACAGCTTGAAGTAGATATTGTTTTTCTTTTGAGTGAGTTAAGTACGAAAATGTTCTGATATTGGAAGTAAGAACTGCTGTGCCCTTGTATAGCCTTTGTGATGTACCTGATTGCTCCTTCATTATGCAAAAGTAACCTAAATATTGGAGATGAGATTAGTTTTATGTAGTAAGCTGCCTGTAAAGCACAAAGGAATCTTGGTTATAGTGCATCTCTTAATGTCCTGCTCAGTGTATGTCCTATTCAAAGCATAGAGCAGAAACTAATCTGATTACCAGCTGTAGTGCTATTTGATTGGAAGAAAGCTGTAGGAATGAACTCTTGCTGATAATGCCCAAGCCACCTCAACTTCAAGGAGATGTGTGCTCAAGATGAGCTAACAGAGAAAGGAATACTTTTTTTTCTTTTCCGGTTCAAGAATAGTTGACCCTAGATTTATACATGTTATAAATGTCTTTATGATACAAAGGATTGTTCTGTGTGTGTATTTGTCTGTTCTCACCCAGAGAAATACAAATATTCTATAAATGATTGTGCTTCAAGAAAGAACTTGGTGTCCAAGTTCCATGAACTCCATCGGTTCCCTTTTCCTTCCAGGTTTTGGGAGGGATATGTCCGGCATAGTGTTGGGGCCGACACACACTTCTTCAGGCCACCTCTGAGAGGTGGTATTAGAAAATACGAAATGAATATAGACAGTGCTCCACCATGTTATGTAGATATATTTTACAGAGCCTATTGTGTTTGATTGTTTCCAATGCTTTCCAACAGGAAGGAAGATTTGAAGTCAGGAATGCTTTGCAGAGTCAGCTCCTAGATTTGCAGCTGTATTTTAATGGTTCATCGGACTCCAGGTCAGAGACATTTGTTCTTTCAAATCCCAGGAGATACCAGAGGCTTTTGCATTTGTCCCTGACTGATCTTAGGCATAATCTGTGCAATTCAAGAATGTGGGATCGTCTTACGGTTCCTATTAGACAATTTCTGTTCATGGTTACTATTAGCTTTCTGGATAATATGACTGCTGAAAGTTTTAATGAGACTAAGATTGCTTTTACAAATGAGCACTCAATATGCCATTAAAGTTGTTCTTTCACTGAAAGACATCAAACTTGAGAGGCTGCTGTAACCACAGGGAAAAAGGGCTTGGGCACCAGCCAATAAAGTAAGTAAATCAAAATAAATAAATAGAAATGCTAGGGTCTGTAAGCATGTACTTGACGCAGTTCAGAGCAATTACTGTTACCTGAAGGGGAGAATCCATCATGTAGAAGCAACTATACCTGTGAGCAGAAAACTTGCTCAGATCAGCATGGTTCAGATGACCTCTCAGCAGGAGGCATTGCTTCTGAGGGCACAAGTTGAAAATTGAGCTTGACTTTTTTTTCTTGGCTTGCTATTTTAAATCGGGCATCTCTTTCCCACTAGGAAGTGATGATCCCAACTTCTGTCCAGGAAGGATGTCATTTTACTTTGGACCATTAAGGGAAAATCAGATCTTGTGAAGCTGTTCATTTGCAGTGGCTGAACATTTTCTGAATGTAAACGTGATTTGATGAATGTATGTGTGTTGGAGTAGTGTATGTAAACTCTGTGATGGTGGAGATTGTAAACGCACTTGTAAATTAAAGTAGGATTTCATCATATATTTCCTTGTTTGGAATAAATGGTGCTATGAAATTCACCCTAATTTCCCCAGAAAAGAAAATCAGTTGACCTTCACATTCCTAAAAGCTGAACTAAAAATCTGGAGGCTCACATCAAAGCTCTGTAAATAAAGTGAATAACACTTTGGATGGTTCTGGTGGGGGAGGGGGAAGGGGGAAATTCCCTCTGTAAAGAACACCCAAGTATTTAAAAAGAAGTGGTTAGGTTTAAATATCTCACTGTTTTTCTTCTCCAGGGCTCCATGCTGAGGATTTTATTTTCCTTTGCAAAGCTTATGCTGCTGAGCCCTTTTCTCAGAGGTAGGCTGACGTTAGCACACTGAAGCAACTAGCAGGTTCACCAGAGCAAGTTTATTTGTTATGTGGCCTAAGTTGCGTTTGAGGGTGCCATTACAATTCAGAAGGCTCTGCAAGGTTTGAATATCAATGGCACTTCAAAGGACTGTAGCTGTGAAGGAGCAGACATGCTCCCTTGAAGGCCCCAGCACAGAAAGAGAGAGACAGACAGAGGGAGAGAGAAAGAGAAAGGGAGGGGTGGATTCAGAGATAGGAAAAGGGTACTAGTACTCTAAGGGCGCTAACAGTAAAGAAGGCAAATTATGTCTTCATAAATGTGGTGGAGTCTCTGTGGGATCTGCAGACTGTGAGGACTGTAAAGAAACTACTCATCATGGCCAGGTTGCTCTCCCCGCTTTGCTGCCCTGTATGCCCCTTTAATCCATCAAAGAGCTGAGGAGAATAAAATGTGTTTGCTTTTCCTCTACAGATAATTGGTTTTTTTTTTTTTTTCCTTTTCTGGGAGAGATATAAATGGGAACAGTGTAACTTACCTTATGCTCTCTCTGGTATCATTTTAGATTTTGGGATTCTTTCCTAAACCATCCAAAACTCCTTGTTTCTCTCTGTCTCTCTAAGCAAAACTTAAATCTGGTGTAGTTCCTTTTTCTTAATATTGTATGTCGACTGATCTGACTACTTGATTTTATTAGTGGGATGTAAGTGAGGAAGGCTTTGGTCTGCACTGATCTGCACTGCTGTTACACTAATAAAAATTATGTTATAGATTAGCAAAGCTGGATAAAATCTAGGACTTTATGCTAGCATGATCAGGTATCTGCTTCTCTAAGACAATTGCATCATTATCAATATGTCCAGTGGATATGGGAGAAGGTTGATATCCTTAATTTAAGGCTAGGTAGCTTGTGAGCACGTGTTAAATGATGTGATCTAGGTTATTCACACAAACAATTCAAGGAACAAGAAACTGCTGGCCAAACAATGTGATTTCATGCTGTAGTAATGAGCTGTAGCTAATAGTGTGGCCTTGATGCCTTTTAACTAAACTAACTGTTCAGGCAGCTTGCTTTGATGGGTTTTCTATTCATGTTACTTCTTTCAATGGGATTTTACCCCTCCCCACACACCTTTGTCTTTGGAAATATGCTATTGGAACTCATATTGCAAACTTCATGAGGCAGAAGATACGACCTGTGTGTCCATGTGGCAAGGCATTGACAGAACATAATTAATAACTGGATCCAAACCAGAATGAGCTTTTGGGTGTAAATAGAATACTTTAACATCCACTGCTATGACCTCTTAGGAAATGATCATGTTTCTCATGAGTGATTAAAAAGTCAATTACCTCTTTTTCTGGTGGTGATGTAGATGTCTTCTATGTAGAAGTGGCTGTCTCATAACCAGTGACCCTGCTGTGTTCTGCTCTACCACAGATGCTCTGTGTGATGTGCAACACTGTACTTAACAGCCCTTTGCTGCTGAGAGACCATTCATTGTGCTTATGCTCCAAAAGGAAGGACAGGAGCTGCTCTTTCTGTTCCAGCTTTGGCTGTTCTCAAGTCAAATGTGCTTAGACTTCTGAGAACTCAATAGTGTCCTAGCAATGTTTTCATGGTAACCTTTGCAAATTTCAGACTTAGAAGGAAGGAGTGAATGGAGCATGCCATGTTCAGTTCTGGGCCCCTCACCACAAGAAGGATGCTGAGGCTCTTGAGTGAGTCCAGAGAAGAGCAGCAAAGCTGGTGAAGGTGCTGGAGAACAGGCCTTATGAGGAACGGCTGAGAGAGCTGGGGTTGTTTAGCCTGGAGAAGAGGAGGCTGAGAGGAGACCTTATTGTTCTCTACAACTTCCTGAAAGGAGGTTGTGTAGAGGAGGGAGCTGGCCTCTTCTCCCAAGGGAGAGGGGACAGGACAAGAGGGAATGACCTCAAGCTCTGCCAGGGGAGGTTCAGGCTCGACATAAGGAAAAAATCCTTCACTGAAAGGGTCATTGGGCGCTGGAACAGTCTGTCCAGGGAGGTAGTTGACTCTCCTTCCCTGGAGGTGTTTAAGGTGTGGGTGGATGAGGTACTGAGAGGCATGGTTTAGAGATTGGTGGGAATGGTTGGACTCAGTGATCCAGTGGGTCTTTTCCAACCTGGTGATTCTGTGATGGGTTTTGACTAGCTACATCACTCGCAACGCTGGGACTCTGGATGCACTGCCCAGGTTGATCTTGCCAAATGAGTGCCAATAGTGACTTCATAGTGCTAAACTTAAAAATCTCTAATGATTTCATGCAGGGTAGGCAGTGTGCCGGTTTACTTAGTTGAAAAAATGCCATGTTCTGGCTTCCACCAGGGAAACTTTCTTCTCTTCATGTTTATAAATGTGATTAAATTGAACTTGAAAATTAAGCAGCTGGTTTAAAGAAATCAGCACATAAATTTTAAGCACTGATAGTCCATATGCTTATGAAATGTTAGGCTATGTATGGTACCAGAGTATGTGTACAGAATAGTATCGAGCAATGCTTTTAAGGTATGCTCAAAAACCTATTAAAATGTGCCACATGTCTGTGTTTCATGCTCTGCATAGTCAGTAGCTGAGGGATTCTCTTTTTCTTTGACCAAACATCCCATAATGCTGCAAATGACTGTTTAAGATTGGGTGTTAAATTTTGCAGACAGATTTTACATTAAACACAACAGAAAAGGAGCTTAAGATACCTTTTGGACAGATGTCCTTATAGGCTGCATCTGCATCTAGATCCTTCTCATGTCGTCTTGTAAGCTCTTCCAAGGTGAGGCTGACAATGTGCTTTACACATCAACCTGAGATCCTAGGGACAGGTCCCAACTTACTGATCTACTGCAGGCTTTTTCTGTAGCCAGGCACAGCACTCTAGCTGGTCATCTTAACAAGGCTATTTTGAGGAAGGAAGTATAACTAAATTTCAACTAGACAAATGTGTTATTTTAACTTGTTTTATACTTGCAGAAGGTTGCCTCATATGTACACTTCCCTATGTAAATATTTTTGGAACTCTTATTCACCTCTATCTGGCCTGAGAAACTTTTTCCCCTTTAGACTGATGGGTTGCAATTGTTTCGTAACTAAGAAGTTGTTCTTCCTTCAGACTAAAGCCTATATTTTATGTTGATATTCCTAATCAGTTTACCTTCAAAATTGTTGCTACATACTTTAGTGTTCTAACTTTTCAATATTTAATTTGACCTTGTTTGGTTTGGTAAAAATGTCTTGGCCATTGTTTGCTCGGGACTTTGATAATACAGACACTTTGCTAGTGTTAAGTATTTACTTTGCTAGTATTTGGGGTTTTCTTACCTCAAACTAAGACCCAAAGCAGACTACTCCTGAACAAGAGCCTACATAATACACAGGCATAGTCCTGTGATTGCTTTGGCTTCAGTCATAGATCCTGAGTGAGAAACACAGCTAGTTTTGGCAGCTCAGGAACAGTTGCTGGTCCTAGTTGTACTCATGCTGCTCAGTGGGGCACATAAGGGACTTGGAAACGTGTGCAGTACTTGGGATTTGGACTTGTTTTATGCTGAAATCTGAGGAGCAGACAGAGGAAGCTCTACCCTACCTGAGACCCGGCAGCTCAAGTAAATATTCAGAGGACAGAGAAGAAGATACTAGGGAGGGATTGAAGAAAGCTGGTTGTAAAAATATTTATCACAATTGTTGAGAAAGGCTAAAGATGTGGAGCATGCCTCCAGTGTCGGTATCATTGTCTTTCACCCTCTTTTAAACATACAGGGAACTGCCAAGAATCTGAACATTGTCCATGTGTTAAGATGGAAGAGAATTAACATCATTGTTACATAGAATCATAGAATTGCTAGGTTGGAAAAGATCTCTTGGATTGAGTCCAACTGTACCAGTCCACTACTAAACCATATCACTGAGCACCTTATTGACCCATCTTTTAAATACCTCTAGGGACAGGGACTCAACCACTTCCTTGGGCAGCTGTTCCAGAATCTGATAATCCTTTTGTTGAAATTTTTTTCCTGATGTCTAAACTGAACCTCACCGTGAACAACTTGAGACCATTTCCTCTCATCTGATTGCTTATTACTTGGAAGGAGAGACTCACACCCACCTCACAACAACCTCCTTTTAGATAGCTTTAGACAGTAATAGGGTCTTCCCTCTACCCCCTTTTCCCTAAGCTAAACAACCCAGTTCCCTCAGCTGCTCCTCATAAGACGTGTTCTCCAGCCTCTTCACCAGCTTGATTACCTGGACGTGCTACAGGACCTCAATGTCTTTCTTGCGGAGAAGGGCCCAAAACTGAACACAGAATTCAAGGTGCAGCCTCACCAATGCCAAATACAGGAGTGCAATCACTCCCCTGGTCCTGCTGGCCATGCTGTTTCTCATACAGGCCAAGATACCATTGGTCTTCTTGGCCACCTGGGCCACTGCTGGGTCATGTTCACCTGGCTGTCAGCCAACACCCCCAGGTCCTTCTTTGCCAGGAAACTTTCCAGCCACTCTTCCCCAAACCTGTAGCACTGCATGGAGTTGTTGTGTCCCAAGTGCAGGACCCCAGCACTTGGCCTTGTTGAACCTTATCCTGTTCATCACAGCCCACCAATGCAGCCTGTTCAGATGCCTCTGTAGAGCCTCATGGGCTGCTGCCCATCTCCTCCTGTATTTGTGCAGCCTCTATTCACTTCTTTGTGACGGAGGCGCACAGAAGCTCTGAACGGGAAGTAGACATCTGCAATGCTTTTGATGGTGCCAAGCCATGTAAGTCAGTTTGAACATTGCTTTATCACTCCTATTATGCTGTCTGTCTAGCACTGCCATCCCTGTACCGTGTTAAGGCTGAGATGCTTCCAGCAAGCTCAAGCGTGAAGCAGGAGTCCGTGACTTCACAGGCTTCATTCTCCACATGCTTTGCTGATGCTGTATTAGTGATTCAGCTGTCATGCCAGCCTAATGACACAGTATTGCCATTTTGTGAACTCCACTGTGCAGACAGGAGCTTATTAGTTTTTGCAAGGATTTACTTTTTTTCCCAGACCCATCACTTGTTTTATAAAGCTATCACGTACCATTTAAATACTTACCACTGTTCTACAGTCTTCTTGCAGTATTTTTGCTCTGATATATTGCAAAATGGTCTGTGTTAAATCCAGGTCAATAATGATTCAATATCAATCATCATTATAATTTTTTGGTTCAATGATATTTCAGTGTGGTCTGACTAAGATAAAAGAAATTAGTCTTTTAGGGATGGACTCAGTCATTATTTTTCATTATTTACTTTATTCTTGGAATAGTTTCATTGATTTTTTTTTCAGATGATTTGCAGTATTAGAAGGAGTAAATAGGGTAAGAGGGAAAGCATACTGTGTAGGAGAACTCAAAGCTGGGAGAGAAAATTATGTCTGATAAAAATTCTTTGTTGCACTGTGTTTTCTCTTGCTTATTTTTAACATTCTTATGTGGCTCAGATTTCTCCTTTGCTTTAAATATACTTTTTGCTCAGGTACGTTATAAGAGTACATTCTAGACTCACTTAGTGGTATCTTCTACAGTGACAAGTGGTTTGGGTTTTTTTTGAGATCTATAGAGTGTCTCGACTTGGGCTTCAATTTTTAGAAATCTTCATTATTAAAATGCTCAAATGCACCTGCTATCTAGTGACCAAGAGATATGTTGTACTGCTTAGGATGAATGGGTTTTAATAAACGTGATTATATCTATCTATAATTTCTCTTCTATGAGTAGATGGCTGTCTGCAGTTGTTTTTCTATACTTGACCGTTACTCTTAACATTGTATTTGAGCGCATTTTTCTGCAGGATTTTCTTTGGCAGTCCAAGTGGCTGGACAGATTACATCTCAGCAGCGACAGGATACAGAGAAACATTCAACACTTTGAGTAAAATCTATAAATCCAAAGTATTAAGCTATTATTTTGCAAGCATTAGTGTGTGACTTTGTCTGCAAGAGTCCAGAAAGCATCATGGACTCTGTCTTGAGCCACTGATTTTGCATGTAAGCTGTACAGTTTCCCACTTGAGGGGACACATGATGCTAAGCCATAGGTGTTTCAATCTGTTGTAGTAGTTCTTGCATCCAATGATAGCAGGGAAGCGGTGACCTACTTTTACCAGGTATCTTGCACCTGGAACATATGTTTTGGAAGATGACT
The DNA here is from genome assembly GCA_033558105.1 of Coccyzus lansbergi. Lineage (NCBI taxonomy): Eukaryota > Metazoa > Chordata > Aves > Cuculiformes > Coccyzidae > Coccyzus > Coccyzus lansbergi. The sequence goes on along the minus strand of JAUMJK010000289.1, from coordinate 261,584 downwards.
GCTAGACTTGCTCTAGATGGAAGAAGCTGGGCACTGGTCACACTGTGCAATGGCTCGTTTTCCACATTATATGCAAGCTTTATCAAGAAACAGAAATTGTTTAGGAGTCTGTCACGATTCTTAAGACAGTGGTAAATAAGAGCAACATTTTTATATGGTCTTTAGTCTTAAGATGCCTGATCTCTGCATATTTCTGAAAGAAGAGTGGGGATGCACTTGAAAAATAAAATTGCCTCCCAAACATGAGACCAAATCATAGGGCTAACCAACTGATAGGAGTCTCTCCACGTGATAGAGTCACTGGAACCCAAGTGGACTGCTTGTCTTCTTTATGTCCCCTAAGACGAGAGTCAGAGTTGAAACTGTGTTAGAAAAGGCCTGCAGAATGGCACTCGTGCTGTATACATGACTAAAACAAGCAATCTGTGAAATCCAAAGCCCTTCTGGAGCTAACATTCCATTTTGGCACTTGCATTGGCAGACTGACTTCTTGAGGGGATTTTTCATAGTTCATTGGTGCAGGTAGGATCAAAATTGTGTTCCCCTTATCTTGAAATAGTGCTGTGGGCACCCATGGTAGTAGAGTCTGGCATGTATTACAAAGGATCACCTCCTCTCCTTTGTACTAATTTCATGCAGTTACTTTGGCTGGGATGAACAGCAGGACCAGACCCAAATGCTCAGTGTCAGCCCCAGAAGCTGTTGCTCGGCAGGGCTAACAGTATGAGAGTGAACAGCTGATGCACTGTGAATTTGGAGGTGCTTGTTGGACTGAACTTGAGGCCTGAGTGAATAGCTCACTGTGGCTTTTTGGTTCACACATATAGTCTACATAGCCTTATGTCTTAGAGGACCAAGCCCAGCAGAAACTGGGGGTTGTGTTTTATCTTTATGAATATTGGATGCGGAAAGAAGTGTTTAGTGCCAGAGATTAGGCAGCCAATCCAACCTTTTGTGCCAGAGATGACTGGAAAGTGATTTCCATTAAGCCATGTCAGCATACAGGCTATGTGGTGTACACAAGCTATGTAAGTAGTTGCCATCCCAATATCACTGGGGGCAAGGGAGAAGGAGAAATGCTGCAAAATAATTGTTATTCGACATTATCAATGAACATTTTTGTAGCTTAGTTACGGCTTTCACATAATTAAGTCTCTGAGAATGAAATATCAATTATTATTTTTTTTATGGTTGGACTCGATGATCTAGTGGGTCACTTCCAACCTGGTGATTCTATGATTCTATGATAATTGTGTACAGCAGGTGCATTTTTGCCAGGATACGGATTAGAGTATGAGACCTTCCAAAAGAGAATCACATATTCTGTAAAGGCATGTGAAATGGGGCAGTGCATGGTGTGAGGAGCTCATCTGCTGTAACAGAGGGGAATAAGTGAGTAGCGATAGAATAAAAAAATCAGTTTTATGAGGACTTTCCTGGATCATATATCAGGTGGCAAATAATAACACAACTGTGTGACACCACCACACCTGATGGCTGCTGATGTTCAACTGGAGATGTTCTGAGCATTTTGAAAGTTTTATTTTCTTTCTTCTAAGTCATTTGATAGATAAAACCAAACTGGTCTTTTAAATGAAGATGGTAAAATTCCTTCCGAGTTGAATAAAGTCAGAACTCAATCCTGGGTGCTTGAATATACAAATGAGATAAAAGTAGGAAGGAGCCCTATTCTATAATATTTTATTTACTCTATTTTATTTTTAAGTCTTTTATTCAAAAGAGTCTTTGAGAATACCTCCACAAGCAGCACATCAAGTGATTAGGTATTTTTCTTACCATAAGCTTACCTTTCTAGTTGACAAAAAATTGCTGAACCTTCCATATGGGTTCAATGCCAAGAACAGTAACAGGGAAAAACCTTACTGTGTATTTATATATTAACGTCATTCATTTGCGTAAATGGTTGTAGAAGCTTCTTTGATTTATATGGCCAGCAGATGTTGGAACTGAAAGCACCTGCTAAGAAAAGCAGATTCTTTACAGCCATGGCCTAGCCCTGTCTCCATAGGTTTTTATTTTTCCCCTGGCCTCCTTGCTGTGGCCCAGCGGTATCTATGCTATTAGTTCATCTGTGCAGGCAGCGTCTGTGGTAGGTCTTGGATGCTCTGTTCTGTGTATTTGCCAGGCCTGCTTTGATAATGCAGCCAAGCCACTGTTGGTTGAAATGTGAAAAATGCCAGAAGCTTCTTTTTCTGTGTGTACAAAATCAGCCCAGGAGGCCTGTGACATGAAGAAAGCATAACTCGTTCTACTATGCTGCTTTAAAAAAAACAGTGACAAACAAAATAAATAAAGGAGGCTTTCTAGCAACACCTAGGCAGCACTGCAGCTCAAAAGCAAGGGCTTGTATTGTGCAGACTTGATACATTTGCCATAGCTGAACAAAAGAAGTCCTATTAAGAAACTATGAAAGAGCTAGATTAATCCTAAACGTACAAACCGTTCACTGTACTGCTTTTCTTCCACCCTTCAGTGCACCTGGAAATGTCTTGCCCGCTGTTTCTAGAAGCTGGTGTTCCAGTGGCACTGCCCAGAATTTCAGTCAAATTGTACTAGTTTAGCTCCGTTACATTTGGATACATAGTAGTAAAAACACTCTCTTGTTCACAGCTGTTCTTCTCCTTTCCTGACCTCTATTGATCTTCCCTGTGCCATTTCTGGTTTTCCAAATAGATGCACAGCAGATGTGGATCAAGCAGGCTGGGATTTCAAGTTTAATGCTTGGTATCAATGAGCAGAGTATTTCTGCAGATGATGACAACTCTGCCTGTAGTAGCCATTGTCTCATTGTTTTAACTCTGCTGTGTATGAAACAGAAAATGGGTAATGTGTGCATTCTCAATAGATGAACTGTTGGTGGGGAATTTATGGGAGTGGAGGTAAGGTTGATATGGAAAATGTGCCATGATGCTGGAAAGAGCTGAAAACCAAGACACCCACAAAAGGGTTCTGTCTTCTTCCATAAACAAAAAGCATGCTGTACTCCATGAAGGGTATAAGCAAACTCTGTACACGTGGCATGTCTGGCACAAAGGTTGGTGAAACTGAACACCATCACTATGAGATGACATTAATTGATACGGGTATATTAGGGTAACTGAATAGCAGGTCAGTCTTGGAATAAGTGAGATGTTTTCAGTGACCGTCTTCTAAATCCTTCACTGGACGATTCCCATGCAGAAGTGCATGCTTGCCAGTCTTCAGTGTGCACCAAAGAGCTGTGCTCCATTGGTGCCCTTAGTTTGTATAAAGGATTATAACTTAACTATGTATGAATTATTTACCTGAAACATGAAAATGAGACTTGCTTACTTTAAAAAAAACGCACCACAATTCATGAATCTACCAATAAGGTTTTAATTCAGTTATAGATTCAGTTATATTTAGATAAAATTTACTCCTGTTATAGCAGTTTTTGTAATACTGAATATTCTGCCAAGTGCAGAACCTTGAGTGTTAACGGAATACATCATACCAATTAGTTAATGATGTAGTTTTGTCTAGCCAAGTATTGTTAAAAAAAAAAAGTTGGAGAGCACTAAAGGAAGTGACATAGTTTGGCATCTTTACTAATACTGCATGATCCTCGACCTCATTTAATTGAAGTAGTAACTGATCTTATATACAGTATTTCTTTTATCTTCTAATAACTTTTGTAATATCTACTTGAGGACTCAGTGCTCTGCCACAGCTGTTTATCACTCGCTTTTGAGTCCTCAGTAAATCTTGACTTCTGCTTACCCTGTGTTAGATAAGTTGATTACTTGGCATTTACCTCAACAGTTAGGGAGTTAGCCCCTAACACAGGAGCTACACTCTGTAAATGTTACTCTGCCCTGCTGTTACCAAGGGGAGGATGAGCCTAATTCATTCTCCCAGAGATGGGGCAGTTATCTCTAACTTAGGTAATGTAGCCCTGCAGATGTTTGTATCAACTGTAGTTCTTTCATCTAGTCTGAAACCAAGCCCCTTCCAGCTGATGGAGCAGTGTCTCTTAGCTTTCACCTTGAGCTGACAGGCTGTACGGTTGTTACCTCTCGTCCCCTCTAGACAGCCTGCAGGTTAGAACCAAGGAATGCTCTTTGTCAGAACATAATTTTGTCATTTTTCCTCCTCTCTGGCCTGCTAGACAGGCACTTGTAGTAAAGACAGATTGTGTGTCACCGGGTGGAAATGAGAATAGGTCACTTGTATTGTTCATCAGGCTGGCATGCTATCCTGGCAGCAGCCAGAACTTTGGAGGGTGTTTTCTGGATTTGCTGCATCTCATTCACTAAAGCACTTTCCTTTGAACACTGACTGAACCTGATTTTTGGAGCTAAGCATTTAATCTTGTGTTTTGGCATTAAATTGTAACTTTATTTTGAGAAATGTCTGATAATAGCCTAATATGTTATAATGGACTCTGCTGGTGAGTTGAGTTTGGACCGTTTGCACAGATTGATCCCAAGCGTGTTGAAGAATTGGAAAGAAAATGGAGAAAGAAGTAGTTAAATCTGCAGTATGTAAATTAAGTTAGACAAAATATCTTAATCAGATGTGACAGTCTCCTGTGCTGCAGTTTGTGATAAACTAATACAAGCTATCTGTAGCTGATGGAATTGGCATATTATCCATCATTGAAGTAATTCCTAATTTAAGGCTAAGGTTTCTACTCTATGACTGAATGAAAGTCTTGTTGACATGATATGAGAGGCTTTCTGGGTTTAGGATTGTGTATAAAAATAGGCCTGGAACTGGAAAGGCAACCTCAAGAATATGGAAAAAGCACAAGTGACGTAGGTGTCAGCATGGCTCAAATCTTGTGTTCATAAAATCACTAGGTTGGAAGAGACCCACCAGATCATTGAGTCCAACCATTCCCATCAATCACTAAACCATGCTTCTCAGCACCTCGTCCACCCATCACTTAAACACCTCCAGGGACGGTGACTCAACCACCTCCCTGGGCAGCCTGTTCCAGTGTTCTTCCTCATGATATAATCCTTTAACAGTAGAAACAGTTAACTGCACAGTATTAGCATGAATAAGTGCAAGGAAAGGCCAGTGCCTCATGCAGAGCACCACATTGAACTGCTGAATGAGAGAAATAGATCCATTGGCTCAGCCGGCAGAGGGGACCAACAGACTCTGAGGATCTCTGAGGGACCTTGGCTGGCAAACAATGTGCAACTGGGGCTGAGGACAGAAGATGACATGACCAAAGCATATGAGATACAGAGAAGATGAGGAAAAAAAGTCAGATTCTCTCTGCAGATGGATGAATCTAGTGACGGGCCCTGTTTTGTTTTCACTCAGATGGTTATTGAAGTGTAGCACAAAAGTAACCACAGAAACTTGGGTTGGAGAGGCACTGGCATTGTGCTGGAGCTTTAGAATTATTTTCCAGTGCTTTTCTGCTTGAGAGGAAGAGAAGATATTGGACAACTTACCTCTAGAAGAAGAAAGAAAAGTTTGGAACAGGCTGCCTAGGAAAGTAGTGGAATCACTATCCCTGGAGGTGTTAAAAAAACATTTAGACATGGCACTTCAGGGCATGGTTTAGTAGGCATAATGATGTTGGGCTGACAATTGGTCTAATTAGTCTTGGTAATTTTAGAGGTCTTCTCCAAACTTTATGATTCTATGAAGAAATGATTAGTTATACTTAAAATTATGGCATTGGAAATTCAAATCTTATCCCCTTAAGAAAAAATGAGGAGAGGTGAGGAGTGATCAGACTTGAACAAGTAAGGTGAATTTAATCACATATATATACAATACAGCTTGAAGGGACAAAATGCTGAGGAAGAAGGTTTAAGATATTATTTAACTTCTTTAATGATCTTGAAAGGTAGTAGGCAGTACATTAATGAACTGGTAATAAATTAGGAGGATCTTTGGATAGATAAATGATAAAAAAGGGGCATTGATTTCTTAATACAGAAAGAATAGAAAAATGATTTTCAAGCAATTGCCACTGAAGACAGCTGTGAATGCCAGAAATCTCTAATATTGAAGAAGTACTTGTATAAAGTAGTGAGTGTTCTAGTTTTCTGTCTGTGATGTTTGAAGGTAAAATTTTTCTCAGGATATTTCTTCTAGCAACTGCAGAAACAACTCTTCTATACTTAGTAAATATTTAAGTTTTGTTAATATATGCTTGATTACAGATTTTTCCAAGACTATTTAACTGTGAATGCTTTGAAAAATTAGATGTCCTTTCCCAGTATACATTTACATTGTCCTCTGTAGCCGGGTCATCAAATTAAGGCAAAAATTATCAATGACTATTCAGAAGTTTGCATGCTAATTCTTTGACTGCAGCTGAAAAATACTGGGGCAGCATAGCACAAGATAGTCTATAATTCCCTCTGTCCCACAAAACAAAACCAAAACTATGAGCAATGTCTTCAGTTAAACGTGAAGTGTAGTTCATAATTAGATGGATGGAAACATAACCCTCTTGGCCAGGTCAGTTGCAAAGGAGTCCTTGATCTAAGGCAGTTTATGTGGAGTTGAATCACAGAAAAGGGTCAGGAATCCTATGTGCTGTGGCATGGAGAAATTGCATGGCTTGTCTTGGGCTGCTTAGGTTCAGGGTGGTGTGAGGTTTTGAGTACAGACTTAGAGATGAAGATAGTTGTCTATTGAAAATGTAAATATTTTTTATATTCTTAAACATCTGTGTCAGAATCGCAGCAAATATTTTGGTCAGAGCCAGAGCAGCAAATATTTACTGAAGCTCTAGACGAGCTAAAAACACATGACGAACTGTCTTTTTATTATGTGTCTATTGAAAAATAAGATACTTTTTATTAAGTACCCTAGAAACAAGGTTGATAATTGATAGTAACAGAAATACAATTAATTTTTAGTCCTTCTACTTATGTAAGGCCCAAAGAAGGCTTGAAAAGATGCATTATGTCTTGGGGTTTGCCATCTAGGTATTGTCTAGTGGCACAAAACAGGCACTGAAAGGTATTTTGTGTCAAGAACATCTCTCTGCCAAAATTGCTGGAAACAACAGCCCATAGCTGTCTTATTGGCATTCCCTCCCATCTTTTGCATGTAGAACTGTGTAATTTTGCATTTTTTTTAACCATCATGTTCTCTTGAACTTGCTTCATATTAGAATAAAGCTATCCGAGTAGTGTAGACGGGAAAGGTTTCCAGTGAAGAAGAGCTCCTGATGACCCCGGGGAACACTGGATGTTGCTTAGTATTGGTTCATCTCCATCACCCTGCAGACTGCTGCTTTCCACTAGCTGAGATGCTGGGGACAAAACCAAACTGTTGGCACGTAACACAGGCAAATATTCTGATGTTCTCACTGAAGCATAGGCAAAGGGCTCCCAGGAGAAGCTGTGTTTCTCAGAGGCCTCAGCTGTAGCTGTGGTTCTGGAGATAACATTTGATTAAATGAAAGCTGCGGCTCAGCACAGCTTGTGGAGCCACAGTACCATCCTCTGCTCTTTGTGCTGGTAACTCCCTTTGGGCTGGAGTATGGAGTTTCTCATAGCCAGATGCAGCTGTGATGGTGCTACCTGACCGTGTGGTGCTGTATTAACCTGTTCAGGAGCAAGACCTGCCCACCCTAGGCAGCCTCCCAAGCATCGAGCAGCTCCCTGGTCCTGCCTTATCCCTTTGTGCAGTTTAGGAGTAGCCTGAGGGCAGTCCCTTGTGCCTCCCAGCAGTGTTGCACCAACAGCTTCTTGGAAGTGCTTGTTGTAGCGTAAAACCCCTGTGGTGCTGCTGTTAGAAAGGTGCATGTAATGAAATTTCTTTGGAAACGCAGCTATTATTAGTTACATGGCCATCTTTGGGAGCCCTCAGCTGCCAAAATACTGGAGTTGCCTCTTGGGGTTCCAATGGGAGCTCACAGACAGATGTTGGAAGGCATCCTTCCTGTTAGCCAAAGGTGTATCTTTGCAATAGAGCACATGCAGCCTTCCTGTATTATCCTGAAAAAATGCATATTACTGAAATGAAGGTGATTGGGTGAGTCTGTTTTTGGAGGAGAAGAATGTGGCAAAGCCCCGCTCCAGGTGCTAAGTGCTAGGCCTTGTCTGAAGTATTCTTTGTGTTCTTGCTGGGTTTTACTGAATACAATAAAGAAAATATGTTGCAGAAAACATCTTTAGGATTGTTTCACCTGGAGAAGAGGAGGCTGAGAGGAGACCTCATTGCTCTCTATAACTACCTGAAAGGAGGTTATAGAGAGGAGGGTAATGGCCTCCTCTCCCAAGTGACAAGGGACAGGACAAGAGGGAATGGCCTCAAGCTCCACCAGGGGAGATTTAGGCTGGACATGAAGAAGAAGTTTTTCACAGAAAAGGTCACTGGGTACTGGAACAGACTGCGCAGGGAGGTGGTTGATTCACCTTCCCTGGAGTTGTTTAAGGCATGTCTGGATGAGGTTCTGAGGGGCATGGTTTAGTGATTGATGAGAACGGTTGGACTCTATGATCTGGTGGGTCTTTTCCAACCTGCTTGTTCTATGATTCTATGATCTTGGATGAAAACTACTGTTAGTGCTTTGATCCATTGTACCAAGAAGCATTTCATTTTCATATGCATAACGTTTTTTTTAACCTAGAACTGTGTGCATATTTAGGCTTTTTAGATAAACTTCAGCTTTGAGATTTCCAATGTCCTGAAAAAGGAACAAAACAAAATGGAAACAAAATTCCATCCTGTGTTTGCTGGTAAGTCTAAGTATCAAACTTTTTTTATTTTTTTCTTCTTGCTGTGCTACAGAAATAACTTTATACAGAGTTAAATGATATTAGCTGCTGGGATTTTTGGTATAGTTTTGTGTGTGCATGTAATCTTGTTGTAAAAGTGTATCTATTTATGAAGGCAAGAAACTTTCAGTCAAATGCCAGATACATGATGAGTGTATCTGCTGACTGTCTGGTGAGTGAGTGTTTAGAGGGCTGAACAAGGACTGGTAGCTAGGAGTTGGTGCATCTGAATCTCATCCTTCACATTCATTTTTACTAAGGCAAAATAAGTTATTATTCAGTTGAGCAGCAGCGTTAAACTAATTTTTCCCAAGCTACCCTGCAGCTGAAGGGGGTTTCTTCTCACTACTGCTTGGTAGTGGGTCCCAGGGAAGTTCTACCATTGTGATTAGTTTGTAAATCTTTTGAGGTGGAGACTTTTAATTTTGTTCTGTGTCCTGCTGGTGTCCCCTGAGCATAGCTGCTTACCAATTAATAACATGTACATATATAGTACTTGTAACGCACAATACATAGTCCATAGATAATGTTATTAAAAGCTGCAAATGTCAAGAGAAAACATGGCTTAAGACCACTGTTACCAAGATCTAATTAGACAATGCTGGCATCCTCACCCACTAGGTCAGGTCTTTAGTGAAAGATTTGGTTCTCAGTGCTTACGCCTTATGAAACTGTCATTTTTTAAATTCAGACTTAATACTCTCCCTTCTGAATAAATAGGTTAAATGTGCAATGTTAATTTGAGAGAGAAGGTAGCAGTAAGAGGCAATCGCATACAATTGGAAAGAAATATTTACTGTCAGTTTAGCAGGATCAGCTATCAGATGACCTTTGACATCCACCATCATCTACTAAAGAGCTAATTAGCTGTAAAAGTAGATGACAAGTCAATTGCATCAGCACAAAGGATGAATTTGTCTCTTTGGGTTTTGCTGATAATAAAGTCTGCTTGATAAAGATAGGCAGAGAGCCACCTGTGTGAGAAAAGCAAACTTTTCTGAAGGAAGGTAAAAAGAAGATGTAGCTATAAACAGAAGCATAAAGGCAAGGTAAAGTCCAGGATGAGGGGATGCTTGTGGCGAAATGGGTAGAGGGGCTAAATAACTGAAATGATGTAATGATGCTCAGGAGGAAATTCAGTCTGCGATCACTAGATATAGCCCTGTGCTAATTCAGATTTTCATGATTTTGAAGAAGCTAGGCATCCTAATTGCAGCTCTTGAGAATGCTGTTGGCTATATTCAATGGCGTGTTTACCTGGGAATAAAGTAAAGGCTTGAACACATGCTTCTCAGCATGCAGCCTTGTGCCTTTGAATACACAGCCAGCTTATTTTCCCCACTTTCCAGTGGGACTTGCTACAGGCTCATGCTTCAATCTCAACTTCCCTATTTCTGCATTTGTAACCTTGAGACAATTTCAAGTTTCCTTCCCATTGGCATGAATTGGAACTAATGGTTCTGTAGCTTTGAAATTTGTCCAGATACCTGAAGAGAATGTGTGATCTGGTCAAATGAAATTCCCTGTTTTGCCTCTTCAACTTTGGCTTCTTCTTTATGTGTTTCAAAGTCATGCAGGCAGTTTCAGGATGCTGGAGCTGCAGTATGGCAGCAGCCTGTCTGTCATAGGAGTCTTGATGGAGCTGATGCTGCAGGTGTGGAGACTTTTTAAGCAGCTTTGAGAAGATCTGATGTGAGGGATCCTACAGGGAGCTGTTTGGCTCTACACTGCACAGAAGACCTTCTGGACCATACTCATCCTTTTTTTCCTTTCCATTCCTCTATTTCCAGCAAAGTTCCCTTCTGTCATTTACTCAGGTTTTCTTTGGTCAGTCCTATACTATGCTGCTCTCTGCGTAGCCACATGACATGATGCACTGGTGGCTTCGCTCAGTGACAAGGCAGAGGTCCTCCTTTCCTCTTGCTGCTTCTGAAATGCTGGTTGTCATTGTGAAAGCGGTTTGTGGCACAAAGGCCTTTTATGACTTTCTGTACTACAAGTGTTCTCTAGGGGCTCGAAAAGTACTAGTTACTGGTTACTTAAAAAAATATGGTGATGGAAAAATGGGAGCAACTGTGTTTTCTGGAATATGCAATGGTCTCTGTGCGGTATAGTAGAAGTAGTTAGCAAAAGTGATTCTACAGTAGCACAATTACCTACATTGACTATAAAACCAACTAATGTAGAGAAATAGAGAAGATGAGATAAGCAACATAAAAGGGAACCTGAAAAGTTTTATGCTTATATGCAGAATACAGTTGGTATGCCAATCTGGACTTCATCCACATTAGCAAGCAGACAAGGGGTGGCACCACTGTATTTTTTTATTGTAGAGAAGACAACTGTGTGCAAGTGGCAGGCATACCCTGAGTTTGTCGAGTGCTAGCCCTAATCCAGGCCAGGTAGTTCTCAGTTGTCTTCCACTGTTAAAACACTCTGAGAGCTGTTACAATTGTGGGAGCTGTTTTGCCATCATTGCATGATTAAAAAACCCCAAATCCTCAGGCCTATTTCTGAGGTTTGTAACTGAGTACAAATCCCTACTGAAGCTGAGAGAGTTTGTCTGATTGTTCCACAAAACTGGCTCAATTTGTGAACTGTAGCTGCAGGGAAGTCTCAGAAATCCTGAAAACCCTTATCCTAGGATGCTTTAGCCCACTGAACTTGGCAGATTCTACACCACTGAGGACTCCAGTCAACTAGAATACCTTTCAAGAGTCTTCCTGAGTTCATAAAACCAATGGGGAGTTTTATCCAGCCTTCTTGCCACGTGTTCTCATAGCTGAGCATCTTTGGGCATGGCATCAGCCCATTGTAATTGCACTCCAGCAAGGTATTTGTCAATGCTGAACAAGGCAACATGGCCTACTTGGTTAAAGACTAGCTTGAGATACAAAGCACTTGAGTCAGCTTTCCATTGGCACTGCTCATTTGCTGTGGGGCCTTCTCTGAGCCTCAGCTAACCTGTAGAAGGAATTTATTGGGGAAGTCAGTTAACAAGGTAGTCACTGGGTAGATAGATACTTTCATTAGTGATGTTGAGATGTGGCGAGACCAGAGTTTATTTCAGATGAAATGATGCCTTGTATAACTTTGTATGTCCATTGCTCATTCTGTACCTTCTCCTGATTTCTCTTCACCTGATGCATGTTGTATATTTGTTGGAAATCTCTTCTCCTCTGAAAAGTCAAGTAGTTCTGACTCAGGGACGGATTTGGTTTTGGACAAAATAAGATGGCAAAATGACTGGTTTACTTTCTGGTAAAGCAATCCTGAGCTCTTAATGTAGGCTTTGACAATTAGCTGTTGTCAGCAGCATGTTGTGCACTGATGTTGCTGTGCTATTATGTAGTAGATAACTGAGATCTCAAAAACATGCTAGATCTCAAATTCTACCTATTTCCACTGTGGTAGAGTGTGTAAGTTGGTTTTGATACACCTATGTTTTGGGGTTTTTTTTCTCCCCACCGCATGTCTTGATGATCCTTGTGGTAAACTGAAAGTAGAAATTCAAAAGCAAAGGATGAATCTCCTGCCTAGGCACATGCCAAACAGCAGCATCACTGAGGCATTCAACCAGTGATTCACAGGGCAGGAGAGACGTGGCAAAAAGTAGCACTCTAGTACTGTACTATGTGATTTAACTTTTTTGTAGAAAAGCTTTGACAATAAAAAGAAATCCACATGAAGTTAAACTACAGTCCAGAACAGACTGAACTTCTATAAATTTGAATAATGCAAGTTTAGTTAGATTTTTATTGTTGTTGTCTGAAGTCATTTGAGTACGTGGGGCACAGTAGATGTTATCTATTGAAAGGTGCAAAGCTCACCTGCTTACATTGCTTTAGATATTTTTAATAGAAATTATTTTTTAAAACTGTCCTTTTAAAAGATTTATTAAAAAGGAAAGATTTTGTTCTGCTGTTGTCACCTTATTTTATTCAGTCGTGTCCACTTCTGTGGTGCATGAACACTTAGTAGTGCAGCTGTCACTGCACTAATGCAGAAAAGTATGAAATAATATGAAAGACTATCACATCAGTGAGAAAGTATGACTGAGGTTTTGAAAAGACCGGATAAGTCAGGGAGAGCACCTTGAAGCTAATGTGAACTTTCACTGGCAGCCAGTGGAGACAAGTGGAATTATGTGTTCTCTCCATCTGGTGCCATTCGGTATCCCAGCAGCAACATTTGGTACCAGCTGCAGTCTGTTAATTGTGTGTTCAGGGACACTGGCAAAAAGGGCATTACAGTGGTTCAAATTGAATGAAAAAATAAGCAGGAGCAAATATCTCTGCTTCTGAAAGGGTAAGTTGCTGGTACTGCAATGTTTAACAGGAGCTTCAGCTGCATGTGTTTAGTTCCAGGTGCAAAGAAAAGTTTGCCTTCTAAATTACTTCCTGAGGGAATAAATTGCAGTGCTGCTTTCCAAATACATAAATAGAAGTGTGAGTTTGAAGGCAGCATATAGAGGTGGATTTTTTTGCAGTACTTACTTTTGAGTTTTCATTAAAGAACATTTCAGATAGTCCAGGCTTTAGTGCAGCAAGAAGGCAGCCTATTTGGAAAAGAGGATGTTACTTGGAAATAAGTCAATGGTGTGACCATATGAATGTAAAACATCAGTGGTAGTGGTTCGGTTTGACTAGGGGAATATCAGAGTTCAGTAGTACTCTAGTCCTGCACTGTGTACTTTAACTTTTTGGTGGAAAAACTTCGGCAATTAAAAATTCATATGAAATCAAACTGCAGTCCAGAGCAGACTGCATTTTTGTAAATGTCAGTAGTGCAAGATTTATGGATCTACATCTCGGAAGTGGTCAAATGGAGGAGAAATATTAGTGGGAAAGATCTGGATCTTTCTTATATGGGATAATGTGTCAGTGGAGAGAAATGCAGAGGGTCCAGTTCGGCCACCTTATGTGCCGTACCTTCCCATGTAAGAGAGCTACTCATGCACCAGGAGAAAGGAGCTTGAGTCTAAGGTTTTCTAAAACAAATGAATTTGAGGAGGCAGTGTGCAACAAGGGCACACAAAGATTAAATGCCTTGAAGCACAGCTAATATCAAAATACCAAGTAATAAGAGATGAGTTTTAGCTGCACATTCTTGTCTTCCTAATCACAAAGAGGATGTAAGGTAGTTGGATGCTCTCTATACATACACTGACAGAGATCATGCACTTGGCTGAACACTTGAGGTACGTTCCTGGAATGCTTTGCCTTTCAAATCTGCAAGCAAACAGCTGACTCTGCATTGCAGTGTTTGCTCTACCTATCCTCATCAGGTCTGTACAAACTGGAGGAAAGATGATGATGAAAGTAATCAATAAAGTAAAGAATGATGAACCAATGAAAAGAATCTGATTGAAAGGCCATGATGGAGACCACAACAGTCATGACAGTATCATAATTATAATTTTGGGGGATGGTGAATCAAAGTGCTAACACAGAAATAACAGGATCAATAATTTAAAGCTTGACAAGTGTAAGGTTGTACAAGAAAAGGCCAAGAGCAGGAACTGTTGTGCACAGAAGAACATATACTCTTTAGTTTACCAGTATGATCTTCAGTCATTATGTGATCTTAGGCCAGTTTGCAAACTCCTTAAGGTAGTGATAATATGCCAAAGAACCGGAGAGTTTGTGAGAGAGAATGTTTTTATATTTAGTGATTTCAGAAGTACATTTTCTTCTGAGTTTATCACGATTAACTGCTTGTGTGACCTTGAGCACAAGACTGTTTACTTTCTACTGGTTCCTTTTTTCCAACTAAAATAAGAACTGAGACTTTTAAATTTGTGTTTTGAGAGTCCTTTGCTGTACCTGCATGGAAGGCAACAGTAGATATCCATATTCAATGTTCAGCTATGCATTAGAATGATGCAAGTTAGTGTCAACTGTAGTGAAGTTGTGGCTTCAGATCTTGATTCTCCTAATGCTAATATTTGCCATGCTTGGAGTTTAGAGCAAGAATGTGACTGAAGGCTTGCAAGACCTGTGTGACTGTACAGGACAGTGTTATGGATAAGCAAGTTAGATCAGTTTAAATCTATAACAACAGTCCTGTGCATGGAAGCCAAGTCTTAATTTGCATGAGTTGAAAGCTCTGCTTCTATTTATGAGAAACTGAAAGACTTCAAAGAAAGGAAGAAAAAGTCCAAAAGGGAACAGGAAGAAAGGAAGTGAAATGCAAATACTGGAGGTAAAAGAGAAGTATTAAGGGTAAAATGAGAAGGATATGTAATAGCTCTGATGCCTTGAGCAGGTGTATTTGTTAACATAAAATCAGAGTGGCTGAGGCTGGCAAGCACTTCCAGAAATAGTCACTTCTACCCTTACTCACACAGGGCCAGAGGGAACAGCTTGCCTATGATCATGTCAGTTGATTTCTCAGTATGGGCATGGGTGGAGATTTCACAGCTTCTTAGGGTAAGGTGTTCTACTGTTCAGCCACTCTTGTACTTAGAAAGAATTTTTTCTTGCCTTAAAAAGAAATTTCCTTCTATTGTCTTAATGCCAAGTGCATCTTGTTCTGTCACTGGGCACCACTTAAATTAGCCTTCTCCTGCTTTACACACTTTCTTTCTCCCTGGCTGAACAGTCCCAGCTCTCATATTCTCTTTATGTGAGCAATCCTTTCATCATCTTTGAGCAGTTGCTGGACTCACCACCGAAAGTGAACATCTATCTTGTACTGGGAGCACAGCACTGAACTCAACACTCAAAATGCCTCTCACGGGGGCTGAGTCAAAGGGACTCAGGTCTCTTGACCTGCTGGCAACTCTTTTACTGATGCAGTAGTTTTCAGGGACTAATCTTTGCACAAAGATCAGGTCCTTAAAAAAAACCCAAAACCTGAGTGTGCCAACAAAGATTCCGAAGAACACTATGTGACCATGAAATTGTGATCACCAGTATGCTGATTACTTAGTGGGTGCAAGCCCACTGCCCACGCTATTTGCACTATTTGATCTCTGAATGATTTAAATTAAGTCTTGGATTTTTGAAGGAAGTGTTTACCTCACATGTAAATGCTAACATGCAATTTAAAATATTTTTCACACATTCGGTTTCTAACTTGCGTATGAAATTACGCAGAGCAGTTGTACTAGCTCAGCTCAGAGCATGTTACAGACTTTGAAGGTGGAAAAGAACGCTGTTTCATCCTAAATCTAAAATTTTACTTGTGCAGGTTTTGGCCACAGCCCTAATTTCTCATTATGCATAATTAGGGAAAGTAATAATGGGATATCAAAACAGTTCTTTCGTGACTACCTGTGATCAAATCTTGTGATTGTTCAGTCCCTACAGCAAACTTTGCATGATCGTTGTTATTGAATCTTCTGAAAAGATCATGTATTGTATGTTACACAGAACATTTCCATTAGTGTTCTTCCTATGTGAAACCTAATTATATTCCTGCTAGTTTGCCAACTCTGATTTTCTTTCCCTCTAGTATTTCTTTGACTGAAGAATTTGTGAAGAGCTAGGAAAAATGAACTTCAAAAAAATCTCACTAGTTTCACAGAATGATTGGATTCAAACTCTTTCACGTACATGTATTTATGAAGGAAAACTTTGGATAAACAATTAACACACAGCCTGATCATAATTATATTAAGGGAGAATTCATTATAATTACTCCAAAATGCTGAAACTTGTTCAGAGGAATTAGTTTTGTTAGTAAGCTTGTGTTGTGCTTTGACCTAAAACAGAATCAATTTTCTGACTTCAGCTAAGTCTTGTCCAAGTACTTAATTTTCTGAAAGTTCACTGCATGTTTTTCAGACAGTGTTTCTTTTAGAAGTAGTAGCGTTGGGCATTGGTGTGCAGAAAGACCATTTGTTATACTTATTCCTATAGAAACCAAGGCTATCCTCAAGGTGATCAAGTCAGTGAGGTGAAAAATGTTGCACCTGCAGGGAGGGGTGGACAGCACAGGGGATTTCAAACTGGCCAACAGAGTATTTTGCCCCATATATGTCATACTCAGTATAAAACTGAGAAATCACAAGGGAGAGGACCTCATTTGTCTCTTTGACCCTGATTCTATATCCACGCATTTCTGAATCCAGTTCCTGAGCCCAGCTCCCTCCTAACCTCAGGCACTTTCCCTTGTGTCTGCTCTACAGCATTTGTAATGACATACAGTCATCAAGCAGTGGAGGTGCAATTTCATATATTTGTATATATTTCATTATTATTATTTTTACTATTATAGCTATTTCATTAAAGCTGCAGTTTTAGTTTTCCAGCCCATAATTCTTTTCCTCTCATTTCCCTTTCCCCTTGCCAGGTGGAGGCTATTGGGAGCCCAACTGCTACTCAGATTTTTATGTACTTTCTGCTTTGTCTGAGTTAAACTCACCTTATCAAAGGCTGAGTAATGCCATGTGACATGCACCAATAGCTTTTTCAGATGCATTCTGCTTTAATTACCATGTGTCAAATAGTACCAGACAGCTTGCAGTCTGCAGAACAAATTAAACATCTCCATAAAGCTGTTCAAAAAATTATCTGAAACTGGACTAAGTTTGAACCATGAATATATTAATGAAAATCTCAATCTGTTCGTGGACAGTTTGTGAGCAACAAAAAGCGGCATTAATCAAGTCAGTTACTTGCTTTGTGTAACCTAAATTTTGGTAGTAACACAGGGGAACTTGATTGTCAGTTTTCTCCTCAGTATGTCTATTTCTTCTAACTTTCGCTTGAGGATAGACTTTTCTACTTCTGTAGGTTATAAGGTAGAAGGTATCTTTGTTAGCTTAGGCAGTGTTCCTGTTGGAAAAGCAGCCTGGCCAGTCAGTCAGAACACACATTTCCCTCCTCCTTCTGGATAAAAACAAAGCCTGGCTTTGGACCATGCATCCTGCCCATAATCCATTCTGAGGGTGTCAATCAACAAGCTAAAATGTCTACAGGTATCTGTGTTGGTGTGTATGAGATAATATTCCTTTTCATTTTCTAGTGAAGGGCATTATTCCAGTAATGGCACCATTCCCAGTATCCCTGTGAGCTTGCCTAGGAGTAAAGCATAGCTCCTGAATATAGGTGAGAAAAGGACATTGTTATAACTAGTGTCCTTGATAGAAACTGATATGTGCTGAATTAGCAAAAAGTCTGGGTTCAGTGTCATCTGTTTTCAGTATTTCCCGAACAATTGATTTATTTCACATTATTAATGAACTTTGCAGCAGTTCCACTTGTCAGGCCTACTCTGCAGGGGTCAATAATGAGAGGAAACCTGATGTTAGTGGATCCAGCTTAAGTGATTCTGTCATGCTAACGATTCAATATATCAGGACAAATGTCAGCTCCTTCCAATATGTTAATTCCTCTGATGCTATTTGCATAAACTACAGTCAATGAAATACAAGTTCCCTCCCCAGGACAGTTAATGGAGATTTGTAAAACATTTTTTTTTTTTTTTTTTAATTTGAGTTTCCGGGAAGGCTGATGAAAATGGGACTTCATTCCTGAGCTCCATTTGGAACATGGAAGGAAAGATGTGGCAATACTTGAACATGAGCTCTTCAAAGAGTAGTTTTAGCTACCTGACTAGGTGACAGTAGAGATGAGGACTGGATCTCCACTGTATCTGATTCCGTAGGTCTTGGAAGGGATTGCTGTTAAACCAAATGAGTAGAATGGGTCTACTTCTGGTCTCCTGTACTCAGGGTAGAGGATTAACCCATCAGGTAAGCATACATGTAAGAGCATATCTTGACACCCTTTCTGGAAAAAAGTTTCCTAATCCTGTGTTCTCATAAAATGAAACTTGCTGCCCAAAAGTACCCTTGGTGAGCCTGCACTAGCAAGCTTTTGGAGTATGTACTTTTGGCTCTTTGTCTTGTCCAAGATCTCAGTTGCTTAAGCTGAAATGCTCACACATGGCTCATTCCAAGTTCCTCAGCATGGCTGAAACGAGGCTGCTGAGGTTTGCATGCAAGTTTACCACAAAGATGATCTTGTTTTCTCCTTGTAGTGCTGTTTTTTGTGCACCAAATTTGCCTTTAGGAATGGAAAAAAAAAGTTAGAAGTAGAAAAATCTCCCTAGATATTTGTGGAACAGAAATTATTGTTGTCATGCACTGTCTTGTGGCCCACGTTCTGCCTGCCTTAGTACTTGAAGATGCTAAAACATTTATAGTAACTTAAACATTTGTTTCCACAAGAAATTTAAAGGCATGTATTTAAAACAAGGTCTCACTGAGGTTCTCTGTCACTACTTTGCTTCTACCAACATAAAAGTAAAAATGTGGGGTTTTGTATGGCACTTCCTTTCCTCCCTGAATGTTTGAGATGATACTCCAGTGTTTAGCAACAGCAATAAAAGCATGGAACACTGCTGGTTGTAAACACCATGAGGGGAAGCAGTCTTTCCCACAGAGCATTAAAGTTTCTCAGGACAAAAAAGATAAGTAGCTACTGCTTTGTTTTCTTCTACTTCCTCTGTGTATGAAATCACTTTGATAGATCTGCAGGAAGAGATTTAGTTGCAGATGGCAGAGGTCAGTGTATTGTGTATTCAATGTAGTCAATAATAAAGTCAGGACTTATGCTAACTGAATGTTAATAAGGAATCACAAGGACCTTGGAAAGTCATTATGTCTGGTCATTTGCTTCACAATGTTGCTTCAAACAGGCTCTGGAGGCCAATGCAAGGGGATTAAAAAAATCAGTCTGGAGGAATAAGAGAAAGCAGAAAGGCTTTCTATCCTAAAATAGAAAGTTAGCGTAATGTGCAGCAGTTCATTGTACAGAGAATTTTAGGCCATGATTGTTACTTCAATATTGAGCCTCATGCTAGTCATCTTTTCTCCCTCTGAGATTGCTGTCCTGTTGGCCTAGGAGATCATGAAGCAGCCACGTGTTTTTCCTGTAAGAACAGAAATCTTGAATATGGTTATACAGTAGAAATTACACAAACTACATTCGATTGTCAAGATTACAGCTGAAATAGACACAAACCAGGAGTGGGGTAATTCCTATAGCTCTAGATGCTTGGGCAAAAATTTTAATTGTTGGGATTTTAATGTCTAAACAATTCAAGACCTGTCCTAGGAGCTCTATTTTTGGGTTGGCCTCAAAAGAAAAAATAATTAGGCTATAGCAACAATTTTTCCTTCCTACAGGCAATTTATAATCCTTTATGTTATGTCATCGTTACTTTGCTCCCCCATCTTGAAATGACCAAAACTGGAACAAAAACTTCAAACCCTAAGTTGAATTATTTAATCTTACCCAGACAAAGTTGTTTCTGGAAGACTAATGTGCTTAAGCTGTGCTCTTAGTGTAGCTCCTCACCTTTGTTTCCTGGGACTGCATTATCCTTGCAGTGAGTGAGCACCTAGTGGATGTTGCTGCCCTGTGATGTGCGGTTGCCCTGTGTCTTGCTGGCTGTGCAGCTGAAGCTCCAGTGTTTATCATTTCAGTAAGCAATGGTCAGTCCTGCAATATACCCAGTTCTACTATTTGGCAATGCATGATACTGTCTCTGTGCCACCGATATGGCCTCCACTAGTTAATTTATTGCAAATACCTATAAAATGCATGTAGAAGGGAGATGATTCTTTCAGATTTATGACAGACCTATCTTAATGCTCGTATTGTTTGCAGGCTGGATCTGTGGGCATTAATTCTTGTGCATTCACTATAATTTGGTCCAAGGGTAAGAGATCAGTAGACAAAAATGATGTTTTTTCAGCAACATTCTAGTATATTTACAGTGGAGAGGACCAGTAAGGTTGTCAATATTGCATTCAGTTCCATTACTGGATACATTTCAAAGCCTTCTCACGGAGCATCTTAATTTCCATCAGTTTTACAGTAGTAAGGAAACTCAGCCTTTGTACAGAAAGTCAGCGTGAAACCTAGAGCTTCAGATGACTCAAGGTTAGGAAAATTGATACTTATTTGTAAATATGCTCTTGTCAATGAGGCTATGTCCACAGTTCAGATTAAGCAGCTTGAGTACTGGAGAAATGCAGCCTGGTGAGGGATTCTGCTAGGATTAATTCATTTCACTTGTCACATAAAGTTGAGATTTTGGCAGAAGTCTTGGCTGCTGCCTTGTCCTCCTGAGCCATAAGTGATTTGCGCACTTTAAAAAATGTTGTTTGTCATAAAAAAAAATCTTAGGACCTATAAAGCAAAAACATAGTACTTAGGTTTTTTTGAGTCATATAACGTCCTTACTCAGCTTCTACGCAGAATTGAACTAAACATGATGTGGGCTGAGTTTGCCCAATCCATCCTCTTGTAGATTTGAAACCAGGTAGTGATTTAGCTCATTATCCTCAAGGTGGTGTGAATCTACAGCCTTTCCTCATAATGAATTGGGTGTTTCTAGGTACATCCACCATGTTGGATAGGTTTGAATAAGAAAATTTTTAGAACAGTTCCCAAGGACTCATCTTGTCGGTTGTGATCAGAGCAGATGCTAAATGTAAATAACCAGTAGACCAGTTTTTCTTCAACCTGTGTCCTCCACTTTAATCTTCACAGCAGTAATGCTGGTCCATCAAAAGTTAGTCCTCAAATATCACATCTTTGTTATTTTGAAAAAGTCTTTGGGAAATGTCCTGAAGGACATGGGAGTAAATGAATAAAAAAAGACTGCTTTGTCCCCTAAAAAGTTGATATTTACTGCTTTGCCACTGTTTGCTAGTGCTCACTGGAATATGTCCAGAGTGTTCAAGTGTCACAGAAGCTCAGTATTTTGGTTTATACTGGAGCCTTGATCCAGCAAAATGCCTAGTGCCTTCAGCTTCCATATGATTTCCCTAGAGGAGAGCGCATGCAGGCTCCGAGTTGAAAAAAAAGCTTGTATTTTTGGTGATATTGTCTTCATTAAATTTTTACATATTGATACTGGATTGCATTGTGTGTGAAGGCTGTGAAGGATGGAAACTTTAAGTGACATGTGCACACTTTTCTTGCTTTTTTTGCTTGGTGTTCCTTCATTTGTTAAAGAATGGCAAAGTTTCAGAGTTCCAATATGTAAAACTACGTGCATTTTTAACAAACTCTGAAGCAGAAAGATTAACTGCCTCTTTCTGCTCAATACCTGGCTAAATGATACATGCCTAGTGATTAAATGAGAATGAAGTACAAGTTTTTATACTGCAGTCAAGGTATAGAAAGTATATTTAGCTTTTGTCACATCCTAATAATTACAATGAAAATATGACTGTTCTTTCATATCATTTGTATCTCATAACAATAATAATAATGGCATCTGTAATACTTTTAAGGCAAGCTCTTACTCTTTGTATTTGTTGAACCGTGAGACTCTGAATGGTAATACATTTAACCTTTGGAGATGCAGCTGGACTTATATCAGTATAGTTTCATGGTTAATGATCATGGTTTTAATGATCTGATTTCCGTGAAATGTGGTTCAAAACAAATATCAGGCTTTGCATATACTCTAACTTAATACTGAGAGCCTTGTGTCACTTGAGTGACAGAGAATAGAAATAGACCTATAAACATTGTGCAAACGTAGTTAATGAAAACTGAGTCTTCAGCATTTCTCAAGTGAGGTCCTTTGGTCCAAGACTCTTTTTACTCCAGGACTTCTCCCCTTGTACCCAAATTGACCTGATCACATAAACCTTTTCCTGTTCCACCAGGAAAACCCCACTACATTGAGACATTGCAGGATGTGAGAGGTCACGACTGGGCATCTCGCTTATGAGTCCAAAATTGTGAGTGGACTGGACAGTCTGTGACTGTGGGCCTATGCAGCCTTGGGCAATCTTCCTTCTACATCTTATCTTTGGGAGCTCTCTGATTGTGTTCTCTTCCTAAAACATGGAAATTATCCAGTACAAAGAATATATGCCCGTGACACACATTCACGCCATAGTAGTTAAAATTAATCTAACTGTCTCAAATATTAATGCTGTTTAACTAATTAGTAAGAGTCAGGGGAACTTAACACTCCTCACAAGGTAAGGCTTTTTATGAAACAGAGATATGAATTGTGGTAGACTTCATGAGCCCCAAAATGCTTCACAAGTGTCCCAATATGGCATGGCATTTATAAGCAGCAATTTATGTATCGACACTGTCTGCACAAGACTGAAGAGCAAGTTTCAATTATAGTACTTTTAAAAACATTTGGAAAATGTCGCTACCTCATGCATATTGATTTCCTTATTGAAATCAATATTCATATAATGAGATCTGACACGCTTCTGATCTGTGTAAATGCAGTGAATTCTTGGGGAGGGATAGTGGGGCAGAAAACTCTGATAATGGAAATTTAAGTATCTGTCTCAAGCGTGCTTGGGAGACTGACAGGGACTTTGCTTATGCAATCACATAGCAATATGCAATAAAATATATTGAAGTTACATTTACTTTTCAAATCCTTAATGATATAAAACTGAATAAAACCTTAGATGGTACAGTTGGTCATCATCTCTGCTGCTGCCAAGTCAAAATGAAGACAGTGCATGTAAAAGCCCAAGTCCACAATGCCCAAGTAGTACAAAGAGAACTTGAATGTAGGCTGCAAAGCTGCACAAAGTAAACATACTAGATATTTAGTTCAGAATATAGGAGGTTCTCATGTGTACGCATATCAGGCTGTAGCTGTATGTTTTTTTTCCTACTGTGGTCTCAAAACACTATAAAGAGATCTGTGGTGCATGCTTGACACTGTTACTGCCTTTCTGGATAAGTTTGTTCTGCACTGCTGTCTTTATCAGTGAAAACAGAAAAAGTACCTCCCACTCTCTCTGTAAAGCTCTGACAAATGAAAACTGTGAAAAGGAGTACATTTTCACTAGTGGCCTACTTAATCCTTAGATTTTTTTATGGCTGTTCAGTACCTCTTCCTCCTCTTTCCTCATCTTCAGAGTCAACAGTTTTCTTCGGATTTGTAGTGGGTTTTGATGTTCATTGTCTTTACTGCTGGTCTGGCTTGGCTACTTAGTCAGCTACAGAGAATAACCGCTAAGGGGCAGTTGTAAATAAGAGACCTAGATTAGAAAATAATCTCTTTTTTGACTCAGCATACATTTTGGCAAACCAAACTGCTAAAGTAAAAATGTGGACCTAAATGAGATGTCTGGTGGCACAGGTATGTGGTTCTTCATTATTAAGGCACAACCATAAACCCTACATCAAGCTCAAGGTTGTGTTGTTGCTTTGCGGTTTCTCTTATTAAGACAATCCAACTCTCATTTAAGTACATGACATTAATACAATATACTGTTTCAAAAGAAGTGGGTTTAGTGGTCATTGGCCTCATTGCTAAGAATGGGAAGCTCATCAGTAGCATAAGTTTATTATGCTTCAATTGCTAGCCACTTAATTTTTTTTGGTTTTGATTAACAGCTAAAAATCTACCCCAAACCTATGTATTTTCTTAGTAGGTGATGATATTTCTCCTTGTCCATTTTCCCCCTTGGCTGATTCTTTTTACTCATAAATGACTTGAATATGTTGAAAAGTATAATTCCTACAATAGTTTTGGGAGTATTTGCTGTCTGTTTTGAACTTAAACAGCTGCAAGTACCTGCAAGGAATAGAAAGATTGGAGTCTTGTATTATGCATCTGTGGCCTCCTCCTTTCCTGCTATTGGGAATATTTGTACTGCTAAGATCTCCACTGGAGAGATGCTTGCAAGTGCTTGTAACACATAGCTTCTAGTTAGGGAGTAGAAGGTACAAATATCTTAACCTGTAGTGCAAATATAGATAGTCAAGAGACCAAAGAACCACACAAAGGAACAAAATCAACCTCTCCCTTAAAGCCTCATTCTTATAAGAAATTACAGTGGGAGTAACGTTGTCAGTTATTTCATGCAGTGAAATAGCCATGCAGTGGTAAGGTATTTGTGCTGTTTCTAAGTGTATATATGTTCTCAGACAGTCACTGAGAGTGGGGCAGTCATATTTTTTACTTTATCCTGATAGAAATCAGTTGATTAGGTAAAGGTAACTTGGTTATTTTTTGGTGTTAGTTCTGAATAATTAGATACTACTAGATGTAATTACTCTGCTTTGTGCTTTGTAGTAAGCAGTTTAAATTACAATATTCTCAATTACAACAGTCTAAGCGGTTGATCTGGTAGTAGCTGAAGATGGAATGAAAATGCTGAATGATACCAGAGCTAATATTCATTTATTAAAGATTAATTGTAACAGGCCAACATGGCACCTGTCTTTAATAGGACAAGTTCGCTGTTTAGAAGATGTAGGAAGTACAACAGGTTTCCAACATGGGAAATGATTAGCAAAGACAGACTGCAACATCTACAGGGGTTAATAGATGTGCAAGGTGGCCAGGCAAACAGTTGCATGCCACTGATAAAAGGCAGTGTGGCTACAGAGCTTGGATGAGGGCTGCTAAGGGATTTTCCAATTAGGTATGGATCTTTGGTAGCTCTGGCTTCCATTTCATCAGTGACCTTGTCAGCACATTCCCTTCTTATGCTGAAGCTGGAAAAAATGCTGGAATTAACAGGAGAGCTGACATATCACAAGGCAAACCAGGTGAATACTGAAAATTGGAATAAAAAACCCCAATGGCTTTACAATAGCACAAAACGCACCCAGTACCTTGTATATCAAGTACATCTAGAATAAGGTGAGGAAAATGATTTGTGGATGGATGAAGATATGGAGGGAATGAATTGATAGGGTGGCTCTGGGCCAACCAAGTTGAGATGGCTGTAGGAAAGATAAATATTGCTCTAGTAAAGATAGATGTCTATATGTGGAGGGATGAAGCGATACTGTTGTGCCAGACATTTGAGAGAGCTCATGTAGAATGCATGGTACTGTTCAGACATAGTGCAAAAAGATGAACTCTCAGTGAATCAAATGCAAAAAAGAGGCCTGGGAATAATTAAAGGACTGAACTGACTGTCATCCCAGAACTGAAAGAGTATGGCTTGCTTAGCCTAGCAGTATTCAGAGGTGATATCATTGTTTCCTATAAATCTATTGGGAGAGTAAATTTCTGAAAGAGAGGCTACTGTCAGCACAAACTCTTGGATATAAACTGTGAACTAATTTCAGCTGGAAGCCAGGAGTCTTTTTTTCTTCATGTTATTTCCTATTGGGACAATGAGGGCATTTCTCCTTTCAGCTCCATGCAGCTCCTCTCTAGGTGTTGGATGGAGCTTGACTGGTGCATCACAGATGTGCATGGCAGGGTTCCCTGAACCTCTGGATCTAAACTCCATGGCCCAGCTGCAAACGCAAAAGATATATGAGGAAAATACCGGAAATTATGAAACCATTTCAGGACATTTAAATGAGTGATCAACTTTCTCCTCCCTAGCTCTTCAGATGAAGAAAAGCACCACCCTAATTGAAAAATTAGTCTGGCTTAGAAAGCAACCTTGAAAACAGCTAGAAAAACATGGACATCACATGGAAGAAAGTCAAGAGGTGGTGGTGATTAATATAAATCAGAAGATTAGAATGGTAGAAAGTTGACATAGAAGCAAAAAGGTGCAAGGAGAAATGTGTGGCTGACATAGTTAAGGTTAGTAAACATCTCCTTAATTGCATTAGGAATTAAAGGTACCTCGAGATTAGTATTGGTTTGTTGGTGGAGGGAGAACAAAACTGTAGTTAAGAAAGCAGAGCTTATCAATGAAAATACCTATTCTACATTTGCAGTGAAGGTCAGATGTTCATCATGTGATGCTGATCTGGCTTTCTGTTCCAGCAGTGTAAGGGCTGTCAAGCAGCAGCATGAAGGTGGATGCTTTTTAAGGTGTGGGATAGAGAGTATTAAAGCTCTGCTAATTTGCTTTCCAAGAACTGTACTAGAATTGACTGAGAACTTGTTTTCGATGGTGATCTTGAAATATGTATTTTAATTATGATGAGACTTGTGCTTGGTATTTGTGTGAGAATTTGAATGGAGAAACTAAGATAATGCAAAGTTAATACAGCACCTGGTATTGCTTGAAACACTGGTAAGACTAAACCTCAGAAGGTATTTCTGAGCAGTAAGTTGCCAACAGGATACATCGAGGCTGATTGTTTGCTCTGAAGTGTTTAACACTACTGGTCACCTAGTGGGAAGGGCAAGACATAGCAGGTAAAATTTTCCATCGGGACAGAAACAGAGACCAGGATCGCAGGGGAGAAAGTCAATATGTGGAACTGAACACAGGGAGAAGATAGCTCTACTGGCAATTTAGCAAAATTGAGTTGGATTTTTTTTTTTCACTGATGCTGTTCAAAATCAAAATGTTTTCCTCAATTAAGCATGCTTCAGGCTGCAGTCATGTCTGTTGCCTTTGTGGAACATATAAATAACAACTCTGAAATCATCTGATGTGGGTTCAGCATGTCATGTGCATCCTCTCCAGATGCTTGAATAACCTGTGTCAGTTGAGAAACAAACCACAAGGGTTGATGTTGACTTGTTGTTGCTGTTAGCACAGTAACTGTTTGGCTCCCTAGAGGAGAGGCAGGTGTCTAGGCTTTTCCCTTGCATAACTATTAATGCTACAGAGTGTAAGGAAAAAGGTTTCAAAAATCTTTTATGATGGTACTAGTTAGCAGAAGGAAACAGTTTACTAAAGTGACAAAGACAAGGAAAATTCTGACTTATTCATGTCACTTGGTGAGTAGTAAATATTGAAAGTCATGAATTCTTTCAATGTAATTGGGATGTTTGTCTGACCTGGCCCTATATGGCATGACAAAATCATTTTTTGGTGTCATAGAAGGCAATTGATTGTAGAGGGTTGACCTTGGCTGGGTTCCAGGTGTTCACTAAGCTGCTCTATCACTTTCCTTCTCAGCAGAATGGAGTAGGAGGGGTGTGTGTGTGGAGAAAATAGATAGGAAAAAAAGTGTGTATCAAGATAAAGGCATTTTAATAAAGGAAAAGAAGGAAAAGCAGAGGCCATGTGTGGAAGCAAAGGAAAACAAAATATTTGTTCTCTTCTATTCTCTGTTCCTCAGCAGGAGATGTCCAGCCACTTCCCAGGAAGGAGGGCTTCAGTATGTATGTGTAGCAGTAGCTCTCTGGAAGACAAATGTTATAATAATAAATGCTCCATGCTCTTGTCTCTTAGCTTTCATTGCTGAACTGATGTCACATGGTATGGGATATGACATCTTCTGGTGAGGGGGGAATGTTGACGAGAGTCCTGATTCTGTACCGGCACTGCTCAGCAATAGCCAAAGCACTGTTGTGTTATCAACACCTTTCTAGCTACCAATACAAAACACAGCACTGTGAGGGTTGCTCTGGGGAAAGTAAACTATACATTTACGTAATGTGTCTCAGTCAGAAACCTGACAGGGGCTGAGCTAGTTGGTTTCCAGCCAGTTTCTGCAGATCTGAAAGCAATTCCAAAAGCTAAGTTGGGCAAGTATAAATTCTACTTTTCAAGTGCTGGGGAGAGGAATAATCCATGTTTGATGAACTGTAACAAAACTGAATATCACCAGAGGACTAGTGATCTGGTAGAAATGAGTGTCTTTTAAACGGAAGGCAGTTAACAGAGATACCTGGCATGGCACTACCTTCTTGAATGATATTCCATATAGTACAGGGACTACTTATGCATGAAGTTGACTTAAAGTGCTTGTTTTGAGCCAGGTCACTGGTACTGGGCATACACACTCTGACATATATCATGTTGATGATTGTTGTGAAGATAATCAGGGTCAACGGTAGACAAAGCTACTGATAAATTTGCATCCTGATGGTTTTCATTACCTTTTCTTTCTTAATATTTTTGGCTTATGTTGGTGGCTAATGTGTTTTTGCCTGACCTATAAAGTTATGGGTTGCAGTTTTAGTTTTCTGCTTTTCTTTTTTTCCTCCTTGAACGAGGTTTGTTGCAGAGCAACAACTTTTTTATTCTCCTTACAACAAGGCTGGGTACAGCTTGCAAGGTCCTATCCCCTGCAGTGACCCAGGAAATAGGGCCATGCAGCTGAAGTAAAGCTTTGCGTCAGCGCTAATTAACAAGCCCGCAAAATGCATCTTGTTTTTTAAAAGCAGCAAATGCTAAACATGGGGTCAGTCTTTTAATTTCAGAAATTAAGGGACAAAACTCACCACAATGCCCTTAGGCATTTTTTAACAGCTCATGAATGTAGGTAAAGGTGTTTTAATCCCAGAATCCATTTAAAAGGGCTTAAATCCATACATATGTACAAATGATGAATTAAGTGGATCAATTTTGCCTTATGTGTATTCATCACCATACTGTTCATTAGCTGAACAAAGAAAATAGCTTCAAGATTTCAGATCAAGAGTCTATCAAGGTTTGGCAAGCTGAGCAACTTATGCAGAAGCCTGGCCTCGTGGGACTTGAGTGCTCTGGAGTGACCTTGAAAGTGTGATTTTGCAGGACAGAACAGGCAGGAGTGCCTTGGCTGTAGGGCTATGTGAGCATGTGGAGGGGCTCGAGCTTGTTAGCTGAACTGTGAAATCAGAAAATTCTCTGGGGTTGACCTCAAAGTACAAATGACCTTACTGGAACAGAATACCCAAACACAGTGAACTGTGGGAAGTGTTAAACATTGCCTATGACCCTGAAATATTTCATTTTGGTTAACTTTAAATTTTAATGGTTTTGCAGCAAAGCATTGTTTCAGTATGGGAAATGAATGATTCGAAAACCTTTTCTTTATTTGCTTTCAAGAAGAGAGAAACCTCCATCAAAATTGCATATACTTTTCAAAACACTTTGCAAGTACTATGTTTTATATAGCTCTAACATATAATAGGAATTTTTAAAGGCATTTCTACACATGAGTTTATAGCCTGCTTCAGGAAAATAAGGAGAAAACTACATTATACTTGAATGCCTTCTGGTGAAGCACCAGCATCCATCTCTTTCAGAGAATGCCCAGCTTTCTCATGAGCAGCTACTTACAACTGCAGGATAGCAGATGAGACTTAGGAACCTCTTGTTCACAAGCCCTGGTCAGCAGCAAGAGAGGTGCACCAGCAAATATGCCACCTTGAACTTCAGGAGAAAAGGCTTTGGTAGCTTCAGGAACCTGCTTGGTAGGGTACTATGGAATGAAGCACTGGAGGGGAGAGTGGCCCAAGAAAGCTGGTTAATATTCAAGGATCCTCTCCTCTGGAGCAATGCATGCCAACAAAGAGGAAGTCAGGCAAAACTGCCGGGATGCCTGTGGATCTCCTGGACAAACTTAAACTCAAAGAGGAAACTTCCAGAGGATGGAATCAAGGGCAGGTAACATGGGATGAATACAGAGAAATTAACCAAGTAACCAGGGATTGGGTTAGGAAAGCTAATTCCCAGACAGAACTAAATCTAGCTAAGGATATTTAGAACAACAAGTAAACAATCCAAAGGTGTGATAAAAGGAACACTAGGAAGAAGATGGTCTCTCTCCCGAAGAAGGAAGGTAGTGGAAGAGCTGGTTACCTAGGATATGGAGAAGGCTGAGACACAAAATGACTTTTTTGCCTCACTCTTCACTGACAGGATCTCAAGCCACATGACCCAGGTTGCAGAAAGCAAAGGGAGGGAGCAGAATATGGAAGAAACTCCCACTGCAGGAGAGGATCTGGTTTGAGACTACCTAAGGTACCTGAAGGTGCATAGGTCCATGGGACCTCATGAGATGCATCCATGGGTCTTGAAGGAACTGGTGGATGAAGTTGCTAAGCCACTCTCCATCATATCTGAGAAGTTGTGGCTGCCCAGTGAGGACTTCCACTGACTGGAAAAGGGGAAATGTAACTCCCATTTTTAAAAAGGGAGAAAATGAAGTCCTGGGCAACAGCAGGCTAGTTAGTCTCACTCCTGTGCCTGGCATGATCATGGAGCAGATCTTCCTGGAAACTCTGCTGAGGCACATGGGAAATAAGAATGTGATTAGTGCAGCCATGTTGGCTGTCACCAAGGACAAATTGTGCCTGAGGAACTTGGTGCCCTTCTATGATGGAGGCACAGCTTTGATGGATAAGCAAAGAGTAACTGACTCAGTCTACCTGGACTTGTGCAAAGTGTTTGACATTGTCCTGCACAACATTCTTGTCTCTAAATTGGATTTGATACATGGAACACTTGGAGGATAAGGAATTGGCTGCATGTTTGCACTCAGAGTGTTGTGGTCAAAGGGGTTGATGTGGGGACTGGCACTGTTTAACATCTTTATCAGTGACATGGACAGTGGGATTGAGTTCACTCTCAGCGATTTGCCAATGACACCAAGCTGTGTGGTGCAGTAAACACACTGAAGGGAAGGGACACCATCCAGAGGGACCTTGACAGGTTGAGAGGTGGGCCTGTGCAAACTTCATGAAGTTCAACAAAGTCAAGTGCAAGGTCCTGCATGTGGCTCAGGGATATTCCAAGCACCAATACTTGTTGAGACATTTTATAAAGAAGAAGGACTTGATGCTGTGGGACTTGTTGATACTGAGCAACTCTGACAAGGCCTTCAAACAGAGAGCTGAAAGAAAGACAAAAGCCAGTTCAGTGGGAAGATGAGAGAGCCTTCTGATAAAAAAAAACCAGCTGAAAAGAATACAAGAGCTAGTTCAGTGGGAACAAGTACCAACTGAAAGAAAAACAAAGGAGAAGAAATATTGACAGTTAATTTTAGTGTATCTTGGCTTTTTAGCATGCGCGGTAGTTTAGCCAATAATATGTTAGTAATAGCTTTATGGACAGCTACCTTTAGACAATAATACACTGTAGATATCCTCGCGGGCACCCAGTTATGTAACCAAAAAGGGTATGTAAAGAAGCAGCTAACTCAATAAAGTGTCTTGAATCCATCAGCTTGAAGTCCATGCTTTAATCCCCTGAAATACTGGCTGGAGAGAGAACGGATTGAGAGCACCTCTGAAGAGAATAACTTGAGGATGGTGGTGGATGAGAAGCTCAACCTGAGCCTGCAAACTATGCTTGCAGCCTAGAAAGCCAACCATATCCTGGACTGTATCAAAAGAAGTGTGACCAGCAAGTCAAGAAAGGTGTTTCTCCCCTTCTGCCCCACTCTCCTGAGACCTCACTTGGAGTACCGTGTTCAGTTCTGGAGTCCTCAACACAGGAAGGATATTGACCTATTGGAGTGAGTCCAAAGAAGAGCCGCAAAGATGACCAAAGAGTTGGTCAGTCTTCCAGTACTTAAAAGGGGCTACAGAAAAGATTATGGGGGGAGCTTTTTATCAGGTAGTGCAGGGATAGGATAAGGTGTCATAGTTTTAAGCTGAAAGAGGGAAGATTTAGATCAGATATTGGGAAGCTTTTCTTTACTGTGAGGGTGGTGAGGCGCTAGAAAAAGTTGCCCAGAGGAGCTGTGGAAGCCCCATTCCTGGAGTTGCTCAAGGCCAGGTTGGATGAGGCTTTGAGAAACCTGATCTAGGTGCCCTGCTGTGGCTAGTCCTTGCCCTGTCTTTTGGCCTTTGTTTCTTCACCTCTGTTTTGTGTTTTATTCAGATCTGGAATATGGAGGGGTTTTAGGGAACCTTTTAAATTATCTGCAGCTGAAAAAGACTGCTTAACTTGGAAGCATCTTTCTTGCTGCCTAGACTGAAATATGGAGCAGGAACTCTTTGCCAGTGTTTGAGAAATTTAATTTGAATATGCATTGCCATGAAGTCTGGAAAACTTTCCCAGTATTCGAAGCTTATTCTCAGAACTAAATATTAGAAGTAGGCATAGGTAACTGAAAATAGTCTATCAAAGTCACAGAAGACTTTTCTGTGAAACTGGTGGATAAGTTTGGAAAAAACAATGCTATTCTTAATTGTTCCAATGAAGCGCTGCTGCCAGGAGGCATTCAACTTGACCCACCAACATCTGTACTCTGTAGCTATATTGTAACTCAACCAATGTCTCTCCATTTCATGGTGTAATTCATCCCACCATCATCACAAGTCTGAACTACACCAGTAACCTCAGCTCCCAATATGCTGAATTGGCGATAAAATCAAAGTGGGGGGGAAATATTTTTTTACAAAGAACAGACATTACTCCCTTTTGACAAGAGACAAATGTTTCATTCAAATGCTGCATTTCGCATATTGGAAACAGTAATGAATTCTCGTGCACCTTTCTCCCTAGTTCACAATGTCAACCCCAGGCGTAGAGGCACTTCAGGCTTTTCTTACAAAATTAAATTTAATGTTACACCCTCCGGTGGAATGATGCATAAATCAAGTGTTTGATTTGCATGGACTCTAGTGAACAGTCCCATTCTCTGCAAATATAAACCCAGTCTTGAATATTATGTCAGGGACAGGAACAAAGCAATCTAGGGTTTCCAATGAGACTCTGGTATCAGGTGTAATTCAGGCTGGTATTATGTTGCTCTCATGTCAAGGCTGTTATTAAAATTCCTAGGGTTTGCCTCCTTTCTTCACCTGAAAAGAAAATGTTTTTTCTGACCTTCTTGTATTTTGGCAAACCAGTATACACCAGTGCTATTTATACTCCACCTGTGAGAAGCTGAGATGGAATTGTAGGAGGATTTTAGTTTTCTCTTAGATAAGCAGTGAGACTAGCGGGAGAGAAGGGCAAAGCAAAGATGATTGTGGAATAAAAATGCAAATGGAAAGGAAAATATTAGGTAGCTTTGCACCCTTTTTGAAAATAAGCTTTCTTCCATGTGAGTGTTCAGGGCCTGGACCAGGTCAGCAAAGCTAAGGGACTAGAAGGCAATAAATATATTCTGCTGAGGTGTGTGTACATATTTGTGTTCAACAAAATCTCTCTGCAGAGCTTCCTCATGGAGTCAGGCTGCTAGCCTGACTGCCACGTATTTATTACAGATGGATGGTCTCAAGTTCTTCATGGTGGTGGTAGTTGTTTTAGTCCAATGAATTGTAAGTACTCTCCCTCACAAACTCTGCTTAAATTTTGACTGCTTTGTGAGCCTGAAGTTTGTCAATGAGATGCTAAGTTTTTATCTAACCAGTAAAGTCTTTTAACAGTATTTGTGTATCGACTTTATTGGGTTGGGGCTTCTTTGTGTGCTTAAGCCAGGGTCACATGCATTCACCTCTTCCTTGCCCCATCAACTTCAGCTAAGGTGGTTAGGAGCTCATCCCTTTTTCTCAACAGATGCAGCCTGAGTGTACCTAGAGGAATTAATTGCATGGGTACTGGTTTGTACTTGCCAAGGATTTGCCTCCTAGGTTTGCAGGACTCTAGGTTATGACAATGAGAGTGCAAGCAATAACTCTTAAGATAAAAAAGAAAATCTATGATTCTGTGGGTGATCTATTTTCAGTCTCAGTCCCAACTAGCTTGATGCCCTACACTCTGTGGGTTACATAATAAGCATGTGTCATAACTTTTTGAACCTGGTTTCTTTCAGCTTCAGAAATTAGGCGTTCTTGCATTTACTCACTATGCAGTAGTCTGAACTTGGACAAAACCCTATAACTGTGTTAATACTGCATTAGTAATACATCTTCTATTTTAAAAGCAGGTATACAATTTTTATCAACTTAATTTTTAGTTTAATTTGACCTTCATCTCCAAGCAAGCAGCATCAAGTTTTCTTGCATCCATTATGAACTACCAAGAAATCAAACCTGAACATTCCAACTGTTCCTCACTAAAGGAGATCACCTGCTCAATCTACTTCTTGACAATAATCCAGACCTGGTTGTTTATGATAGTCGATGGCAGTATTGGCTTCAGTGACATGAATTGGTAGACTTTAAGACCCAAAGGGGAGTGAGGCAGATGAGCGAGCAGCTGGATGAAGATCTAATTGCAAGAAAGTAAGCTTTGATTTTCCAAAGATTCGCTTGGCAGCATCCCATGGGATGTTGCTTTTTAGGGCAAATGAGTCTTAGAAAAACTCTCTGACCATAAAGGACAATCTTTTCAAAGGGTAGTAAACTTTGATCCTGTTTTCAAGAAAACTGGGAGCTAAGGAAGGTGGCCAGCCAGATGGATGAATTGGGGAAATGAGCTGAAATTTAAAAAACTGTGGGAGATAAAAATAGGGAGGAGCTACTGAAATGTATAGAAGCATAACATGGGAAATGGATAGTTAGTCTCAAATTATAGTTACAATAAAACTAGGAATGGTAAAACTTAGTTGCATTTTCAATTAGTGTAGGATGTGAAGGATAAAGAAACAGTAAGAAAAGCGTAGGCTCCTGGCTGAATGGGGTGGGCAGCAATTGATAAAGGGCACAGAAAAGACTGAGGTGTCTGCTGCTGTCTTGCTATTAGTCTTTGGTGCAAGGTTGGGTAGCAGGACTGTCTTACGGGGAGAGAGAGATTATCTGCTGTAGAGGGTTTGATAATGAGCTACTAACTGGATGTACAGAAGTTTCCAGGAACGGGCTAGGTTGTGTCTGTGGGTGCTGATGGAGCTGGTTGATATTGCTGCAGTTCCTGTTTAGAATGCTGGAAAGATTAAAAAGCAAGGATTAGAGTCTAGCTAATTACAGGCTTCTTAGCTTTATCTAGGGTCAAAATAGGGGGTTTTGTGCATCCCATGAATTAAAGGTCTTTCTGTCTGACTGCTAAAAACTTTTCTAAGTTCATGTTATAACTTACCCTATTGAACTTTGTGTGCATGTTTTATAACCTGATCTTAGAAGTTTATACATCTTGACTTAAAACACATTTTGAAGCTTTTTTTCTGTTTATCTGTGAAAAACACCTTTTTCACCTTCCTGTACTTCTCTCTTGTTATATGATTTCTAAGCAGTACTCATTATTCTCTTAAGACCTGTACTAGTAAAGCAAGGTACTATTAGGTGACTGTGATAATATGCATGTTAGCTGTTATTCAGCGTGGATGTAATATTTTAGGCAAAATGTTAGGGAAAGACTGGGATTTCCGGTGCTAACTGGGAAGGCAAAGCAGACATTCCTTGCTTGTAGGCCAGCTAGGATTCAAAAGTGTCTGAATGCAAGTACAGTCACTGTGGGTGTTATTGACATGAGAGATTTGTGAATGATTAAAGGCAACAGGAGTAAAATTCTTTGTCTACCCCAGACAGGGTAACATTAAGATCTGGATCTCTGTGCTTAGAATTGGCTCTGGAAACTGTAAGCATTCAAGCTACTCTCAGCCCTAGATGTCTCATGTGATACTTTTCATGTGTTTAGAACACGCTTTTATTGCATCACTATGGTGATAAAAAGTATTCTTTACTTATAGTGTTCAGGCTCTTATTCTGTGGTTGGTATCAGTTTGTTCTTCATGGCATCCTTCACAAAAAGAAATATCTCATTAGTTTATCCATGTAGATTTTACCTTTTAATTGGAAAATTGAACCCTGGATAAAGTGCACTGTATTGAGGGTGTGTCTGTTCGGAAGAATCTGCAAAGCAGAACATGAGTAGGACTGCAGGTGTTGAGGAGGAATGTAAAGCCTGAGTTTAATAGGAGGCCTGAAATCTATTATCAGTTATCAGTGATGAGATTCCTTGTAGAGTCAAAGATTTCTGATGGAGAGACAGATTTAAGCTTTTTAACTGATGAGTCTGTCTATGGCCAGTTGGGTATTTTGGATGATTCCTTAGGGCTTTTAAAATGCTGCTGGGAGCTACACTGTCTAATGCTGAGCATCCACGAGCATAGCTGCTTTCAGTGTTTAAACAATACTTTTAAAATGCACAGGATAGTTGTGAGGATTGTCTTTCACCCCCATACAACTCAAGCTAACTTCTAGTTCTGTTTTATTTGATGTAAAGACTCTCAAACTGAGTTATGGGTAAATAAAATGTATTATTAAAGAGGCACACAAATAATTTTATTAGCCTAAGACATTAACAGTTGAATAAGAAGAAAATAAGATAAACCACAGAGTATGGCACATACTTAGCATTGTAAAATGACAACAGGCTTTTCAGACTTGATAATGTTCTGAAGAGTGAATTTCTGTTGAAGCTTTTTGCCTTATTTTTCCCAGTTTGTACAATGGATAATATTATTTATATAATGTGTATGGTGTTTTCCTGATGTCATGTTGGAGGTTCTGCATTTAATTCACTGTTTCCAAAGCCCTTCCTTGGGCAGTTACTTACAGGTGTAAAGTACCAGTACTGTTAGCCAACCACATTTACCTTCAGTTAGCATTTTCACTGTGAAATGTACTGAAAACATTCAGAAAGGTCAGGGTTTCCACAGTATGACCTTGGTACAGCAACTCACTTTGATTTAATTATCCTCTACTGATGTTTATGGGAGTCAATAGGACTTACTCGTATTTCTGTATTAAGTACAAGTTAAGTGTTTGAATGGATTGGAATGCTTTTAATTGTGTTACACACCTGCCTAAGTGCTTTGCTGAACGGGAGCCTAGGCAACTTACTGTTTTGATTGTCATAATCTATGATGAAGCTTGGAAAGTTAACTAGATATTCTCTAGCAAGTGAGTGACACCAGGTGCTTATTCTCTTTGTCTTCAGGTTTTGTACAAGCATTTTGACCTCAAGTATTTAACTCACTGAAGTAGTTGCTGTAGTTGGCAGAGATTGCATCTGCAAGAACGATGTGATCTGAACAGTGAGGAATAAGATGAGGGCATAGGTTAATGTTTGTACTAATAGATGATTCATGATATGGAAAGGTTTGATATCTCAAGCACCAGGACTTGTGGAAAATAAGGGCAGCTCTGTTGCTTCATACCAGTGAGAAGGTTACATTGCAGTGGAGTTTCATTTTGATTAGTGAGATGTTTTTCTTGCTACAACTTTACAAATCAGCGCTAAGCTAAGTGAAAATTGATGACTATCACTTGGTTTTATCATAGAATTGAGAATGGCATTTTGGCATTGATGTTCTACTAGTATGTAATGAACTGTCTTCTATCTCTTGCCTGCTAGACAGAAGTGAGCTGTACTGGCTTCCTTGAGGCCTTTCAAGTTGATAATCTAGTTAGATTGATAAAAATCTGCTATTTTGGCTTCACATTCATGGCTGTAGAATGAAGGTTGGGGATTTTTCAGGTAAGGCACCAGGCTGCTCCGACATGAAAGGCAATTGAGTTTGTAGGCCTGCAACAGACCTTCT
Source organism: Coccyzus lansbergi (assembly GCA_033558105.1). Classification (NCBI taxonomy): domain Eukaryota; kingdom Metazoa; phylum Chordata; class Aves; order Cuculiformes; family Coccyzidae; genus Coccyzus; species Coccyzus lansbergi. The sequence continues at coordinate 223,852 of JAUMJK010000289.1, read as the reverse complement.
GTATAAAATTGGGCAACTTCCTACATAATTAAGTCCATAGAGTCTGCATCTGTGAAATATGCAGGTAACTGCTTTGTCACATTTGATCTGTTACCTAGGTTTAAGCATATTTGGATGATGACTTAATGCTGTGCCACACTCGGTGTTTTAGGTTGGGGTCCCAAAGCACTTTTGATGTAGATAAAAAGAAAACAAACTGTCAGGCTGAAGACCAACATTATAAGTTTTCTACCTGTGTCCAAGAGTGCATTTCAGGTAGACTTAAAGCAGACTGGAAATAGCCTGCTCTCTCTTCTCTTGTTGGAAAAAATTCATTGCTCTAACACTAGGAAGGATGTATTACTTGCAACTGTGTGTTCATAGTCCGTTTATAGTCCTGATATGACATATAATCATTCTGGTTTTAACTCTTTTCCCATGATTATCACTGCTGGCTGCTGTTAGGTGCAAGCTTAGACTAACATCTGGCCTAATAGACCATGGTTGTGCTTTAATGAAAAACAATAATTTAGCTCCCCAGTGAGATCAAGCAGTCACTGTGAAAGATGTTATAAATTTATTCTAAAAAGTGTGGTTCTCTCTTTTAGAGAAAATATTGCTGGGAAACATCCAAAAGTTCATGGCTTACAGAGTTGCTTTAGAGTAAATAAAACTTTGGTTTCTTTAGGACTGTTTTAAAAAAATCCAGTTAATATCTGTTATACCTGAACATACCTAGTTCTGTAATGAGCTTTCAGAGGTTGACAGATATATACTCATTTTGGTAGTTTTGTATGAAGTTATGAACATTGTGCAAAATTTGACTTGTACAAAGGACATAACTGTTGTGATAATTGGGGGAGCATATAGCCACAGCAGTGGTCATATTGGAAAATCATCCTTGTCAAATGTTTTTAAATACTTCCAGAAGCCAGCCGTGTGCATAAATCTCCAGGCTCCTATTCTTAGGTCACATCACTCTGCTGGGTTTTTGCTGCTCTTTTAAAAGACCAGAGTTTGGTGTCTGCAGTTTGACAAGAGAACATGAGTGACACCCTTCTGCCAGGGCCAACAAGACAACTGTTCCTCAACAGAGATTGAAGATTTTGGTTTTGAGGAAATCAAAACTTGGTGTGGGAATTTGTAATGCACTTGGAAATTGGGACCACATCAGATGTTTGTAATCATCCTGATGAAGGGAGCATGTGAACAGTGACCCTTGTCTAGATTGAATGCATCATAAATAATGTAGGTGGTGCGAATCTGTTTTAATCAAAGTGGGGGAAATTTCAGCTTAAAAAGGTAATGTAGGAAAAAACCCTGATTTTATCCACTCTACCTAGTAATGTAATATCATAAAGCAGCAAAGGATCTCATTCTTAATACAAATGGGAAAAAATCAATTTACTTCAAAGAACAACCTTAATAACATCCTTGGAAGGCCTGACTTGCTTTCAAATTTTCTCATATGAATGACGATGTAGTTTAGGGATGTCATCTCTAATAAGTTTGCTCTAAGTTGGAAATTTTGAACAGCAGAGGAGTAAAATGAAATCTCCACCATCGGCTTCACCATGCAGGATCTGATAGATCCATGCAAGTGCACTTGCTGGGGCAGCTGCCTGAATTGTGTCCCCTGTAATCATGTTTCTTCTTGCAGACAAAGAATATTTTCCTTCCAGCTTTTTAATGGGTCTTTAGCATCTTGAACCAGAGAGTCTTGGTTTAAAAATTTGGCTGAAGCAAGTAATGAATTTTGCCTCAGTAGTTTTCTTATTACATTCCTGTGGAAAACAACTGCAAGGTTATTCAATGAGAACAAGCACAAAACACCTGCCCAGTTAGCTCCGTGCTTTTATATTCAGTCATGAAGACTAATGAATCAGATGCAATTGCTGCTGTAAAATCCAAATGTAGATATGTGCTGTCCTTACTAATGGGAGAAAAATATAGTATACCATTGGCCTAAAGGTTCCAATTGTGATTCCTTTGTAACTTGGAGTGCATTAAAAAAGCTTCAGTCAGCAAGATAACTTAATTTTTTATGACCTTTATAAACTGTTTTTACCTGGGACTTGGGAACATATCTTTAGGATTAAATACTGAAATCCTTTTAGCTCTGGATTGCTAAGCATCTTGAGATCTCCTTTGTTTCAGAAGAAACCTACAAAATCTATGAAGAAATTGTTTGAGACAATTATTGTCAAAGGAATGATTAGCTAACGCAAAACTCTAAGGTTTCTAATGGTTCTCGTCTCTGCAGTACTAATCTAATAGAAGAGAGCTGCTTTCTCTTACAATAGGACTTCTCAGGATGTGCATAGTTACCAATTGCTGTTCTCTATGCTTGCAAACACTTAGAGGAACAAACTGACTTGTCACCAGAGTTGTCCTGCTGCGGCTGTTGCTTTGGCCAAAGAAATTGAAGAAAAGGGACATCCCTCTGATCTGTTGCACAAGTGTGAAACACCTGCCTGCTTTGAGGAATTGCACAGGAACTGAAGTCACAGTGGAATAGGTGAGAAAGTCTGCCTGAGATTTCAGGTGGGCTCCCTGGCTGTCAAAGCTCAGCTCCATTCTAGTTCTTTATGTTCAAAGCTGGCTTTATTCATACCTGCATTTCCTTTGTTTTATCAGAGGATGGATTACGTCTTTGATAAGAGTACCACTGGAACAGCCTACTGCTTTTCAGTGAAGCTAGTCCCCTGTCTATCCAAGAAGCTGTTTGCTTCTTTGTGGGTGGGTTTGTTAGTTTTTAAACTAAGATATTTCCATTTTGGTTTGATTCTTAAGGCTCAGAATGACCAAAGCAAAATGGCAGCAGTAGGCTAATGGTGAATTATGTACCAAGTAGTATGTTGCTCTTGTTTAGGGGGTGATTTCAGCTAAAGGTTCACTCTTCAGAGGCGAATGTCAACTATGTATTTTCCAGAACCAACAGAATGAGTTTTGTTACTTGAAGTAGTATCTTTAATCAATCAAAAAAAAGGGAAAAGTAACAGTGATGGGGGAAAGTTGCCTTTTCCTTGCCTGATCAGAATCTGAGATATGTATGAGCATATTGAGACCTAATATATTTTCTCCAAACTACATCACTTAGTCTAATGAAAGATATTATTCTGTCTACACACCTTGTATTGCCTTATTCTCTACACTGACCATTAAAGGTGGGCAACTTAAATAGAAATGTTTCCTTTTTTAGCCACATCAAGCTAGACAAGGTGGATTCACCTATTCTTTATGGTGGCTAGAATGATGAATAGTTATTATAGATTATATTTGAGGAAATCACAGGTAAATAGTTTAGGATTTTTCTTTTAACTTAGCGCTATTAACTTTTTGATGTCTAAGGCTGACATTTTGCTATCAATTGCTACAAAGTCGAGAAATCTGTATTAATCATGTTGGAAAGCACAGTGATTATGATACTGACTTCAAAGTAATTTAGTTTCTTATTCTCAATCTGGATGAGATTCATTCTTTGTGTGTCAGGTTGTTTTTCTGTTTGTTTTTTTTTTCTTATTTGTTGTTGTGGGGTTTTGGTTTCATGGTTTATGGTGGGTTTTTTGTTTTGTTTTGGAGGTTTTGTTTTTGTTTTTTTTCAATTTTCCAAGGATATAGAGAGTAATCTAAGGTTGCTATTTAATTAATCTGTAGTTTATAACTTGATATCCTTATTTGATCATGTACTAAATCAAAAATCCTGTTTCAGACAGAAGGCAGAAAAGGACACTAAGGTTTTGGACAGCACTAGCAACAAATGATCTTGCTTTTTTTAATGGAAATAAGTTTCTTCTGCTTTTAATTTACATACAAGATGTATCACTAAATGTAATTGATCTATCCAGGCATGACTGCTGCTTATACTTTCTGAGAGTGTTCTTTAGAAAACTAATGACTGACTAGAAATGTATGGCTGCATCGTTTTGTGCAGAAATCTGTATCTTCTGCACGCTGCTGAACAATACAAAATGTATTATTGATCATATACATGATTGGATGGAGGTTAGTGGAAGGGATACCCTCTGTAAATTTCCTTTGATCCTGCTAAATGTTGTTACCAGTGTGCTACAGGAAATAAGTGAGTGTAATGATTTTAAAGTGGTTATATTGTTGGCTATATCAAAGATGAAACACTGCCTGTGTTCCCTTAGCAGACTTTACAGTAGTGCCACCATGAAAGATCTGAAGATCATTATTTACTGGAAATAAAAGAACAAGGCAGAAATCGATTGCTACGACACTAGATTTATGTCTCCATTGCACTCTATATACATCTCCTATTTGTTCTAACTTCATGGAAGGATATTTAATACATAATGGAAAGAGGCTTTTGCTTTTGATTTATTTTTTGTTTATTATTTTTGGCATTCCTTGGAGAAATTCTGGAAATCGATACTTGGATGTAAGTGTGCCTGGATGTAGGTAGAGGGAGGCAGTGGCAGTTATGTATCTGTGAATTTTTGCACTGACATGAATGCCTGGCATACACAATACTGTATTGTTGCAGCAAAATTTGCTCAGCTTAAGGGGGAAGAGAGTCATATTTCTTCCATCATCTGTTGACATAAAATGATCCAAGCGACATAGGTAAATTTGGGTAGTTAACTTGGAAATCAGTCCCACTGAAGTGTTTACTTTCAAGTGTAAATATTTGTCACATCAATATAAGACATGAAGACAAATGTTCTCAATGATGGAAAACATGACCACAGATTGTCTTAAAGCAAGGCAGGGAGTTGGGGAATGTCAGTTGCTAAGAAATTTCAAGTGAAGTCATAATTTGTTGGAGAATGGATGTGGTTTATTTCTCTACTGTCTTCTGACTTGTTAGGTGGTGCTTAGCTAACTCTTGCCCTTGCCCCAATTTCAGTTGAGCATCTTCAGTGTTACAACTCCTGTAACCATGTGGTAAAGGAAAAGGCAAACCACTGTTTTTCTTAAGATAAAAGTAGCAGGATTTGTTGTAAAAATCCTAAAGTTGGTCACATGCTCCGGTGAAGTTGTTATTGCATTAGACTTTAAGGAATTTTTGAAAGCAAAGTCAGCTGTTGACCTCCAAATACATTTTGGTAAGATCATAGAATTACAGAATCATAGGATGATTTGGGCTGGAAAGAACTTTTACAGGTCATCTGGTCCAACTTCCCTGCAATAAGAAGGGATGTCTTTAACTAGATCAATCGGGTTGCTCAGTGCCCCATTCAACCTGACCCTGGAATGTTTCCAGGGATGGGGCATCCACTACCTCCCTGGGGAACCTGTTCCAGTGTTTCACCACCTTCATAATGAGAAATTTCTTTCTACTATCTAGTATAAACTTATCTTTTAGTTTAAAACCATTACCCCTTGCCCTGTTGCTATAGATCTTCTAAAAAGTTTTCCCCTATCTTTCCTATAGGCTCCTTTTAAGTATTATAAGGCTGCAATAAGATCTCCTCAGTCTTCTCTTCCAAGCTGAACAACCCCAGCTCTCTCATCCTTTACTCATAGAGGGGCAGGTGTTCCAGGCCTTTGACAATTTTTGTGGTCCAACTCTGGACCCACTGCAACAGGTCCACGTCCCTCCTCTGCTGAGAATTCCAGAATTGAATGCAGTATTCCAGATGAAGTCTCACCAGAGTGGAGTAGAGTGGCAGAATCACTTCCTTCAACCTGCTAGTCACACTTCTTTTGATGCAACCCAGGATACTGTTGGCTTTCTGGGCTTCAAGCGCACACTGCTGGCTCAAATTAAGCTTCTCATCCACCAGGACCTCCAGCTCCTTCTGTACAGGGCTGCTCTCAATCTCTTCATCCAAAGGCCTATATCAATACTGACTGTTGCCCCAGCACAAGTGCAGGACCTTGTACTCACCCTGTTCGACCTCAAGAGATTTTCACAAGCCCATTTCTCCAGTCAAGGTCCCTGGCATCCTGTCCCTCAGGATGGTCAATCTCAACACTCAGATAAGTTATCACCTGCAAACTTGCTGAAAGGTATAGTTGACCCCATCATCCCATACCATTGATGAAGCTATTAAACAACACCAGTTCCTAAACAGTCAGAGTACCCCCTGATCTCCATCTGGACATTTAGCCATTGACCACTACCCTCTGAGTGCAACCATCCAATTTCTCATCCACTGAATTGTCTGTCTTTCAAATCTATATCTTTCCAACTTAGAAGCATTAAAATACTTCCTCTTCTGCACAGATTGGTTTGTGACAAGGGAACAAAATGTACTGCTTTCCAGGCTGAAATGTTTATTCCCTCTACTCTTTCTTGGTTTTCAGTCATGAATATGAGCAGCAGTTGACCAACAGCAATAGTCTGGTGGTTTTACTGTTCAGCACTGATCAACTATAGCTCAGATTCTGGATATCCACTGTAGTTATGCAGGTCTGAAAACACCACTGCTTTGCTAAGACATCTATCAATAACAATTTCTAGCTGATGTATATAGCTTTATGAAAAAGAGTCAGCATCAGCTGAAGTCTAACAATGTGTTTCCACCAGGGCTTCCGGGAGCAGTGTAATCAATATCCTCAGTTAAGTTTATGAGGATGCCATGAAACCCTCTAAATGCAGTGGCATTCTCTCCAATCTTTCTTGTAGCACATCAATTACAGACTAAAAGGTCAATCTTTCTGTAGGAAAAATCTGTCTTTTGTAAAGATATTTTTTCTACTTTTCCTTCCTGGGGGGACATATTTATTTTGGCAGAAGCTGTTCCTTTATAGCAAATCTTGCCACAAAAAATCTTGAGGACAATCCTACTCACCATTCTGTGCTTATTGCTGTTCTATCACTGAATCTTCTCCAGTAAGTCACGGGTGTTTGGAAGCTTGTAATTGCTCCAATTAGCGAAACAGCCAGTGGTGATGCACAGTCTGTGCTGAGCTGGCAGGGAATTAATGGAGCTCAAAAAGTAGGTACCATGTTACACTCTTAACAATTTTCTGCTTTGCAATCAGTCCTTCTAAAATTATTCTTTGAAGAACTCCATGACGTTATAAAGCCAGATGTGAAGGGAAAGCCTGTCTTGTATTTGCCATGATATTATCCGTGCTCCCTGAGTATTTGGCTGACTGAATACAGGCAAACAATCAGCCTTGGTGTATGTGGCTTGATATTTCTCCACCCCAGTAAAAGTCTTCAACAGTATTGCATGTTTCAGCCTCTTTGGAACAGAGCTTTTGGAAACTTGTTTCATTAAGGTGGTCAGTTCCTTAGAAAATTGTCAACATTGTTGTAGCTCTATTCACCCTGGAGCTCTGACTGTGAGTAGGAACAGTTTGACCATTGTTGAGTGGTTTTGAATGCAGCTCTGCTTTATTGAAAAACCATTACCAAACACCTTCATGTATATTCATAGATTACTTGGAAATTTCAGTAAATAATAAGGGTGGGTGGAAGGAGAGGAAACAATAATCTTGAAAAATACAGTGGAAGTGAGTAAGCATCTTTTTCGGAAAATATAAGTAATCTGAAATGAAGAACTTGAGTACCCTCTTTAAAGAAGGGCAATTTCTAACACTGGATTCTAAACAAAATCTTTGCGGCCAGAGTCATATATCATCCTGGGGGAAAACTGGAGGAACTCTCCGTGTTAGGTTGGATGTGAGTGCAGCAGTGACATTCCTCTTGTACAACACCTTTCAGTACTGTGACGATTTACCTCCTAGACCTGGAGGATTCTGAGCACCATCTTCCACCATATGCTCAGAGTCATTGTCACATAGAGACGTAATCAAATGAGGTGATCAAGACAGATCAAGTGTGTGTTTTCATATTCTCTGGTTTTGAGGCTGTACTCTTAGAATCAGCAACTACAGTGGGTTGCTGGCATTGAACTGTGGGGAAGATTTTATTTGGGTAGTTTGGAAGGATAAAGGAATTGCATTGAAAGAAAATATTTATGTAAATAGCATGTCTGTTGATGGTAATTTTGTATGAGATTTTGTTGTGTGTTAAGTGGAACCTACTCTTCTTTAATGGATTTATTACGACTTACTACTCTGAGGACAATTGCCCCATTAGCTTTGCTTCATGGTACCTCTACTTGGAGAAACTTGGCACCCCACATGATGATAAAACCAGTCAGAGCTATTCCCAGGGCAGGCAAATGTTGGTGCCTTCTAAGAAAACTGCTGCAGCACAGCTGGACCTCCACCCTTTGCCCACGTGCTGTTGCAGCAGCTTTCCCATCTCATGTAGTTTGCTTTTTTGGCACAAATAAACCACATGCAATTGTATTCCAAAGAATACCAGCCCTGAGCTGTCTTTAGGGACCAGATTTTGGCAGTTAGTTATCATGTGTTACTTTAGGGGATGTTAGTATGGGATTAAGAGGTGTTGGATGAGGATATTGGCCCAACCAGCAGATGAGAACAGAAAGAACTGTGAGGGAAGGCTGAAGAGAAACTCCTCCTGCTCTGTCGCTGTGCCTATTACTATGGCCAACTCAGCACACCCTTTCTGATTGCTCATCCTGCAGAGGATAAGCACGTTTGCATTATAACCATACTTTCTTCTGTGACAGTGATTTAACACTACTTTTGGAATCAGTTTGGAATTGAGAGCTGGACACCATGTCAGGAGGGAAAAAAAGTCAGCCTTTTCTTGTGCCCCATCAACCAGGTATGGGGCTAATACCCAATTTCAAAAGGGGATGGTGCAGAAGTCCCCCCAGAAAACTGTTTGGTCTTTTTTTCTTCAACTTCCTTCAGCCAATGACAGTCCTTAGCCTCAAACAGGTTTTCTTTGATTTACCTGTTTTAGGGCAAGTCATAAAATATTTCAGCTCTGTCAGCTGAGCGGTGGTTGTAATGTAGGTGAAAATGTAGGATTAAAATAGAAAATTAATTTTAACCATCAAGTTCATCACAAAGAACTGCAGTACATTTTGCTGATACATCTCAAGTGTATGTGTATCTCCATGTGTGTAGATATATTTTTCCTATCTACACTATGATCTTTGCACCCAGAGCAAGACGAGCAAATTAAGTTCAATTCCAGAATGGAATAAATACTGTCTCTAGATCCATCCTCTGTGTTAGAAGTCTTGTGCAGTTTCAGATGGATTACTTTTCTATATTTTGCTTTTTAGTGGGGAGGGAGGGACAAATCTATCTCTTGGAAGTACTGCCGTTCACACAGTGGGTGATACAGGGCTTTTGCAGCACCTGATAGGAGGTAGGCTGCTAGGTGGCTCCACACAGCTTAATGAACTTTTGCATGAATGTGTTTCAAAAATCACTACATGGGAATGGTATTTGGCTGAAAATCCTTCTAAGCATTCAATCAGAAAGTGGAAATCCCACTGTGCCTCAGTGAACAGATTGTGCAACTTGATGGCTTCTTTTGTAAGTGACTTCTGAATGGCTCCTACCTTACATTTTAGTTGTTTATATGTACTTAAAACTATTAATCTGAATAATTGATAGATTCTTTTGTGGAAGGTAGAATTTAGTTTCAATCATATGAAGCTAACTGGAAATGACCACTATATGTATTTCTCATAATACTTTACATTTGCAAGCTGCAGATAACAGTAGTTAAGGATTTTGAGGCTCTGGAGTGTGTCCAGAGAAGAGTGATGAGGCTGGTGAAGGGACTGTAGAACAGGCCTTATGAGGAACGGCTGAGAGAGCTGGGGGTGTTTAGCCTGGAGAAGAGGAGGCTGAGGGGAGACCTTATTGCTACCTACAACTACCTGAAGGGAGGTTGTGGAGAGGAGGGTGCTGGCCTCTTCACCCTAGTGATAGGGGACAGGACAAGAGGGAATGGCCTCAAGCTCCACCAGGAGAGATTCAGGCTCTACATAAGGAAAAAAATCTTCACAGAAAGGTTCATTAGGCAGTGGAACAGACTGCCCAGGGAGGTGGTCAACTCACCTTCCCTGGAGGTGATTAAGGTGTGGGTGGATGAGGTGCAGAAGGGCATGGTTTAGAGGTTGGTGGGAATGGTTGGACTTGATGATCCGCTGGGTGTCTTCCAACCTGGTGATTCTATGATTCTGCACTGTTGTACGTGTAGCAGTAATAGCTCCTTTAAATAGTACAATGAGCCTCAGTAATAGAGGAAGCCCCTGCCCATGCTTAAGCTTGTCTACATTTGTAGACATAGGGAGGACTACATCAATTTATTCCTGTAAATCAAAGAAATGGGACTTTTGTCATGCAAATTCAGCCTTTAGTTTCCATTCATAGAAGAACCTGAGACTGTGTCGGTGAGCTCCAAGGAAGTGCCACCCTTGGTCAGGTTGTGTGTGCTCCTTATTGATTGCTGTGAAAGTACCAGCTGATGCTCTCTGCACAGCTGAGGCACCTACAACTCAGCATGGTCCCACCGATGGGATGGTAGCAAGCACTGGCTAAGCAGAGCTTACTTGCTTGAAGTGCTTCTGACTGTTTAGGTGAGCCATGTCTTTAAAATGAGAGGGGGGAACTTGGTCAGCGACAGAGTTCTCCTTCATGTTGAATTATCTTTTACCTGTAATGAATGTCTTGAACAATGCTAAATCCCGTGTCTTGGAGCAAAAACAGTGGACTGTGCCAGTGAAGAGACCAATGGTTTCAGCAGATCCTTTGCTAGGCATCATTCTGCTTCTGCACAGGCTTTAATGCACATGGAAGTCTTCAAACATACTCAAGAAATGATAGTGAGGATGTATACTTAAAATATAATAGGAGAAATGGACAGTAAACCCCTCAGTCTGAAGTACCATTTTCCTCCAGTAGCTCTAGCAAGGAAGAAAAAATGCTTCAGTAGCTGTCCTTTAATCCTACCACTTCCTAAAAACAGCAGGATTTACTAGAGAACAGTTTGTCAAGGAAGGATTTCTAACCTAAATGAGCAGTGTAAATGAAGGTAACACTTACCTGTCTCTCAGTTTGCAGGCATTCAGTTCAGGTAAGACTGTCTGTGATGTCATATTCATAATTCAAAGTCTTTTCTAAATAAATTATGAAATAAACTAGTGAAGAGTTAAATGCAGCATACATTAGATCTCAGTGATGAAGCTTCTGATTAATATAATGAAAAGCCTGGTTTAATTGTATTACCTTCCATTAGCTCCCTTCTTCCCTTTTTTATAATTCTTTCAAAGGCTCTGCATACCTCATGCCTGCTGGGACTTTCATTCCACGTTTATTCAAGTGAGACTTCTGCTTTCAAAACTGCACCTTTCATCAATCTCCTATTAATTAGCCAAATGCTCCTTCATATTATACATTGATGTATTCAGTTGTGCATGAGCCATAATGAGAGCAGAGCCCATGGTCTGTGCAGACTCCTCGCAGGAGCTGGTCATTGGTATTCCAGGATAAGTCAGCTTACTGTAATTTGAAATTGGTCTGCTGTCCCATTAGGAATCTGCCCGATCAATACCAAGTGAATTAGAGTTTCACTGATCTGATTAACTCCCAATTATTTTCTGCCCTGGCTGATTTAGAATGCATGATGAGACAATATTCCAGTTTCTTTGCTTTATCCCAGTTTAAATGAAATATAGACATCTGAGGAAGCAGTGCCTGTGCATTTGATTTGGCTGTGCTGTAATAAAGTCAAACACTGTAAATGTCTGCCTCACATGACAGCTGGGAGTGAGGGCTGCCATGCCATACAGAGGGACTGTGGGTGGATGGAGGGGACACGACTTTTTCTCTGTGCTAGTTCTCCGTTGTAGCTTACCAGTTCTGTGCCTTGATTATTCAGAGCTGGTTTGATGGTGCTCAGCAGGGAAGAGCCTCAGGAAGTGTAGGGATAGGACAAGGGGGCAACAGTTTTAAGCTGAATGATTGTAGCTTTACATGAAATACTAGGAAGATTTATTTTTTTTTTTTTACTGTGAGGGTGGTGAGGGACTGGAACAAGTGGACCAGAGAAGTCATGGAATCACAGAATCACCCGGTTGGAAAAGACCCATCGGATCACTGAGTCCAACCATTTCTATCAAACACTAAACCATGTCACTCAGCACCTCATCCACCCGTCCCTTAAACACGTCCAGGGAAGGTGAATCAACCACCTCCCTGGGCAGCCTCTGACAGTGCCCAATGAACCTTTCCGTGAAAAAATTTTTCCTAATGTCCAACCTAAATCTCCCCTGGCAGAGCTTGAGGCCATTCCCTCTTGTCCTGTCACCCTGTCACTGGGAGAAGTTCAGTCTCTAGAGGTGTTTAAGGCCAGGTTGTATGAGACTTTGAGCAACCTGCTTTGATGAAACTGGATCATCTTTAACAACGCTTCCAACCCAAACAAATCTGATCCTATGATCATGTCTTTTTTGTATCCTTAAATTTACATTTTCAAGATAAAAAGGCTTAGTGTCTTTACTGTCAGTTTCTTTGGCCATACACTTTAATATTGGCCTGGGGAAACAATGGTGAAAGCAATCCATGTTTGCTTCAAAGAACTGTGCAACCTGATAACCCTAATGCCAACTCTATCTCAGTGTTCACTGCTCATTGGATGTGGAAAAGTAATAAAATAGTCAGAAAAACTTGCCTGTGTGTTAGCCAAGTATTTCAACAAGGTATTCCTACCTAAAGAACTTGCTTCTTAAAAAAATCAAGCCTTACCAAATATATATGTGAAAGTGTTATGGATCAATGCAGGCATTGACGTCACATGAGTATTTTGCATTCTATATCACCTAGTTTGTATATTCTTCTGTTGTTGTGGTTGTGTTTTCTCTTTTTTTTCTGCCCTGTTAAGTGGAACTTGTGGGTTGGGATAAAAGCAATGCTTTTTATTATTATTCTCCCTGTTCCCCCAAGGGCAGGGTGGAGTGAGTGGGTGGCTCCATGCTTCTTTGTTGCTAGCTTGGGGCTAAACCATGACAAGTCCTTTTGGGTGCTCAGCTTTGGGATAAAAGGATTGGAATAACTGCTCTGACTAGAGCATGTTAAAACAAATCTGTGATGTATTTACTATACTTATTAAAGAGTTGCTGGTCACAATGTTGGTTTTTTTGTTCACATGCACTGGTGAGACTGCACTTCGAATCCTGTGTTCAGTTCTGGACCCCTCACCACAAGAAGGATGTTGAGGCTCTGGAACAAGTCCAGAGAAGAGCAACGAATCTGGTGAAGGGGCTGGAGAACAGGCCTTATGAGGAACAGCTGAGAGAGCTGGGATTGTTTAGCCTGGAGAAGAGGAGGCTGAGAGGAGACCTCATTGCTCTCTACAACTACCTGAAAGGAGGTTGTAGAGAGTAGGGAGCTGGCCTCTTCTCCCAAGTGACAGGGGACAGGACAAGAGGAAATGGCCTCAAACTCCACCAGGGGAGGTTCAGACTCCACATAAGGAAAAAATCCTTCACAGAAAGGGTCATTAGGCAATGGAACAGACTGCCCAGGGAGGTGGTCAACTCGCCTTCCCTGGAGGTGTTTAAGGCACATGTAGATGAGATACTGAGGGGCATGGTTTAGAGATTGGTGGGAATGGTTGGACTCAGTGATCCAGTAGATCTCTTCCAACCTGGTGATTCTATGATTCTATTCTATTCTATGATTCTATTCTATTCTATGATTCTATTCTATTCTATGATTCTATTCTATGATTATGTTATACAAATCCTTACATGTAGTATTTATTCCTCGCAATACTGTTTATCACCTCTAAGTAATCAGTCAAGATCATCATGTTGCTGACTTGTGTAGTATCAACTTACGATATAGCCTGGTTGTGTGTACATGACATTGCTGTCATATCTGTAGCTAATCTATGGAGCCCAGCTCTTTTACCTCCTCTTTCTTCCTTAGGCTAGTTACAACAGCTTTTAAGAATTTCAAGTATCCTTGGGATGTTAAGCCAGCATGCTCTTATTGCTATGTCTCCTGAACATGTTTCTGGTCTTGTTTAGGGTGTGGTGGTGCAACATCCCCCTTGGGTCACCTGCCTATCCAGGGTAAGTGGGGCATGTTGTGGGAAATAATTCAGAGCATTAAGGTGCTCCCTTAACACACTGAAACTGCTGTGCCTGAGAAAGAACCACTAAGAAAGGGAGTGATGGTCAGTCACCTCCTGACAGCCTGGTGCACCTGCTAGTAGGATCATAGCAACAATAGCAAAACTGTGCTTTCTGGAAAATGTTGGAGTTGATAGGTACTTTCTACCAATCATACATGAACTGTGGCCACAAATACTGGCCAAAGTCAATCACCTGGAATCATCCTGGAGGTGTTCAAGGCCAGGTTGGATGGGCCCTTGGGTAGTCTGGTCTAGCGGGAGGAGTCCCTGACCAGGGCAGGAGGTTGGAACCAGGTAATCTTTAAGGTCCCTTGCAATCCAAACCACTCTAAGATTCTGTGATCTGTGACCCTATCTATAGTGATCCTGAGTGAGACCCTTTGAGCTCTCTGGGACTGCAATGGGCTGCACACAGCATCTCCCTCTGAACTGGGACACCTTTCAGGGTTGTCTGCTGAGGTAAGGACCAGGACAAGGCTATAGACTCCTTATGACTCAACAAGCACCGGTGAGAATACCAATGCATTGAAAGTGACTATTTCACTAATCTCAAGAGGAGGGAAATTTTGGTTGTAGATACACCTCTGTGAATGTGAATTTATGAATCTCTGTATGTGCATAACTGCGTGTGATATTTGACTTAACCTTGTAGAAAGCACAGTGTGAACAGTCATGAACCTTGTCAGTCACAGGTAGGGGATGGCACACACGATCCCTTGGTTCCCTATTTCCTATGGCTCTGTGATTCTGTGACTTGGTGGATAAAACATGGCATGTGTTGCACTGCAGTTTCCACCAACTTCCACCCATCTACCTATTTGCCAGGGATTGCACCTGATGGCAAAGAAACTGAACTACCTCACTTTGCCCTCCCTGAGCTTTGTACTCCTTCAGTTCAATGTATGCGAGAAAATATGGCCTCAAACTCCGCCAGGGGAGATTTAGGCTGGACATTAGGAGGAAGTTTTTCACACAGAGGGTCATTGGGCATTGGAATAGGCTGCCCAGGGAGGTGGTTGAGTCACCTTCCCTGGAGGAGTTTAAGGGATAGGTGGACAAGGCGCTGAGGCACATGGTTTGGTGTTTGATAGAAATGGTTGGACTCGATGATCCGATGGGTCCCTTCCAACCTGGTTGTTCTATGATTCTATGATTTTCAGATCTGTAAATAAGTCACTGATTTGATTACAGCAATGCTTATTGGATCACTTTGAATCACTTGTTTAATCAACTGTTTTTTAAGTTTTAATGGAGTTTTCAGATTTTTGATCTACCTCAATAAGTTCTAAATTGCTACTAAATCAAAGTCTCATAAAATTTCTGTCTGTGACATAGGGTTGCGAAAACATTTTTTAAGAATACTATCCAGATATCTACCCAAAGGCTGGAAGAACATGGGTGGTTTGGCACATGGGAGAATCTGGGCAAGTATCTTAGAGAATTTCTCACTCTCAACATTTTGGAACTCCACTCCCAACCAGCTACAGGGCACAGATGGAATGACAGAATATTTGAAATTAAAAAATGTTGTGGCTATTCCAAATGGAACCAGAGCAACTGGCAGTGCAGAGACAAACCCATTGGCCAATGTCCCGTTGTGGCAAGATATTACTGCCCATGTTGAGAGTCTGGTTGTTAATGTATGCCATGTAGATGCCCACATACCAAAGAATAAGACCACTAAGGAACATCTAAACAGCAAGCAGGTGGATTAGGTTGCCAAGATTGAAGTGACTGAGGTGGATTTGAACTGGCAAAATAAGGATGAATTATTTATAGCTTGGCGGACCCATGACACCTCTGGCCATCAAGGAAGATACGAAATATAGAGATAGGCTCAGGATTATATCACACTCCCATGAACGAACCAAGGCAAGAGCTACATGCTTACAGTGGTGGGAGCAACTACTTGAAGATTGCTGGAAATATATTCTGTGCTCCATGCAACCACCAGAACACCATCCCTGGCCTGCAAAATACCTCTTAAACAAGAAAACTACTCATTCTGGTAGTTGATACCATCTCTGTGCAAGTAGTAAGACTAAGTCCAGGGGTTGCAAGCTGTGCCTGATGCTTGGAGTTGGAGTGTCCAAAGTCTGCAGAACAACAGTGTTGAACTGGTCCAGTTCAGACAACTCATCAGGGCTTCCATGAGTGAATGGGAGGATGCCACATTTCTGGTGGTTTAAGTTGGAAATGTGAGGTCTCTGCTAGACCAGAGATAAAAGGAAGTACCATGGAAAGCTGCTGTAACTGTCCACAAACCAAGGGCTGAAGTGAAGCCTCACCTGACTTGCATTGAAAGCACTAGCAGGGTCTTCGGTGCCTTCCTCATGTGTCCTTTGTTGCCTGCTTATGCACTAGGCTTGCAGAGAGCAGCTGTGGCCACCATATAGATTTTTATTAAATAGATCCTTAGCTGAGTATTTTGCATCTCATTCCTGTGCTGAGGTTTCAATAGTGTTTGCATGCATGATTCAGTGGAGTTGAATGGTTATGTTGATGAAGATGAGAATAACAAATTTCCAGGATAGTGTGAACTCTGAGTTGTGTGTAGCCTACTGTTCAAGTGCTATGGGTCAATGCGGTATCCTTCAGGAACTGAGGAAAGAGAACCTGGAAAAGGAAAGAAAAAATGTTGGCATTCATATAAAATTTTGCTGAACTAACAATAAAATAACATTATCATGGGAAGTATTGTGGTAGGATGAAATTACATCCCAAAAGAGCTTGGAACTGTGCAAATTTTGAAATCATAAATTAAAAAAATTGAAAGAATTTTATGACAGATTTCAGGCATGATTTACTACTTCAATGTTTTAGTATTATTTCTGAGAAACCGATATAGAACTCTATTAATAAAAACTCAGACTGACACTTTGGCTCCATAAGATTTAGGAATTAGTGTGATTTTATCTCATTAGCGCATTTATTGCAGTGTTCGTCCTTTTAATTAAGCATTAAGTCCCTCCAAGGTGAGTTTTATCATCCCATAATGCATCTGGGTTTTCACTACTTGTCTAACTACACATTAGGGGATGACACCACTTTGGAGAAACCTTAATTGTGCTATCACTGAAGCCTAATTCTTTAATTTGTCTAGTTTTGGGTGATAGGTTACAATTTCTTTGCCGTCTGCCGTAGGAAACCATACTGTGATGGCAGTTGCGTCCAATGTCAGTGGTACCATATACAGGTAGGAAGGCTGAATTCAAAGGACTTGACAAAGACCTGAGCCAAAGCCTAGAGGTCTTCCCGCTGCTTGTGGTGGCCATTGGAAGGGATCTGGGACATGACACTGGGCTAAGAGCTGCCAGTCCAGCTTCCTTACTGTCCTTGGAAGAGGACACAAACATGTTGCACTTGGGCTTTCCAGCCAGCGAGTAAGGTTGATGACGGGCTCCATGCAACACAGCTAAGCTTGAAAACAACTGCCGCATCTGTTTTTGGATGCGGGTTAAGGAGACTGTAAGGCTCAGATCTAGTGAGATCTTTGGGCTTCTGGTCCCCATGTGAAACATTGAGGCACAGAACCCACACTTCCTTTGTGCCAGTCAGTCATTGTTTTCATGGAAACAAGAGTGTGTCTTCTATATTGATAGAGGTATACATATGTGTATACATATAAGGCATGTATATATGTACATAAATAAACAGACCATTTTTGTCAAAAGGAATATGTAGTGTTTAGCACTTAAGGGAGACTGGGTGAGCAGGCAAAGAAGTGATGTGTAGTGGCCAAGAAGTATACTATAATGAAATAACAGCTACAGCCCTGTAAACAGTGTTTTTTTGCAGAATGAGCATGTGTATGTTTATAGCAGAAGTGGAAGTGATACTGTCAGCCTGTTTCAATAAGCTGTTTTGCTGTCACTAGATGGCAATGTAATGATATTCCGTCACTGTTTTGCCTTGATACGTCACTGCCAACTTGTGGTACTTGGTATTTCTCCTTAATAACCTTAATTTCTCCTTAATAAACCCTTACTAACGGTGTTATGGTTTTAAAAAAATCCCAATTTTTGTTTCCATTTTACTTTTTTTGCTGCTAACTTCTTTATTTAAGTAAATGATATAAGGACTGCAGGATTTAGAAAAGAATTTTGCATTGGTGTAAGCTTTGCAGGTCCACAACCCTGGTAAAATAGAGAACCTAATGATTTATTATCATGACTGTTGATGTTATTAGCATTAATATGTGAATTAATTTTTAATAACTGATAAATGCACCATGAGTGTAAAATAGAGTTAGCCAGCAATACAGATTTTTCTCAGTAAACAGAAAAGTCCAAAGAAGGGCAATTCATTGATACGTGTCAGACCAAACACTTGCAAATGAGGCAAAATCATTGTTATTTGCCTGAGCTGTGTTACTTCTGATTCAGTGAGAATTGTGTTTGATTTGATAAAAAAGGTTCAGGATCCTTAACTATTACTACAAAGCTTGATTACTTCATTACTCCTATGTTCTCCAATCTTAAAAAAAGAAAGAAAATAATAGCTTTCTTTTTCTTAACCCTAGTAAAAACATACCTTTAAAATAAACAACAAGGGTGAAAATTAAACACAAGCATATTACAAGTATAGCAGTATCAAAGCAGTGTGCCTTCCATATACAGAGTGGAATTAAGTCCATAAAATTTTTGTATAAAACTCTTTCCTTTTGCAACTATCTAATCCTGAAGAGTTAACACCCTTCTTATGTTTTCCATTTTTTTTATGTAATACTTCTGCAAGTGCTTTGAAGGATGTCTAGAAACATCACTTAAGTCTGAAGATGTAAAGACAAGAAAACTAAATCGTTTATGATGTTTAATATCTCATTATAAGAAAAACACCTTTTCACAGTCAGGTAAATAGCATGAAAAAGGATTATGCCCCTCAGAACAGTTCTGTCCAAGCAGGCTTATAGTTTAATAATACCTTCTCAGGCTGGTCAGTACATGCACTTCTGAAGACCAACACTGTCCCATCCCAGAGCTGAATGCATCATATGTCTCCATCCTTTCCCCTGGACTCTCCCTAGGAGTCAGTCCAGGAGGAAGTGGTCTGAGCAAAGGGCCTAGCTAGAAGCAGATCTGCTCATGCTAAACCCAAATATTAAGTTGAGCATCAGTAAAAAGGACAGGTGTTGAGAAGAAACGTGGCTGACCCAAAGAATGGATTTATCTTCCCACTCCTGAGGCTTCAAAAGCACAAGAGATGTGGGGAACATCTGAAAGGAGGGAACATGGTGCCAGTTCTATATGTCACTGCGGATGGACAGTAGGAACTCTGTGGAACAACCTGGTTTGGTCTCTGTACCACTCCAGCTGATGTAAACAAATACCGTGCTCTTTAATATGCACTGCTTGTGCCTATAGACCCTCTGACTGGTTTCTGTACAAAAAATGATTTAAAAGATTACCCCTATCATTCCAGCACACTCTCTTCTCACTTTCTTCTGAACAGCTACCACCTGTACTTCCAGCACAGTTGGAAAGACTCATGACTGGTATTGGTGAGGCAAACCAGGGAGCCACATCAGAGGTTATAGATGAGTTCACACACATTGTAGTATAAGAGGCTCAGTTAAAGAATTTTAGTAGCATTTGGGTGATTGGCATTACAAAATGTTTGAAAGACACAGCTACATATGTCAGTTTATATCTTAAATAACCACTCTTTATTTACACATAATCTGAGCTTTGGGTTCAGTTTTGGCATTTTTGGGCAGATTGTTGTACTGCATGTGAGGGTGATGATCCCCATTGCCTGATTCTTAGACCAGTCCTGGCACTTTGAGGCAATCTAGTCAGAAATTCTGATTCTTTTCTATGCGGGTATGTAAATCAAATGATGGTCTCCTGAAGTAAGTTGAAATGTGCTGACATAAAAGTGTCCTGAAGAGAGACTGAGGCACGTATAGTGATGCATATTAAGTATTATGGGGCTACCAAATCCATTTCCCTAAATTTCAGTTTTCTCCTATGTAGGCAGTCCTAGGGTTGTCCTCCATGAGAGTGATAGGATTACTCTGTGCAATTGCAATGAAGCTGTATTAAAGGTCCAAGTGTAGGGACTTCCCCCTTCCTATATAAAGAGGTTATGAATTCTGAATATAATCTGAGGAAAAGTTATCTTGCCCTGCTTCAGAAATGAAAAGTCACCTATTTTTCCAATGAATTACAGGAAAAGGGTTTTTATTATATGAGAAATACAGCCTACCACTCTGCCGCAGGGTGCAGGAATCACCTTTTGATCCCAAATACGGATGCTCAAGTTTGTAAATTTAATAAAAAAAATTAAAAAAACCTGTAGTAGTGCTTACAAGAGACACAATAAACTCTGATTAGATCTCAGTGGTTTTGTATCAGAGCTTCTTTGGCTTGTGCGTTGGTGAGAGCTTCAGATGGGATAATAGCTTCAGACAAATGCTAGAGCATATGAAGTTTAAAGACCCATTCAGATCTCACATTGTTCAGGAAATTGGAATAATCAAGTGTGCTTTCTGTCACTGTCCCTTGTGTGCCTAACTGTCCATGCCCTCCATCATTTACTCTCACATAATAAAGGATATATCTATACTTCTCACATTATCTGCACAGCCTAGGTGTTTGCATGCTGTGAATATCTCCATCAGCACATCTCTACTCACCTATAAACCAGAAAAGTGTCAAAAACAAATAACTGGGTGCCATCAAAACATCACAGATGCTTCTGGCATTTGTTATCTTATTCTTGTCAGTTACAACTGAGTGAAATGGATCTTTGAGATGTGCAGCAATGTTATCCCCTCATGTATGCTTGTCATACATTTATCTTAGTGCAAGCAATAAAACAAGGGAGGCAAGATTAGGGTGAAGTGGGGGAGACCTATTGTGTGACACCCAATCCAACTGCTACCTGTGTTTACCCAGACAGACTTACTTCATGAGCTTTAATTGATACTAAAATGCAAGTTGTCATTGTGCAAAGATGATTGATGACTAATTGAACCTCAAATCTAAGACCTGTGTCAGCAGCTTTAGCCCAATCATTGTTATTGTTAAAAAGGTGACCTGTATATAGATTTCACATCATCTTTTAGTGAGAAGTGTCTCAGTATGAATAAAGGTGAGAGGGACAAAGCTTAAAAAGTCTGTGGTCTTTTTTCAAAGACAGGAAAATGTCCTCTATTCAGTTTGAAATTTGTAAGATGCATGTAGGTAATAAATACTTCCACAGTGAATTTTCTTGGACTTCATTTGGGATTTGGACAAAAAATTTCTTCATGCTTGCCTCTTCCCGTTGTGCCTTTTATGTGAAGTTGATAAATTTGCAGAATATTGGTGGATTTTTTTTTTTATTTCTATGGCGTTAAAAAAAAATCAACAAGTATGTGAAATTCCTTCAGTCCCAGGTGCATGTATTACAACACCATTTCCTGAATGAAAGAATTCCTTACATTGAGCTGAATGCTTGAAAGTTTGGGTGCTCCTGTTCAGCATGCTTCCAAGCCTTTTGATAGTTACTTGTTTCTGCTGCAATTGGACAGCATTTATCTATTTTATCTGATTGAAATATAAATAATATACATTTATACCTACTACATTTCTTCTAACGTTCTCCTGGCTCAGTGCACCTGCCACAGCAAGTTATGTTTATCTCTCTTCCCCTTTGAGGTAACAAATATTGGCTCTGTTTAAATGGTTGATTGAAAATTAAGAATCAAACATGTAAAAGTTTGGTCCCTGACTTAGAAACAGAGATGGTTATTCCCACTGGCAGCATTCATTATGGCTCAGCCACTTGCAAAGGAACTATAGAAACACAAACCATTCCTACCTCTTCATGAAGGCAGTTGAGTACCAACTTCTGTTTTTCTAATCCTTGAAATCATCACCCTCAGCAGTTTTGCCTCCAAGATGTTGGTGTAGTATGGACCAGGTATGTCTCAAAGGAGGATGAAGCAGACTGGAGAGGAAGAATGTCTAGGCCAAAATGATTTTGTTTCTACTAGTAAGCCAAGAGCCTCCTAAATGCCTTGGACCACATGAAGCTTCATGTAAAGCTTTTAGATATCCAATGATGTATATTGTATGTAAAATTGCTACTGTGCTCTTTTTCTAAGTGAAACAACTACATAGCTTATCTTTCTTCTTACTGATAAATACATATTTTTTTTTTAAATCGGAAGTAGAAATCTAGCTCAGCAATCTAATGTTCTGGATTTTGGCAAATCCTCTTACCCACAGTGCCTGAAGAAGTCTCAGGGATGTTATAAGAGGATGTATATATGAAGGAGGGTTATCTTTATGCAGCTTCTGCAGAGGTCTGTTTGCAGCAGCCAGGATGATGCCTTTCACTGGACTGAGTGAGTGTATGTGATCTTGTTTCACAGACAGCATCAACTCACTAGGGGGGAAAAGTATATTACTGTTTAAGTGCAAAAATAATTGCAAAACAAGAAACACTTGCCTGAGAAGATAACATAATACAGAGTGAGTGAGTATGAAAGTCATTCATAAAGGACAGGATATTAAACCCATGGGGAGGGGGCAAGCTATTAATCTATGTGTCTGCGATGTCAAAGACACATGCCAAGTAGTTCTGCAATTTGGACACCTTCCAGCAGAGATGTTCACCAGGCAAAGTGCAGAACTCGTCCTATCTTCCCTCAGTTCTTGGGTTTCTGGGGAAAGAGTAGTAAATATTTTATGAGAAAAGGTAACAGCAGTAAACAGAATTGAACTGGAGCAGTTCAGGAAACACAGGGCGTGACAATTCCTCCTTTTCACAAGATAAGAGCCCTCTAAAAAGACCACGCGAGAAGCCTATATCCAAGCTACAACTGCATGACAATCTGCCCATAGATACTCTTTTTCCAAACTTGATGCTGTCAGGCTCTGAAAGGGGCAGATATTTGAAGCAACTGAGTGGGGGAGGTGGAGTCCTGCATTGCCTTATGTTGTCAGGCTGACTGGTTGAGGGGAGGTGGTCGCCATGGTCTGCTAGGTACAAGTTTAAAAGCAGAAGCAAGTAAAGGAACAGCCTTTGCTGGTAGATTATTTCCCCCCCACCTTCACACAGAGTGCTTAGTATCACAGGATGTGTCACAATGTGGAGTCTGAATGCAAGTCTTGAAGTATTTTCTCTTCCTGATGACTACCTAAGTTTTTGCTGATATAGGAATACCTTGGTATTTGTATTAGAGCAGCAAACAGTCCATCAGTGGGGTTGTAGATTTACTGTGCCAGTTGTTAAGCACACATAGAGTAAAATGGATTTCTGCTTACAGCCAATGGGGGCAGGCAGGGCTATGGTTAAGCAGCATTACTGTTGGATTTTAAGTATAACTATGAATAACTTGGATAAGGTTACTGCAGAGGTCTGTACTAGAATCAAGGAGTGTTTTTAGCTAACCCGACTCCTTCTCTAATTCAAATGGGAAGGGGTTGAACTGTCAGGCAGGCAATATTCCTCTCTTCTTTAACAGGGACTTCAAAAGTAGTCAGAGATTGCAAAAATGTTGCTCATTGCTGTTACCCTTTTCTTCATATTCTTTGCTGGTTTTTTTTTTTTTTTTTTTTCCTGGTTTGGTTTGTTGGTTTTCAGGTTTTTTTCTTAAACTTGACAGAGGCAAAGGAAGGAGGAGTTAACATTTTGATGGCAAATGCTTGTAAGGTATAGCCATTAAGTTTGTATTTCAGAAATTGACAGACTCATTTCGTTACAGGTACACAAAACAATCATGGTCCTGCTAAGTGCATACTGTTTCTTATCCAGGTAACCAAGCTGGGGTTGTCTTAATCTGTGTATTTCTAAAGCTGTATAGAATTACCTCATCATGACTATCTCAGAGACAGTTTGTAGGCAGAATTCACAACATACATTGATTGTTTTCTCATGACTTTGAAAGAAATTGCCAAATTTTCAGGTCATGCCTATCGACTCTGCTTGCTTGATATTAATGATACAACAGTGGAAGTCAGGTGGGAACCTGGACTGTCAGGCTGGAATGTGCTCTGTGCTGTGTGTTTGCCTCTGGTTTGGATCGGATCACTTCTGAAGAAAGAGAGAGGTGTCTTTACCCTTTCAGAAAAAGAAACTGACAATTTTTCTTTTGCAAGTTTTGAATGAAAAGTTATCAGACAGTGGGAGGCTGAGCTCCTGCACAAACTGTATTTTTATTGATTTCTCGGTTGCTCAAACTCTTGTTTGATGGAGAAAGTGAAGTCCATATGGACATGCTCAGGTTAGTTGATGTGGCCCAGAGAAAAAGCAAGGATGTAACTGTGGCATCATAGTGCTTATTCCAGTGTTCCTGGTTCTCAAGCAAGTGGAGGGATCTGTGTCTATGTGGAATGTGTAGCTACGTGTGTAGCTGGGACTTGTGCTTCACTTCCCTCCACTTGCTATTATGGACCATATAAAAAGGTCCTTTGTAAAGCAAGTTTATAAATAATTTAATGGCAGACATAAAAAGCTTTTACTTTTTTTTAACTGGCACTTTTTTTGTAAATCTGTCTATGTGAAAAATATTCCTAGCAAAGTTCACACAGACAAGGCTTAAAGTTATTATTAGGCATATAAATTGACTGCTTTCTCATTTATATGCAGGCAAATTTCTTTAATTTATTAATCTAATTTGCATAGAAAATTATGGCACTCATTTAAGGAAGTCTCATTTAAGGAAGGTTTTATAAATACTATAACTGTATGGAAACACAAGAAAATACATAAGTGTGCTTCATATTTTTTTCCCTTTCCAAAAATATTTTTCTTTAGGTGGATTTTTTTTTTTTTTTTGCCTATTGCAAGAATCTGGAACTTATTTGAAAATTGCTTCACCAATACATATTTTGTTTTCTTATATTTAATTTAGGCCAGAGGAAAAAGACTACTGAACTTAAGTTTTAAAGTTCACAAGATGAGGAAATCACTTAGAGGAACAGTTCTGTGGTAATGTAGGAAGACACTTAATTAACTGAGGCTTCATTTAAAAGTGTAATGTAAATCTTTTCAAAATTAATCAAAGTCTCCACTGAATTATATTTTAGCCAAGTTTTACAGTCACAAGGATCTTAAATCAGCAAGACCTGTCACTGTGAGAGCTGTGGTAGTGTTTTCACATTCTCTGAAAACTCATCTGCTCTTGGGCTTGAAAGTCTTTTCCCCGGGTCCATTTGTTCTAGCAACAGCTGGCTTTTTGAGGCAGCACATTAGCAGCTCACAATTAAACAGTATTCCAGCTAATTTGATCTTTGGCAGATGAAGAACATCAATGACAGTGAGCTTCTTCCCTCCCACCCTCTGCTTGTTGTGTTTTAAAAAAACCTTCATTTTACTTTAATTGCTCTTTGGAGACACAATTGCTGGAATTCTGTCTTCATTATGGTGTCCAGCTGAGAATTTGTTCTCCCATCTTGCTGAGGCAAAAGGAGAGAGCACGAGCCCACACACGCTGCAGATGTGCAAGTGGTAAACCGGGGGAAGCAGTGACAATTAAAGAGCATATGGTCAAAAATAAATCTGTACAGTAGTGCCAGTCCATATTAATCACAAGATAAAGAATAATAGCGTATCTGTACAAGTAGCATGCTAAATCTCCTATTACATTTACTAGCGTTCATATATCTGTATCTGTATGTTTATTAGGGTGTCTTATATGATATACTATATGAAGTGAGGGAGGATTTATAGTACGTTTTGTGTAAACGGACCTTATAAAAAACTGCAAAAAAAGGCACAATGAAACATCAACATCTGGAAAGACGTATGTCACCGGAATAACACACACCAAATATGTATATGAATATATAAAAGAACAATAGAATTAAAGCTTTACATTAGTATGCCAAGCTTTTTTACAAATCTGAATAAAAATCTAGTCTGTAAGATTTCTTCTCAGGTTTAGCATGTCTTCATGCCGTATCATCATTAACGTGTTACTTTGTGAGCTCCTGGGGATTTGTTAGTAAGACTTATTTTAGAAATAACTTCACACTTTTTTGAGATCAAACTGTATTCCCTGAATTTATGTTTCGTGGAGGGTCTGAGGAACAGGCAGAACTAGACTGGGAGAATTCTTCAGTGTACATAAGGTTTTATCAACTAAAACAACACTTTTCACAGGTCTGCTTGTATTCCTTATGTTTAAACTAGGATTGGGCAGGGAGGGGCTGGATGAGACAAGCTGTAGCATTATCTTGGAGACCATGTCCATATTGGGAGTGGGTGGTCTGGATTATGAACTGGTGCTCCATGTGCAGGTGTGAACATAAATTTTTGGAAGTCATAGCACTGTCTCAGGCCTCAGGCTTTGGAAAAGCCTTTCCAGAATGGCTGTTCTCCCATAATTTGGAATGTGTAGATCTTCAAGATTTCAGCTCAATTCTCTGTTAAGAATTAATCCAGTACATCTCTTTGCTTTAAAAAACCTAAACATATATGTGTCTTCAACCATGGTAAAATATAAAGGATTTTTCTAATCAGCACTTCCATAAAACTGTGAAGCTGCTGCTACTCAGGTTTCAGAGAGGGGATGTAGAAATTGATGACTTCTTCTAGAGAAGGATGATGCAGTCAAGGGGAGAATGAATAGAAGGGATTCTGGGTTGAGAATAGCAGCCACACAAGGCAGAGTTCTGTGTATTGCAGATATCAAAGGTTGTTGTATGTTACTCAGCCTCAAGTCTGAACCAAAGGAAAAATCTACTTTAGGGGCGAATCTATCCAGTTTTCTTTGCAATTCTAGCATTTTTCTGTAAAGGATACAAAGGTTTCCTTTACTCCACTAATACTGTGTTTGAAGGAAGGACTGTCACACGTCTCAGATTAGGCCATACAAGCAGATGCTCTGCATTAATTCTGAGACCCACTAATGTAGACCCAAGTCAGATACCTGTCCTTTGCTGAATTGTATCTGTACACCTGTTTCTGCCCAGCAAAGCACTGAAGCATGTATTTAAAGTGTTGTTGAAAGTACTTACGTGGTTAATCACACAATTATTATCTTTCCACTTTGTACAGTGTTTTACGATGAATTAATTTTCCCAAAGAACACGAATGTTTAAGAATAAGTGCCAGAGGTACTGTACGATATAGTAGCATTGGGGATTCCTAATATTGTGGTTTCCATCATTAACGTACAAATGCCTTCAACCTGAGAGAAGTGAGCATTGGGGCCTTTTGGAAGTACAGGTCTACAGCACAAACTATCAGCCAGCTTTTGTTCATCTAGGTCTTGCTTTCTGTCTTCATCACCCAATAGCCAGAGTTCTCAAGCATGCTTCTTGGCTGCATTTCTCATTTGCAGAAATAATGTCATCTGGAAAGAAATACAATGCATACACAAAATATTATCAGAAGAACAGAGTGTCCTTGTGCCTGTCACAGGCAATAGTCATGCCCCATTTATAAGCCTGTCTCTGTGTAGTGGTACATGCCAGGACTGGTTTGCACAGAGTGGGAATGGGGCTGCTTCAGAAACAGTGAGAATGCTAAGGAGGTGCATGTTGGAGACAGACTTCATCTGACAGGAAAGATCATAGAATTGCTTTTTTAAAAATCAGGTCCTCAAATAGAGAACTTTTTGACTTGATATTTCAATAGATATGGAATTATTTTTCAGTCTTTCAATTCACACAATCTCATCAATCTATCATGCAAGAAATACCATAACTGTGCATTTACCTGTGTTTGCTCCTGTACTGCCACTGATTGCCATGTTTTATCTCTATCCTTACTAAGTAGTTACAATAAGGAAGGATAAGAAATGAAAATTCCCTCTGACTCAAAGATGATTCAGTTGAGAGACTCAGGTGATGTGCAGTCTCATGCCAGATTTTTGAGTGCAAAGGGGATGAAACCTTCCTTGAATTAAAGCCTTATATTTTAAACTTTTGCAAGTAATAGCACCTCAAGTAAACATTTCAGATAGTCTGACAACCACTCCTCTTCTGTCGTTCTTGCCAGTATTAAAATGTTTCTGTAAACTAATTGAGAATGAATGGTTGAGGCTGTGTTGTGGTTGTTGATGGCTTTGAGTTCAAACAGAATTATTAACACGTGCTGAGGCATCCAAGCATTACTGAGTTCCCCCAAATGGAAAGCAGTCACTGTGCAAGCTTCCTTAGGTGGACAGTAAGATTCTGCTGGTCAGCATCTCACATTTCACGTCAAGCCTGTTCTTTCCGGCTTCCTCTCAAGCACATGATATGTGTGCAGCAACCCTCCTAGATTTACTGTTTTGAATCTGAATGAGGAAGCAGCTGCTGATGCTGTGATGATGCATGCAATCTAAGGCTGCCAGGTTTCCATTCCTGCCTATGGGGAGTTCCTTTGGCTTCTACTGGGAAGCTTACTGGGCATGGTCAGAGTTTTAGGATGAGCTGGGGACACTGTTAAAATGCAGTTCCTGAGATGTAAATGACCTATACAAGGTCCTGATGTGGGTAGGAGGGATTTTTTTTTTCAGGATGATTGTCCTCATAGAAATGTTTTTGATAAGTTGATGGTTTTGTGATAGTTTCTGAACAGGTGTCCTTTCAAGGTTAGAGTGTCAGTTGAAGCATTTGAATGGCATAGTTTACAGCCGAAAAGATGGCTTTGGTGGATGCCTTGATTTTTGTGGCAGGCTGCCCAGAACTTAGTCCTGATGTAGAAAATATGATTTTGTTAGAGTGGACTGTGAATCAAAACCTGATTTTTCTCCATTGTTCTGTTGTTAGGAGAACTTTTTGAGCTGAACATTGGTACTGGGTAGATGCAATTCTGCTTAATTATGCTCCCTGTGCCTATGCTGGTCAGGTCTTTCTTGCAGTTGCTGTGCCCAGGCTGAACTCTGCCAGTTTGGATGAAACTACCCCAAAAGTATCCCTTCCTCCGTATCTGTGAACTGGAGGAGATTCCTGAAGTGGAGAATGTTGATTAGAGCAGTGAAAGGGACTCTGGGTCTTCATCTCTATAAGACTATCAAATTGAGGTCATTTGGGGTGATGATCTTTTAATGAAGCTGAAAAAAGACACTAAATGCTGCAGAGGGTAACAGGATAAGAAAGTGATGCAAAAGTTCTGTGATTATTTTCACTTAAAAGAAAAATATTTGTAATTTACAAAAACAATGGTACATGAACACTAATAGAAATAAGTGTTTAAATAGCTAAAAAGGTCACTTGCAGACAGAGCATTCATCTATCTGCTTTTCTCTCTAGTTGTATGTGGAATAACGTCCAAGTTATTGTATTCATCTGGGTTTCTCTGTTCATGTCTACAACCTTAAGCAGTATCCAGGGCTGTTTTGATTGCTCGGTCTCCTTTTTGGCACCTGTTTATTTACATCAGTCTTTGTTATATTAAATGTAGCTCTGAAACTGTCCTACCCATTGTGGTTGAAGCACAGTTCATTACAGACAGTTATGCTGCATGTCATCATGAAGGGTCATAAATACTAGAAATTTACAGATTGTGAAAAATGAAATTATAAAAATACATATTTTGACCCCATGTTTGTGGATTGACTCCACTACCTTGGATAGGAGTAAGCAGGTCCAGGTTGCTCTTCAATGCATTGAAGTATCAACTCTACTGTATGCTTTGGCACAGGCAAACATGCTCATTAAGAATTCTGGGCCACTCCAGAATGTTAACATGTCATTAATATGCAAAGTGCAGATATCAGTCTGTTTTTATAATGCTATTCTATGCATATAAGCCCTAGCACTTGAAGAATGAGACTCTATTCCTAGCTACAGCAACATCCTAAATAGAATCACCAGGTACTGTGGAAGTAATCGGACAACATGAGAGACTTCAAGTTCAGATCTTTCTTTTAACCAGCTGTTGAACCCATCTCAAATGTCTCTTCCCTTCACTGACAGATAACCATCAAAGCCTTTTCCTCCTCCCATTACAGGTGAGTCCCTTGAGGCCCTGCAACTTGTCTTGACTTCCTCTCCTCTACCCAGCTTTTTGTCCAGAAGAGTGTCATTTGCTTTGTGTGAGATTTGGGTATTTTTACTTAAGATGTCCCTATGCAAGAGTAAAGGGATGTTTAAGCCTGATGTGTCAGTACTGGTGACAGAAAAAGCTCTCCTTTGCCTCTTGGATTGACTGAAATGATGGATGGTTACATGTACTTAAAATTTGAGTACTGCTGGCTGAAGGTGTTGGGCTAATGCTCTCATAGTCCATAATAATATCCCATATCCACACAGAGAAGATGAAAATGTGGGTCAAGGAAATGTATGCTAATATTCCTCTTCTCTGACAGTCCAGATCCCTGTAAAAACAATGGGAAGGAACACACTACTTTAAATGTCTGATCCTTAACCTGAAGGAACTACCTGTGAAGTCGAATAGCTTGTTAACCTAGATGAATCCTGTGTTTCTTCCTCAAACAGCCCAAAAATGCAGGCGTTAGTGGTGCAGAGTTGTGCCCAATGAACAGGACACATATTAGTGCAACCCCTTCTTATGAGTGGGGTTGAAACCTGTATTCCTGATATTGGCACCATAAAAAAAAATCTTTCAAGGAATGACATGAACTGCTAAAGTAGAAGATCTGAACAGGATCTTGACTTATGCAGTGCTGTTTCAGGAAGAGAGGATCACTTGCTTGTGAGGGTAGATCCAACAGCACTGCTTTGGCCATTTGTACTTTCCACCTGTGATTCTGTTGTCAATAAAGGATTAGAAATAACAAGACAATCCTCTCCAACTGCAATGGATCTTAGTGCAGAAGGGCCTACAGGACATAGATGCCACAGAGCACCCCTTAGTTTTAATTTTTAACTTAGGCACATGGGCATTAGTTTTGAATTTTAGTGTGTAAATCTAGAATAAAATAGTTTTGTAAAATATACAAATA
This sequence comes from Coccyzus lansbergi, assembly GCA_033558105.1. NCBI lineage: Eukaryota > Metazoa > Chordata > Aves > Cuculiformes > Coccyzidae > Coccyzus > Coccyzus lansbergi. The sequence goes on along the minus strand of JAUMJK010000289.1, from coordinate 193,082 downwards.
TATTGATATTTCATTGTGTTTAGTGCAACAGGATATTATTTTACCACTTAAATGGTGTGACCAGCAGGTCCTAGGAGGTTATTCTCCCTCTATACTTGGCACTGGTGAGACTGCTCCTTGAATATACTGTGTTCAGGTCTTAGCCCCTCACCACAAGAAGGATGTTGAGGTTCTGGAGTGAGTCCAGAGAAGGGCAACAAAGCTGGTGAAGGGGCTGGAGAACAGGCCTTACGAGGAACAGCTGAGAGAGCTGGGGTTGTTTAACCTGGAGAAGAGGAGGCTGAGTCGGGGGAGACCTTATTGCTCTCTACAACTATCTGAAAGGAGATTGTGGAGAGGAAGGAGCTGGCCCCTTCTCCCAAATGACAGGGGACAGGACAAGAGGGAATGGCCTCAAGCTCCACCAGGTTCAGACTGGACATTAGGAAAAAAATCTTCACAAAAAGGACACTGGAATGGTCTGCCCAGGGAGGTGGCTGATTCACGATCCTTGGAGGTGTTTAAAGGATGGGTGCTTGAGGTGCTGAGGGGCATGGTTAGTGATTGATAGGAATGGTTGGGCTTGGTGATCCAATGGGTCTTTTCCTGCCTGGTGATTCTATGATTCTATGAAAATATTTCTCATGTGTTGTGCCTTTTCTTAGAGATGCATTGAAGTGTAGGAACTTTAGAGATATGCCAAGCCAGCCACCAGGTAGATTTGCTACAGAGGAAAATGTACTGCCTGAAAGTAGTGTAAGCATGACAAATACGAGATCTTGTCTTTATATTTGTACCTAAGCACATCCCAAGGTACTGAAGGAGAAAACCAGAAAGGAATAATATGCTAACTTTGTTCTGTACAAGGTACCCTGCACTTAAAATAGTATCCATTAGCTTACCTGTTTATCGGTGCGTGTTTAAGTCTGTCTTGCTTCATTCTTTGAGAGGAGCTGCTTTGCAAATGCAAGGATCTCATAAGGGAAACAAACAATAATACTTGCTTCCTGGTCTATACAGCTGATTCAGACTCTTTTGTGATGTATTAAAAGGATTGTAGCTTTTTCTGAAACAGTTAACCTTTACATTAAATGGTCTACAGGTGCCAGCCTCACATGAGGCAGCAGTAATGTTCTGTTGCATAAATCTATGCTTGAAGTTATTCTGTGTTTAAATACATTGCTGTAACATCTGCTGAAGTTGGTGATGCCTTGATAAGACCAGCAAAGAATTGTTGGTACAAAAGAAAAGATGGGTCTTGTCATAGTAGAACTACTGTGTTGCTTCCAGTGATAATTGTGAAAGATCAGTAAGTGCTCTACTGAGAAAGAAAATCCAACAATAAAAATAAAAAATAATAAAAAAACCCCACCCAACAAAACCAAAACCAACCAAAACAAAATTAAATAAACAAGCAAAGAAACCCAAACAAAACATAAATGAACCTGTGTCAGGGTTCATAGATACCCATTTTCCAGATGGACTAACTGAAGCACAGGAAAGATTAGGAATCTGCTATCACTCAGTGAATTGGAACAACTTACCATGCAACTCAGAAGTCTGCCTTTAGCCTTTTTTACTCGAGGAGTAAGATAGTATGCTCGGAACAAAAGTGTCTGGCTTCCTGCATGGAACGAAATTAAATTAGCATGGCGGTATGTGCTTCATACATCTGCTGTGTAATATGCTTTGCAAAACACAGACATTCAGAGCAAGAATGCAGATGCTCCACTACTTGCTAAGGTTAATGACAATTATCCCTGTTTTTGATGGCAAACGAAGTCACGAGGCTCTCATTTCCACAATCCATCATGCTACCATAGGCTTACTGAGTGATACTTCATGATAGGCTGGTGAGAAAAATATACAAACTCATATGCTGGTGTTGCAAATCAATTCTGCAGCAAAGTGGAAATAACTCTTGTACCAATAAGCAGTGAGGCCTATAAAAAAAAAATACCCGTTTTCTGAATTTTCAACTTGCAGATAGCAGGAGAAGCCATCAATCATGTTAGAGAGCTTCTATTCCAGCGATGTTCTTAAAGACACGCCAGATGAAATCGGACAAGACCAGAATATGCAAAGCCCCCCCACTTTTTATGTTGCTTTTTTCCTTCTCTCCTTTCTAGATGGTTGAGTACGGGAAGGGATGTTCCTTTTTCTTTTCTTTCTCTACCTTCTTAAGGCAAATCTGTAGCCTGGCAAAAGCATGTATGTTGGTTAAGTTTACTGTCACAATGACTAATTCATTTCTTCACAAGTGGCTATTAATCATACATTAATGAGATACTCTCTTTACTTTGGCGAATAAAGATTCTGTGGCAATTCTCTCTCCTTGGTACCCCAAGCAGGCTAAAAGCATGTGCAACTCAATTAATCTTACTGCACCGTGGGGTGTTTGAAACTGCTCACCAGCTGAAGAGAAGCAAATAGCTGGGCCGTTTAAACTGTCCATATTTCACTGTGTAAATTCAGAAGCACTTAATCATTCCTTCAAGCATTCTTTTGTTCCTTGACTTTCTGCCTTGTTATGTGTTCAAAGCATAGTCTGGGCCACAATTAAAAAAAAAACCTCCAATACATCCTGTTTCAAGTATGCTCAAATAAACATGTGCTACCTGTTATCTTGCAAAAGTGATTATCATGTGTGTAGCAAATCATAATTATTGAAACCTACTAGTCTTGTTCTCAACATCCCTTGAAATCCATCCATGTTGTTAATGTACGCAGTAAACAAAAGGAAAAGGGTATCATGCATTGGAATACTCTTTCATTTTCTCATTGGCAGAGATGCAAAATACTATAAGATGGAAAGAAATCATTGACTAGATTGACATCTCAGATAAATTTAAAATTTCCTCTTTATTATTGATTAAATTAACTCAATTTGCACCAATAGAAAGCCTAATGTATTTTCCAGCAATTAATCTGGGGTCGAGGTTGTTCAGCTTGGAAAATAGAAGACTCTGGGGACACCATATGGTGACTTTCCAATACGTAAATGGGGGCTATAAGAAAGATAGGGGAAAACTTTTTTGCAGGGCCTGTAGCAATAGGACAAAGGGTAATGGTTTTAAACTAAAAGATGAGAAGTTTAGACAAGGTAGTAGGAAGAAATCTTTTTCACTGAGGATGGTGAAGCACTGGAACCTGTTGCGCATGGGTGAATTACCCATGCCTGGAAACATCGATGGTCAGGTTGGATGGGGTTCTGAGCAACCCGATCTAGTTGAAGGTGTCCCTGGTCACTTCAGAAGGTCTGAACTAGATGACCTGTAAAGGTCCCTTCCAATCTAAGTGATTCCATGATTATATTAATTTGTTTGGTTTAGGAAAAAAACTGAGCAGTACTGTATGGATTAAGATAACACGAGGCCCAAGCCTAAGGTGATTCTCAAATAGGTGGCGGAGAGCCTGGCTGATTGCTATCTGTATCCAAAGACACTTCAAAATTTGAGGTAGGTACAGTATTAACTCCATCTGTAATAATAATATGTAGGTTGAGAGTTGTCCCAGTTGTGTGCTGTGCCATCAGGAGCCATTTGAGAAATACAGTCTCTCTATTCAGAGTTACTGGGACATATTCAAAATCATTGGCCAGTTCTGTTGATAATTAGTCGTGAAATAAGATTTTAGGCATGCATCAAAATCTGTGTATCGAGGGGTATAAGACAACCTCTTAATATTGGAATTGTAGTAAGGAGGTTCTAGGTTCATTTTTGCTCGGTAGGGTTGCTTTCAGTTTGATCTGAGATGGCTAATACAGGCTACTGACACAAGATACCAAAGCATGTAGATGTTTTGTCTCATTCAATATTGCATTTTGTATGTGGCCTGTCTATAATTTTCACTAGTTCAAATGTCAAGATAGTTATGAGAAAGTTCTGTTTACTTCTCAGTGTTCACTAACCCATGTGAAATGAATTTTTGAGGCTTGGTGCCTCACTTTGAAAGCCATTACTGTCATAGCTAATTAAGTCCTTGTTGGACGCATTTTCAGGGAACTCAGCTGAACTGGAAGAGAGCTGTGGAAGTGGTCGGGCCAGAGGTGGCCTAGAGGAGGTAGCAAAACATCACCAAGACTTGTTTTGTGCAGCTAGCAGGTGAAGAAAAGTCAGATTGCTGGAAGGTTATTGCGTTTTACAGGGTGCCATGGTGTTGTGCACCATGCAGTGCAGCGATGTTCTGTTGAGTGCTATGGGCAAGTAGGAAGATAAGTGCAAGGACATATCTTGATGCCTTCTCATCACTGCTTTCCTGTCTGCTTGTCTGTTCCATCACTGCCAGTGGTCTTCTCTGTTTCCAGCGGCTGTCATTAGTTTAGTCTTAGTCTCTGCAGGATAGGAAGGGATTGAGTCTAATCCTTCACATGCCTTGATGTGTTGCTCTGTTAAGGATAATGTCTACTAGTTACTCAGGTTTGGCTAGAGTAGAAACTGATGGATAGCTTCTTAAATTGCTCCTACTTAGAGACAGAAACGTTTAGCCAGCTGAAAACACACACTCACATGTGCCTGCACTTCTAGGCTTTCAACATGTTTCAAATCAGTCTGCAAACTGTTTAACCAAATGGTCAAACCAATAGCTGTGGAATTGCTTTTTAGAAGCCACTGTCAGTTGATGATATGAAAACAAAAAAAAAAAAACCACTCTGTACTTCTAGTTATTTTTACTGCTGACACTTCAAATGACCTTCTCTGCTTAGTTCAAGAGGCAAGTTCAAATACATCAGGAAATGGACTAATACCAGATACAGCTGTCAGATGAAACTTGCTGTCCGATTGATGAAATTTTAATTTACTTTGCTCCTGTCCTTTCCAAATGGTTACCTTTCAGTTTTCCCTACACTAGGATTCTGTAGATGTTCATTTTCTGAGAAAAATTTATTCATTCTCTAAAAGGGTACTGCAGTGTGTTTTCTTTTGGGAACAGGCTGATGAAAACAATAAATTATTCAACCCGAGAATATCTAAAATGCTGACTCACTGCTGGTTCCTATTTGTTAGGTCTTGTTTTCATTAACTTCTACATTAATAGTCCAATTGTGCAGTTGGATTGAAATGTCCTGTAAAATTGCCCTGCTCTCCTCAAAGCGGGAAGCCCTCAGCCTCTAATAACTGTTGTGAGGTGTTGTTCCTTGTTCTGTGAAATAAAATATGGTCAAGATTTGACAAGAAAAGATTAATCTGTAACCTCTGGTTGCCACTCCTCCCTCCAAAACAAAAAAGTGCTGCAGCTACAGCACAGCAAGAGTAGGAGTCGTTATTAAAGAAAGCATCAAAATTACCTTCTCCCAACTGTTGAGCTTTCTCTGCTTCACCTCTTTCATAATGAAAGCAAAGAAATAAGTTCAGAGGACACATGCATCAAGTACACTCTCAAGTTATTTTAGTTTTCACTTTCATAAGGAAAAACTAACACTGCAGGTTATCACCATCAAAATAAATTTGTTTTCACCTTGCATGAACTAGACAGTGTGAAATATTGCTTCTTTGTGTGTTGAAATCAAATACCATGGTAGATGAAAACAGATATTCATTGTACTGATGAGAGTCTTCTGATCTGTGCAGGTGAATGAAAGCCTCCAAGGATTGTTCACAGGAGAAACTATCACTCCTTTGAGTAAACTCATTAATTTCAAAATTATCTTTGGAAAAGAGATGGTAAATGCCATTTGTTACGCAAATTCTGGGGTTGTAACTGCATGGTATGTGGCCAATGAGTAAACTAACAGTATTTGACTAGCATATTTAAAGTACTCTGGTTGCACAAAGTTTAAGACCTCTTGGTGTGTCTAATACAGGGCAACTCCTCAGCCCAGAGACCCTATGCCAGGGCCAGTCAGACCCTGGTGGCAGAGGGTTCTTGTCTGCTTTTAGGTCTTCATGCACATTTTAAACTCTGGGTAGTAAATTCAGTTTAAAGCAGTCATGGCTACTGCAAAGGGCTGGTATTTCAAACCAAGCTTCTCAAAGTGACCTGCAAGAAGCTTAATCTACATCACAGGATTGTTTAGGTTGGAAAACACCTTTAAGATCATTGAGTTCAACTGTAAACCTAACACAGTCATGTCCAGCACTAAACTATGTCCCTAAGCACCACACCTGCACATCTTTTAAAAACCTCCAGCAATGGTGACTTCACCGCTTCTCTGGGCAACCTGTTTCAGTGCCTGACAACCCCTCCCATGAACTAACATTTCCTAGTACCCAGTCTGAACCTCCACTGGCACAACTTGAGACCATTTTCTCTTGTCCTATTGTTTGCTACTTGGGAGAAGAAACCAATGTCCATCCACCTCAGTACAATCCCCAATTCAGAACAAAAAAAGTGTGTTTATTTATAATAAGCTTTTTTTTAAAGTATATATAATATCATTTGCTGAAGAATTTTCTAAAAGATCTTTTAAACACATTATCAAGTTTTTCAAGGAGCTGAACAGAATTAGATTTATTTGCAGTTTGATCAGCTTCCAGTGTTCTCCTGTGAATTCCAGCCCATGCCCTGACCCCTGTTTCTCTGTCATAGACTAAATTATTTCAGCAGTTGACTAGATGATCTCCCAGTGGTTTGCATTTGTCAAAACATTTCTAAAACATGTCTTTGTTGTTCAGCTCAGTCTGATTGACTTGTCACTTTCAAAACATCTTTCATGCAGCTGCTCTATTGCAGCAGATAAGTGATAAACCTTGCATTTTTCTGAGCAGTGTTTTGCTTAAATACTTTTTCATACATGTACCTGTTGATATTTTTAATTAATGCCTTAAAAAATAGCTATTATTTTATATTGTGTCTTAATAAGTACCTTGTCTCACATTATGCCAAACATATTTTGGGTTAGCCTTCTTCACCATGAGGGCTGTGAGGCACAGGCACAAGTTGCCCAGGGAAGCTGTGGCTGCCCCATCCCTGGAGGTGTTCAAGCCAGGTTGGATGAGGCCTTGGGTGACCTGATCCAGTGGGAGGTGTCCCTGCTTGTGGCAGAGTAGGTGGAACTAGATGATCTTTAAGGTCCCTTCCAACCCAAACTATTCTATGATTCTGTTTGTTTTGCCTTTAACAGATTTTGAGTATTGTGTGCTGAGCATCCCAGAAGATTTGTACTAGCTAAAGGCACACTGTGAGTTAATGCTGACACCTATTTCATATTATGGCCTGGAGGCCACTCAGAGTGGTTAGTTGCTTCTTCATGGATAGGAGCAAAGAGGGCTAAACCTCCATGAGGTTCGAGGTTAGGGGGTGTTCTATGCTTGTTAACAGAAAATACATACATGATGTTCTCCAAATTATTTTTTGGAGTCTCCTTATTTGCAGAGGTTACACAAAGAAGACAGATCTTCCCCTGTGTTTCATCCTGTTTGTGCTGCAGCTGCTTCCTAAGTGTCTTGTTATACACTCTTTTTATCTGGGTTGTGTGTTTCTTATTTCTCCTCAGCAATGATTGTGTTCTTTTCTAACACAGTTAAACATGGAAACATTTCCATATATTTACTGGGTCCTGGGACTTTTCCTTTCAGATTTGAGAAAACAACAAGCTGACAAACTGCTTCTTGGCATGACGCAGCATGTGTTAATCTATGTCATTTCCAGGCTACTTTGTTCATAGTTAATTTGTTAAATTCTTTCTGAGAACAGACGTGTTCCCTACTGAGCAATCGGCACAGCTGCAAGCAGAGCCAGTGGCCAAACAGAGCCCACTGTGCACTGTGTATTCAGAGCTGGGATGTGAAGTCAGACTCGGGGCAGCATCCTCAGAAGAACACACAACTGCTTTGGGGTCACCTTTGTACCCAAGACTCATGGTGACACCAGCCAGTGCACACAAAGTTGGGTGCTGCCTCAGCAATTACCCCATATAAGGGAGAAAAGAAAGCTGCGTATGTCACTGCAGTTTTTGCTTACATACTAGTTTTGCAATGTACTCCCCAAAAGAATAAGTAAAACATTGTAGGTGAAGAGAAATCAAGTATTGTTACTTAGTCAAAAAAACAAAGGGGGAGGAGAGGAGGGGTGGAGAGAGTAATTGAGTTATAGCTCTAACTTAACCTTGGTCTCTCTTCCAACTTGGTGATTCTATGATTCTATGTTCTTATAGAGTATCGCTTAAGGTGGCAGTGTTATAAGATCCCTCAAACATTAAAAGGAAAAAACCTGCATATCCTAGCTGCTAATCCTAGAAACCTCAGCTGATCTTTCTCAATTTTGTGAGGCTCTAAACTTTAACTCTTTTGTCACTGAATATCAGGTCTTCTCAAAGTACCCCAGGCTGCATATCAACCACTTGTGTAAATGCTGGGAGAAGCAAGAGAGATTAAGCCCTTTGTGTTTATCCCTGTTTTTATGGAAGGCCTTTCAGAGGCCATTGATATGAAAATGACACTTGACAAAGAGCCTGTGGATACTTCACAATTTGCATATCCCCACACTTTTCTGTGAAAGATTAGGAGGAACACTCCATTGCGAATTCCTTAACCAGTAGGGCATGTTGTCCAACTTACTACTGTGACTCTCATTAACCTAACGGTGCACTCAGATGTATGTCTTTGCATAGGAAAATGAAAGTTGTTTCTTTGTTTTCTGTTGCAGAAGCCTTGTCCTGTCGCAAGAAAATGAAAAGTCTTTTAATCCAGCTGTTGAAGCTCTAACAGCCTGCAAGGTAAGTGTTCTCTTTACTGAAGCGCTAGATGGTCATTATCCAATGCAGTGTTGGAGTCTGGGGAAGAACCTTTCCATGTGCTCCTGTTGGCTGTGTCAGTCGCAGCCTCTGTGATTCAGAGTTGGACAGTGCTGTTTCAGTGTCACTATCAGTAGGGTTCATAGCTAACAGAGTCCTGGAGAAACAGACTATCTGCACAGATATTTGTGTTTAAAGAGATATTTAGACGCCCCACGTTAGAGGATTTAATTTCAACTTGTCAGCTCTTTTTCTACACCTTTGGTTATGTTCAGGAAGACTGGTTGAACCTGAGGTGAACTACAGGACACTTTTTTTTCTTTAAACTTTATTACACAGCTGCACGAACATATTGTCTGCAAGTTTATTAGGCTGGTTCTGCCAACAGGAAAAGATTAGGGCAAGGTCCAAAGTGTGTGAAGCTGGTTGTGCCCCATGAAAGTAAATAAATGGCTGAATGAATAAGGAAGGAGGAATAGGTCAAGTTTTTTGGAGGGTTCAGTTCCTTCTTCTTCCCATCATGAGGCACAGTTTTAAAAGCATTCAGCTCCCTAAAGCACCCATGGAGAATAAAGAGAGCTTTTGGTATCAGGCTTTCTTAAAAAGCTGTCCTCTTAAGTTAGACATGGGGGAATTTTTTGATGACGTTAGTGCTTTTTTATGTTGTTTAATGTAGACAGAGGAAAGAAGAATGACTACCTCAGACACATACATGCTCCTCCTTCTACAGCTTGAGTACTGTTTGAGCAGCTGGCTTTCTATTGATGGCAGTAAGGACTCAGTGGTTCACTACTGCCCTTCCTAAAGTTATTTTGTACAGGTAGTCATTGTTAACCAACAGTCGTTTCAGGACCTAGGGCTGAGAGTGTGAATGGCCTTAAGCTCTGCCAGGGGAGTTTCAGGCTGGATATTAGGAAAAAATTTTTCACAGAAAGGGTCACTGGGCACTGGCAGAGGCTGCCCAGGGAGGTGGTTGAGTCACCTTCCCTGGAGGTGTTTAAAAGATGGGTAGAAGAGGTGCTGAGGGGCATGCTTTAGTGTTTGATAGGAATGATTGGACTCGATGACCCGGTGGGTCTTTTCCAACCTGGTGATTCTATGATTCTATGATATCTCTTGGGTTTCCCACTCTGTGCTTGGTTTGTACGAATCCTTGAAGGCAGCAATTCCTACCTGGGTGCTGCTTGCAGGCTGTCTAATAATGTGAGTTGGCTTTTGAAGTGGAAGCAGTGTACCAGGATAAAACACCACTGTTAAGGAATGCTTAGGGTTTTTTTTAATTTATCATGTGAGACATCACCTTCTCTGTAAGTAGAAATGGGATTGTCAAGTATATTCTAAACACTGATCTGAACCACATCTTCCTTTTTCCTCAGATACCAGAATGCAAAGATTCTTTTTGGTTATTAGTGCTAGAACTGTAGCTCAGAACACTCAACATTTCAACAGCAACTATTTTAAGCTACACTGTCTAGAACCAGATGCTCCGTTTGGAGAAAAACAGCTAAATTCTGATAAATTATGTCTGACTTGGCCTTGATGGGCCTCCAAGTCTTCCTTTTGAATGGGACTGGCTCTTTGGAAGATGGCATTCAAAGATCAGAATGACAAACCTCATTTGTCATTTATTTCCCAGTGGGACCGCAGAGAGCTTGGTGCGGGAGGAATAGCTTTTTACCCCTCTGCAAGGGTAGCGTGGTCTCCTTCTCAGTCTGTGTCCACTAAGATCCCACCATATTTGCGTGTAGAATTTGGTGAATGCCAGAGGAGTATCTGACTGGGATGGAAGGGGTGCAGCCTTGCCTGACTTGCAGATCCTTTGGCATGAAATCATTCAAACTTCTTGCATAACTTTGATATCTAAAGCCCATCGATGCTAGTAACTTAGAGACGTGTTACTCGGACTAAGCATTTCTGGCAAGCTCTCTGCACCTTCTGTGAGCTAAAAATTGAAAGCCAGTCTCCCTTCGTTGAGATAGTATTGAGTAAACAGCTGTCAGCCTGTACTCTAACCACATCTGCATTCCTGAAAAAGCCAGAGAAAGAAATAAATGTATACTCATTTGATAATAACTGCAATGATGCACTGAGATTACCTGGGCTTTCTTTTTTTTCTCTTTTTTTTTTTTTTTTTATCTCTTTCTGGTTGGGGAGAGAAGGGGGAGTTTGTTATAAAAAGGTCAAACACATAACTTTGCAGCTTTCAGCCGTCTCTATTCTTTTCTTTTGTAATTCTTCTCTTTGATTAAACTTCCAGATAAGTCTAGGCACTGTTGCCCAGCCCTTCACATTTAATGATTTTATGCATCACTTGCTCTTGGCAGTGCTCACAGGCCTGCCATCTCCACTGCAGCCTGTGATCTTCTCCTCTAAATGTTTGACACCCACCAGCATTTCTCTTTTTCTCTAAGATGCCTTTTTTCTTCTGAGGCCTGGAGAGGGAAAATGATGGTGGACAAGCCAGAGACAAATTATCTAATACCCAAAGATTTTTTTTCTCAGCTCTCCTAATGGAAGGAAATTCTTCTCTTCCTGTTTAACCTTTCCTTATAAAAAAAGAAATAATAAAAAAAAAGAACAAGCAGCCTTCCTCCGATGACCAAGAAAATTTTTCTCTTTTTTGTTCCCCCCACCCTTGTAAATCAGAATATGCAGTTTGTATCCTGTTACTTAGTGCAGTTTATCAGAGAGATGGGTAGACTCAATAGTGGACTGAGGTAGGCAAAGAGAGAACAGCTGTTTAACATATAATTTGGGAAAATTAACAAATAGGAAGACTTTGGTCTCTTTAATTGGAAATGGTTTTTAAAAAAGGGAGAAAAATAATTATGCATGTTTACTTTTTGAACTCATCTCTATTGTATTCTGTTGATGTAAAACAATAAAGATATCAAAGTGTTTAGACAAGGACCACTCACAGGTTTTAAATACTGTACAGTAACCCCCAACTTAAGAAACTGTTAAAACACAGTTGATGCCTGTATGTGCAAAATAATTCAATATTTCTATTTTCTTTACTCTTCCCTTAACCTTGTGCTTTTCATTGTTGTGGAAGACAAGGTACTGGACTAAATGAGACTTGGGGTTTGATGCAGTACATCCATTCCTATAATCTAACCAGAAGAAACTGTATTTTGTGAGTGCCCAGAGACAGAGAAATGAGGGTTTGCTGTATAAAATTGCAGTTCCGCTATGAGTACAGTGGAAATGATGGAATGTTTGCTTGCTGAATTTGACCTGTAAGAAATTCAAATGGCAGTTAGTGACAAGGCAGCCTATGAGAAGAGCAGTAAATCTAACAGGTTTTGTCATATATCTTCTGATAATGTTTAAGATGTCCCATAGCTCCACTTGGATGTGCTAAAGTGCTACATACAGTAAAGGATTAAATGGAACAGGTTAAACGGAACAAAGTGGATTATGTCAAATGATGTTTTTTCATGGTGCTAATGATGAACACAGCTTTTACCTCGGGACCTGAAATAGGCTTGGGGGCTTTAATTAGAGGATAAGATTCTCACAAGTCATCTTCATTGTCTCTCATCCACACTAGCAGCATTTTAGGTTTCCAGTTATTTTGTTCTATGTGCTCTTGAGTCAACAATAGGGCAGGCATATCTGACTTTTGCACAAAGGGACTATTATAACTAGTGCCAAAATAACAAAATAACCACGTGCTGGACAGGAAGGAATCCACTATCTGTGTGTACATATATATTATGAATGTATATTCATGTACATAAGAATAGCATAGAAGGAAATGAAGACAGATATTTGCAAATCACATGACGAGTTTTGCAAATCACTGAGGGTCATGATTTACTCTATCATGCTTTATGTTTACCTCCCTTTCTCCTGTGCATGTCACCCATACTACTTGTGGTGATTCCTGGGTGTATATAAGATAAAAATAATATGCTGCAGTAATGTTGGAGAAGACTTTATAAGGTGGATTATGTGCCATAGGCCTTCCCTAGGTATATGCTGCTGGCTACCGCAGAACAGAGTAAGAGTAAATGCTGAGTTACCTTCAGAAAATGTGCTGTTAACGAGTAAAGACAAACTGTGTTTATTTCTTGGGCAATGAAATGTTGATTTCTCCATTAAAGAGATTATATTTGAAAACTACTATCACTTTCATTATCTGCATACTAGGACTTGTCTTCAAGGTTCCACTTGGGTCTCCTAACAACCTAATATCATGAACAAGTAATATGAACTGTCTTCACTGTTTTGAGTAGCTGTGGTGTCTTTTGCTGCAGAAACAGGAAAATACGAAACTTGGTCCATGGCAAGTAAAGAAAGAAGAAACTGACCTTGAGGTTTTTACTGTAGTGTTTTAAATGTAGGAAAATGTATTTTATGAAAAAAGGCTAGAGGCTATATAGTTTAGGTGTTAAGTAGTTGCTATGATCATACGATTTGCATTGGAAGTGATTTCTACCCCTTGGAAATAATTTAACATTTACCAAATAATGATGGAACTGAGCGTACGACTTTCAGAGGGTACCAGTTCTTCAACAACATGCACTCTGTCTGTAGAGTTCATAATAGCGATTACTATAGTAGTTCATTGCCCTTTATAACATAATTGCTTTCTGTCTCTGTGGGCATTACAGAAGCAATGAGTGTGGATGTATCCTATTCACATGCTGTGAACTCTACTGGTTGCTTTCTGGAGTTTGCAATAGCTAAGAGAATAGATATAACTTCTTCAGGACCACCATCAACTAATTTTGTCTTTGCTTTTTCTGTTTGCTCTGATCTCTGAAACGTGATTTTTGTTAGGGCAGTAAATGCTGTGAGTCCCAGCAGCCTGAGTGTCTGATCTCATACATTTTGAATTAGTGTTACAAGCAGTAAGGGGAACATTGATGTAGCCAAAAGCTGAATGAGATCTCCAGAATTAAGCTGGGTAGTGAAGAAATGATGAGTGTTAAAATCTTCCTCTACAGGACTGCTATGAGGTTTCTAACTATTGCATGTCAGATTATAAGCCTCTCTCCCACACTAGTAACTCTCTATTCAATTTGCATCGTCAGGTTTATGCATGCAAACTGTTTGTAAGCAGCACAAAAAGTAAGCCTGGGCATTTGAAGTACATTACATGGAGTCATTTCAATTAAATGAACATCTTAAAGCTTCATTCTATTGCTTGTCTTTCAAGGTAGTTAAACTTAAGAACTAAAGTTGACTTAATGTTTCACTTGACAAAATTTAAATAGCTTGACTTTTTTTTTTTTTTTTGTCTGGAATGGAGATTTTAATCTAAAGATTTTCTTAATGCAGTCTTAAATTTTAATTCATTTATTTCTTTTTGAAAAACAATTTTATTTATTGTGCAAGAACTACTGAGAACCATCTTCTTTGGAGTAGCTGACTTCTACGCCATGGATGACATTTAAAATGGTTTTAAAGTGTTTCTAAATCTTGCTGTGGCACCTTTCAGAAATACATGTGTGAATTCTGTCAAGGCTTGGAGATTCATTTTTCTTCTTCCTCCCTGAGAAAGGGTCACTTTTTCTTGGAATAGATCCCATCTCCCAGATGTGTGTTGAAGGCATTTTTAAACATTTAGCTTTGGGCTGCGGATCAGCCTTTGTAGTTCCCTGTTGTGCTAGGATAATGGTCCATGTTACTAGAATTGTGGAAACTCTACATGTAGATTTTGCCTTTGCGATTATAGATCAGATTATCAAGTTCCAAAGGATTGAAATTATTTTCTTTGGCCTTTTGCCAAGTAGGTTAATTAGCTGATTTTTTTTTTTTTAAATCATGACCTGTTGCAGATCCATACTGCCCACTTGTTAAATTTCCAGTCTGGTAAATTAATACCTCCATTTTCATGTTCCATTGCATTCTCAGGAATTATATAATATGCAAACCTCTCTCTTCTAATTTTTTTCCTGCTATAGGAAAAAAAAAAAAAGTAATAGTTTTATTGTTTCCACTCACTTGGATCTATACAGCTGGGAAATTTCAAATCAATTTAGTGTAAACTGGTTAGACCTCCTTCAAAAAGAATTATATTGTACCTTTTTGAAAAACTTACCTGTGCACCATGTTACACATCACTATTTAACAAATAGAGAGCTTTAAAACTTGCCTTGAACTTAAGTTTAAAATCTCTTAATCGCTGAAGAGCTTTATTCTACTAAATGGTAGTGCTAGGATAGTGGTGTTTCATTGAAAAGTGAGCAAAATATTCATTTTACATATATGAGAAGGTAAAAACTGTATTGTTTAGTGTTGGAGCCTTGAGCCTAGTTGTAACCATTGAAGGTAACATTGGAAAAAATTATTGACTTATATTTGCTAAAATTTGTGTAGTGTTTTCTACAAGGAACCTTGCAATTTTTGCAGGTAAGGTTTGGGGGTTTTTAAACAAAAAAAAAGGTGTGAGAGCAGTTCAACTGTACTTAGAAGACATTTTCATTCCCTCACAACATCATAAAAAATGTTATGTAGATGGTAAATGTCTCTCCTTTGTGTTCAGTTATTTGACTTCCTATGTACTACTTGGAGGCACAGCAGAAGCTAAGTGGTTAACCAATTAACTAATTTCTAGCCTGACTAGAAATATCATTCATTACAAGAATAAAGCAAGTTTCTTCATTCACTGGATTTTATTTTCATTGACACAGAAGACTTAAAAAGTATAGCATTATGCCTCTAACTGTATACCCCCTCTTAAACGTGTTGCTACTTAAATAAAGTACCAGTTTTAATAAAGTAAAATAATAAAGTTAAATAAACTAGTGGCTGATAAATGGACTCTCTATTGTACCTCCTTCGACTGGTCTTAATGGTAGTTACACCAAATGCCTTGTAAAAAGCAGCTTGTAGAGCTTTCGGCTGGGGTGGCAAACAACCAGACTAAGAAAGGCACCTTTTTTACAATCCAAGCTGCAGGATATAAGTCTCCATTGATTTTTCCTTTGAAGGTTATGGATACTTTAAGCAATATATGAAATGTTTACAAGTACTGAAGTGAAAAATTTTACTAAAGTTGAGACTAAAATGCTGGCTGGCTTTAGCAGAGCTGCAGAGCAGCATTATATCTCATACTGAAAACCTAATGCAATCTGACCCTCCTTTTATTGGTTTTGTAAGTCATGTGATACTGTTTGTCTTTTGTAAATTGAGAAACTTAAGCCTTAAAATTCAGTTTCTCACTCAAATCCTCTGTGAAAATAAATTTTAAAGTAAGTTTTCTTTTAAGAGAGGGTGTAAAACCTGACTTTGTGGGGTTGATTTGTCAAAACAAACCAAAAAGAATGTAAGTATGGCTGCAATAGTTTATTTTAATTTAAGCTCACAAGAATAATCATGTGAACTATTTTGAATGATTTACCTGACTGTAGCTCAAAGATGTATTTCTGGATTTCTGCCTTTGTGCATGTGAAATAAGAGAAGATTAGGCATTCTTTCCAATTGAGTAACTCTTGTTGTAGCAGATAAATGTATTTTGTGGCTGAAAAACTTATTGCCCTTGGGTAGAATTACTCTGTTCCCATTTTGAATAAATGCCATAGTAGTTTTAGTGAAGAAAGACAAACCTGTCTTTGGAACCTTAATGAATCCTTAAAGCATTGGCAGGTTTACCTCACAATTTCAAGTCCATAAGAGTGCTTCAGACCAGTTCTGCAGTTGTTTGACTTAATGGCTTCACCTCACACTCTTGGCTGACATGGACATTAAGCAGAGAATCAAATTTTGTTTTCACATTGCAGTTATCTGAGTGGTCTTAGTTTAACAGAGAGAAGTCCATGTAATATTTGACTTTAAATTAAATTCTCTACTGGCAGTGTCCATAAGCTAACTCTTCTCACTTTGTAGAAGCAAAGACAGTGCTCTAAGATCCAGTGCACTTTACAAGTTGTGAGTTAAAAGAATGGATTACCACATACTGATCATAGAATCATCAAGGTTTAAAAGACCTCTAAGACCATCCAGTCTAATTGTAAACCCAAGACCACCTTACCTACTAAACCATTTCCCAAAGTGTCATGTCTACACGTTTTTTGAACATCTCCAGGTATGCTTCACTGGGCAGCCTGTTCCAATGCTTTACCACTTGTTCAGTAAAGACTTTTTAGCTCATGTCCAATCTAAACTTCCCCTGTCACAACCTCAGGCCACTTGCTCTCATCCTGTCACTTGTTACCCGAGAGAAGAGACCAGCACCCACCTTGCTACAACCTCCTTTCGGGTAGTGGTAGAGAGCAATACAACCTCCTCTTCTCCAGTCTAAACAACATCAGTTTCCTCAGCAACTCCTTATAAGACTTGTCCTCCATACCCTTCACCAGCTTTGTTGCCCTACTCTGGGCATACTCTAGAAGACCAACGTCTTTCTTGTGGTTAGGGGCCCCAAATTTCTGGCCATACCATTTCTGATACAAGCCAGGATACTGCTGGCCGCCTTGGCCATCTGAGCACACTGATGATTCATATTTGTCCAGTGATTCATTATTGTATAATGTATATTATTGTATATTCATTATTATTATTATTAATTATTATTGTATATTGTATATTTATTACTAGTATTATACATCCCAGGTACTTCTCTGCCAGGCGGCTTTCCAGCCACCCTTCCCAAAGCCTGTAGCACTGTGTGGGATTATTGTGACTGAAGTGCAGGACCCGACACTTAGCCTTGTTGAATCTCACACTATTGGCACCAGATGTGAGGCTTTGGTAACACAAAGTTAGAGACTGCTGAGATTTCCTCCTAAGGAGAAACTATAACTGGAAAATGCAGACCAAACAGACTTAAATGGTTGGGGTTTGATTTAGCTATCTAAACTGGTTCTCTTTCCGAGGATGGAAATTCTTGCAGGTACTGCATTGCCTGTTTCTATAAGTAACCTATGTCTTTTCCGAGTTTACTTTTATGGGTGACATATTTCAAATGAGCATTTCTTGTTACTTTTTTAGCTTTTTCACAGTCAACACAGAGTAGATCCTTATACTTCAGTAATAGCGTTTGGTAAAAAAACTGAGTAGCAGATATTTCCTCTACTAAAATTACTCTCCAAACAATATCAGAGCTGATTATTTCACTTGCTGTGGTGCCTGGTTGTGTGACGTTTACCATTTGAGTTACTTTGCATTATGGCTCCTACAAAGATGGCTCAGAATGAAATAAACAGGAAAGCTCTTCCTTTTTTCTTCCTTATTATTCACCACTGAATGAAGCTCTAGCAAGAAATAAGGTGGTTGGGGTTTTTTTTCCCAGAGGTGGTAAGAATGGTGATCTTTCAATGTGCTTTGCATTGTAGAAGAAATTATACAGGAAAATAGAGGCTTTTGTCTTTAGTAGGTCATGTGAAAATATTTACTGGAGATTATAATGTTACCCAGGGGAAACTGACAACAACCTGAACATGAAATGCAGCATTTGGGAGACCCCAGACTGTTGGATTTTGCTGACAACATAAAAGCTTCGGTCATGCTCTATGAAAGAACTAGATTTTGAATTGAACCCAATCATCAGAAGGCTCCCTCTGACCTAAGTTGTTTCCAGCCAGACTGAACTGCTTACTGACACTGGTAATTTAATTGCCAGTGGTGAATAAGCATGATTCTTCAAACAGCCCCACGTGCGTGACTTGATATCAAAGCAAGATTTGCAGAGAGGGATTATCAGTTATTAGTCAGGGTAATGGAGTTAATTCTGTGTACTTGTATCCTTGTTGCTACAGCAACTGGGTTTTGAAATCTAGTAATAGATGCTGCTTCTCTCCAGAAGCTCTTCCTCTCTGGGCTGGTCCACCACTTCCATTTGCCTGTCCTAATGGCTCTCTGGTCCTGCTGTGCCAGTAGAGGTAGATGGTGGCTACCATAGCAGCAGTGACTGCCCTCTGGGAGCCAAAGCAGATTTTCTGAAACCACAGCAGCAGCACAGTGCTCAGCTCTGGATAATACACACAGGTTGAGGTATTCCATTATAATTTGTGTAATTCTTGAATGTGGGTTTCTGTGGCTGAGAATAATCCCTCTTTACACTTTGTTGAGAGATACCTCATTTCTACTTTTTATTGGGGGTTTTTTGTTGGGAGAATTAATGCCTAATGGATTGTCAATTCAGACTAGGAAACTTCTGACCGTACGTCTTGGTGGCTAGATACTGGATTATTATATTAACCCATTTTTCTTGTGATAACTTCACAGTTAATGATAAAATCTTGAGTTGGGCAGGTAGTTTTGAGTAATCAAATAAATTGGGTTTTTTCCATGAGGAAAGAACTTTATTTTTTTTTCTAGCACTAATAAATGTAAAAGTAGTCTGAGGCTTAAGTTTCAGAATTTGCTTAGTTTTATATATTTCCATAGATCTATTGAATATGGCAGACTTGAAAATGGGTTGGAATACCAAACAATCTCCCCCTCATTTTATTCCCTTTGTCCTAAAACCAGGTTTTTGAGCCAAATTCAGCTTTCAAGCTCTATAAAATATTACAGCATTTAAATCAGATCATATATAAAAGTCAAGCAGCACTTAAAACCCTGGCATTGGCTTGGGTATGAAGCCTCCTGCAGGTTAGGGTTAACTAAACCTGATGGCTGTATTAGGACCCTCACTGCCTTTTTACACGGGTGCATTATAAGGACAAATTAACAATTTAAGTTTAATCAAAGGGCATTGAACTAAACACTTGAGGAAAAAAGACTTCACTACCAAGCATTTGTTAAAACTGTGGTTTTGATAAGACAGCCCTTTGCCTTTGGCAGCCTCCATCCAATAATGATTATTCCTCTTTCACTACTGCTGCAGCAACCTGGAGATAAACTCTGCTGTCTCCAATGCTTTCCCCAGTATACACACTGCAAACAGAAGTGGGAACAAGCATCACAAATACACATTCCTTGTCCATTAGCTAAAATCATGCGAACAACATTGTGTGATGTTTTTAACTCAATTATGGCCAAAAAATGAAAGGTGGGGGAAATTTTCATTGTCATGTCATCATTGAAAAGGGAAAACAATTACCGGAAAATAATATTTTCACGGACAGTACAGTGTAATTCGTTTCCCAGGGAGAAGATGTTGGTAGCAAGGGGCTTTACACAGGGAGCCTTTGTCATTTTATGGATGCTCATCTATCAACTGTCAGGTTGTTTCAAAAGAACTCTGGTCATAATGTTTTCTCTCTGCACCTTTCCCATCATGGTGGCCCAAATTTGCCTGAATAACCATTAGTCTTCCTGTTTGCCCAGTCTGGGCATTTACAATGAGATAGGAGGTAGCAGTGTTGCTGTGGCTGCACAGCATGGGGGTTTTGTTGGGAAAAGCATCTAGTGTGTTATCAGGGCTTTGATGCAGAGGATGGACTGGCTGAACTCGCACTTTACTTTTTCAGGCAAGGTAGGCTTAGCAATTGAGTGGGACTCCTTATGTGGAAAAAGTAGGGGAGGCCTAAAGTTGATTCTTGTGCGGGAGAGTGCCCTCCTCAGTTTGAGTACATTGATTAAAGATGAACTGCATTTTTATTAATCTTTCCCACATCACATTTTGTGACATCTTTCCTAAGACAATTATTCTTTAGCTGTGGCATTAGAATTAATGTGAGGAAACATTAAATTTTTACATCTGCATGACTCTCAAGGGATGCAGGTGCCTTGACACTGAGAGATGAAAAATGTCCATTTCTTCTCATAGAGGTGGCCCCACCTGTTAAGTGTTAAAGAAAGGGACTTTGGCTAAAGCCTGAGTAAGTCTGATATTGTGGAAGCAACAGCTGAAGTTTGTCATACCTCCCATGCTTTGCCTTTCACTGTAAGTACTTGAATGTAGCTCATCTGCAACCCTGGTTGTGTGGCAGCAGCTGAGTGCTGAGCTGTCATGATTCAGAGAAGAGGGAATTTTTCAACTGAGTGTTTTCCCATTTCCAGTATTGTATCATGGTTGTCAGCTACAGCTCCCTTTGGGGTGAGATTGGTTTTGTTTATTTTTTTGAACAAAATAGTTTTACTGTCTTTCTGCTTTTTTTCCTACATTATCTCATTTCACAGGTAGTAGCCAGGGCAAGAGCCACTCTAGAAATAATTGGGTTGTACTGAAAACCAAGTGCATGCTACTGGCATAAGGAGCTTTTGAACTTCACACTTTCTCAAAAAAGACCCAGGCAGGTAACTGGAGATAAGTTACAGAAAATTGTTAGCAACCACACACACTAGGAAAAGCACGTGTGCTTGAACACAGAGCACAGGCACGACCACAGTGTGGGTATCTGAGCCAAGTCCTTGGAATGCTTACACACACTTCCTTATCTAGCCTGGAAAATCCTTCTTCCCAACCCCTTAGAGATCTGAACTAGTCCCTGATCCTTGTTGTACCTGAAATGCCCCAGGCTCCCTTTTGCATTTAATTTTTTTCCTGATTTCTGGTGCATCAATAAACTTAAATCTGCAGAGGGTAGGCTGTTGTATTCAGGACAGTAGATAGGGTCTTGCAAAGAAGCTAGCTTGTTTTCAGGTACGTGTATAAATGTACTCACTGATGATAAAGGAAATGTTCTTGAGTATTTAGTATTTAAAGTTAAAGACAAACTTGACCTTAGTGATAAGGACGTAATATGTCTTGTCAAAGGAAGGTTTAGCATACTCCCCTTTCTTCCTTTATCTTTTTGGGACATGTAATTTGAGTTCATGATACATTGATAAGGAACCTGCCATCTGGGTTTCAAGTATTTCTATGAGAATTCATTGACAATTGCAGCAAAAAGGGTGAAAATATGATATTAAAATATATGTGGAGGAGAGGGAGAAAACCTAAACCAAAATGACTTGTCTTAACTAGCAGTAACGTTACAGGCTTTCTTTAGCAAGATAAGTAGTTTTATAATTTGGATTCCTTGTCTATTCAGTCTTGGGTTTTTTTCAGTTCAGTAAATGAATTGGCTGTACAGAGATCCCAAAATGACAAACCTGAATTTCTAAGGCTTTTACTGGGTGCGACTAAATAAATGTGTGAAAAATGAAGGCCAGAGACCTCAAGGTCTTTTCAGTTTCTACTTGTGTTGCTCAGTGACGCTTAAGAGTAGCTGCAAATCTCCCTTGATGGAGTCAGATTGCTTCTTTATTAATTCCATTCATAAATACACACTGGGTGTCCAGTGGAGCACTTAAAACCCTGATAATCAAAAGCTTATTGTGTGTTTGAGAAGCCTGAAAGGGAAACTGAAGTAAATACCAAGGGAGAATAGATTAAAGTTAGAGTTTTTCTTTCTAAGCCAGCAGGAGGTCGTCTAAAGTATAATGTTATGCACAAGTTTTACCATCAAGGCTGTGATGGGGAGTGTGAATATGTGCGCAATTACAGTAGTAAAATCAGCATGCCATGTGTAATTAATCCGACTCTCCACAGATGGCAGAACCCCATTAACAACTGTCTTACGGTCTCTCTGTGTATGAGACTCATAGGACTTCTACCTTTAGTTCAGCTTAGTATTTACCTCTGTCCCACTCAAATAACAAAATAAAATTCATGTGAATCAGTAAAAGTAGAGGCAGTTGCTTTCTTCAGATGTGCCTTTCTCTAAAGCAAAAATGCTGACTTCATAACACATTTTTTAGGGGGAATTTAGTTACTAGTATACTGCTTTGGTAAGGTTCTCTTATCAGTTGGTGGGTGCATATGAAGAATGGAAAGGTGATGTTTGCTTTCCAGCAAAGATGAATTTGTTGAATTAGTCTGGGTATGCCTATACAAGCTACACTGCTCCTTTTAGTTACAGAGTAGAGTTTTAGGGAGATAGAGAGCAGAGGCTGTTTCTTCCAGAACTAGTCTCTCTGTATATTCTGTAAAGTACCTTCAGTTCTCCTTAGCTGAAGACTTTCATAAGCTTTCAGTCTACAGCTTTGAAATAGCAATTTTGCTTGTGAACTGTTATTGCTTCTGTTATTAACTGTTATTAACAACATACAGACTTTTTACCTGGGTAAGGGGTGTGGCCTGAGGCTTGGGACATGTGCCATGCTCTTTTTGGGTCTTCTCTTCAATCTTAGCCCTGGCAAACAATAGGAAACTAGTTCTGAGGTGGTAGGCATGATGGAACACTGTGGTCCATGCATCCATGGTGTAGACGGGTACATCCTGTGAAGAAAATCATCTGATTCTTCAACACCTCCTGTTATTTTATGGAACCATTTCCATAACAACATGGCAACAGGGAATCTCACATGAGGAGCCGTGAGAAGTACTGAGAACTGGAAATAAATACTTCTCTGAGATAAACAATAACATTGATCTTGGCTGAACATGACACAGACTTTCTACCAAGACCCCCACCACCAGATCCTTGAAACCTCAAGGCCTAAGCAGGTCCCTTTCTGGGCAGATTTGCTTAGTCGTTTTTCCTTTGGAGAAATACAAAACTATATTTGAATTATTTTTTTCTTATCCTCTAATGATAACTGTGAATGATGGCAATGTGAGTGCTTTCTATTCTAATAGAACAACAGTGTTCCATCTAAAACCACGAAGAAATAGAAAGAACTGAAACTCCAAGGTCACTGGATTAATAATAAGAGTGACTTTTAGGAGGTTTGCAGGTAGAAATAAAGCAAGGAGGATGCTACTACTAGCATGTCCATAGAGAGATTAACAAGTTGTCTTTGTTATGTAAAACTCCCAGATCTTGTTGTAGTTAACGTATTAGGAGGTAGATTTTCTTAATCTGTTCTGCAGTTCACTTTTGCAACAGTAAAGGATGTTTTCATCTATGTAGTTTGTCAAAGGTATGTGATTTCACTGCCTACTCCATACAGAGAAATGGCTGCTGGTCAAGGGGAGGAAAAGTGGGCACGACAGTCATCCCTAGTTGTGCAAAATGGTGTTTCCATCACAGTTTTCACTGCAATGCAGTGTTGGAATTACCCTTATGTTTCTCAGAATTGTGTTTTCCATGTCTTTTCCCAGGCAAATAACTCTCCCAAACTGAAGAGCAGGGCTTTTGAACTGCTGGTGGCTGAGAGAGAGGACACAGAGGCAATTAGCAGGATGGAAACAAAGCTTGTCTTTTGATGCTGCTCTAGGAGGGGTCAGCAAAATACATGATAAATTAATGGAATTTCAGTGTGGATGAACAGACCTGGTAAGAAAGAGATGTAGATAGCTGGTTTCTGCCTGATGCTTTTTCACCAAGATGAATACTATCTGCTAAAGCCCCACGAAGATGTGGGACTTTCATGTAGCCACTGATCTTGGGAATGATTGCCTGGGCTATGGAGCACTAACCGTGTCGGGAACCATCATTCACTAGAGCACCAGTGGGAGGTGATAGTGGCCCATGCCTGATGTGCTAAAGCAGGAAGCCATGCACAGGGTTGTGTGTTAACAAATAGGTAGCAGTTACTACATGCTTCTTTTCTGCTACTAATCTTCTTCTGCTTCTGTTGAGGGCTGTTTTTGTAGAACGTTTTTTAGTTTTAAAACAACCATCTATATTTTCCACCATCTGCAGATGAGCACTGTTTGTCAGCCTGGGATTCCTGTTTGCATCGCAGAACGTTTTCATTACATATGACTTTTTAAATAAAAACTAGGGAGAGGCAGCAAATCACTTGGATTCAGACAACAGAAAGGGGGGGGGGTTGGAAATCCCACCTAAACAATAGGTATTTAAGTAGAAAGTGTTCCAGCTCCTTCTGACAAAGAGCCTCCAGAGGATTACAATGCAGTCAATGTTGCTTTAATTAAATCTAATGCTGTGTGAAATGCACTCTGAGAAACTTTGATGAATGACTGGGGCAATTCATGTGGCTCACTAAAGGGCATCCAGCCCTTGCAGGGGTGTCAAGCCACGATGAATTGGTTAGTACAGGCATGTTTATAGACTGCCTAAGGAACCTTGTATCTGTGTGGTAATGTCAGAGATAATGTTATGATTCTCTGGACCTTGGGGGGCTTTGGTGACATGGTTAATGAGATAGCCCAGGGAGTGTCCCAGTAGGTTACTTGCAGACCTCCCACATCAAAAGGAGCAGCTTTGCCCCTTCAGAGCCTGCCGTCCTCTGGATCTCTCAGCTGGCCCTTGCTTTCCACAGGGCCACTTTTTTCCTACCTCCTCCCCCTTCTTTTTTGGTTCTTAGTCAACACTAACTGTGGCTACTGAAATTCTAAAGTTGTTAGTTTTTAATTTGTTTCTCTGTGACCAACCTACATATTGACGTTCAAAGATTTTATATGAATAGCAATCACCACAGTTGCCCTCCTCCCAAAACCTCAAAATGACAGCAACAAAGCTTAAGCTGAGGAGGAAAAATTAAGGGGGGGAAAAACTTAACTCTCTCTCTCTCCTCCTCACAAAATAAAGGGAGGAATGTTTCTCTCATGCAGAGTTTGGTTACAAAGCAATGAGCAATGATAGTACAACTGGGTCTTTTATCTGCTGCACCCAAAGAAGTGAAGGGGGGAAAAAACCAAACCCAACCAAAAAACAGTGGATCAATTGATAAATGAAAGTCTGTTATTCAAGTTTGATTTAAAGGGTTGATTATAGGCCTGTGGAAAAGGTTGTTTAACAATTTCTCTTTGTAGGGGGAAAAACTCACTGTACGTTTGCTTTAAAGTGAGGTTAGATGGCAAGTAAACATTCTTGTAATAATACAGTGGTCTTTGCAAAATTCCTGGGTCAGGAAGTAGATGTTCAGTATATTACATCATTGAAAGAGGCATACATCAAAGTTAATACAAGACTACCTAAATGATCTTTCTAAAATATAAAAACCCTGAAGTTTTTATTGCACTTTTGAAATTCTATAGGCGAGAAAAGGTGGAGGGCTGATGACACATTTCATAAACTTCATATCTCACAGATCTGATGACAGTTGCAATTGTTCTCCTTTGGATGACTTTGTATGATTAAGGATTGCGATCTTGGGCACAGAAATAAATACTTAACAGAAATCAGTATGGGATATTCTGAAGATTTATAAGCAGCATGCTAACTGTTCTTGCCTTTGAATGTTCTGATTTTTATCACCTTGAAAGGGGCTGAATCTGGTAGTTTAAGATATGTGTCATGAAATTAGTGCATTCATCTCATTCTGTTCTACTATGTCAGAATTTAAGTATCTATTCATTGCAAACAACACCGAAGAAATGGTAAACATAAATTTGTATATAAGGTTGTATAACATACATACACACACAGTTATGTTAAGTCAAATATTCTCAATCCCACTGCTATTTTCTTTCAAATCCCTGTGTGAAGCAAATCTACCCCTCAAAGTTTAAAAATAACTTAAACAACCACAAACAACATTCCTGTCCACCTCATTGAAATACCCAGAAACAGTATTTTGCTTTATGCAAACCTTATTTGTATTCAACAGTTCTGCTGGGTGTAGATTTTCATGGAAGAGTCAGAGGAAAGCTGGTGGTAGTAATGATTTGCATAGCGAATTATCATTGTTGCAGGTATTAAGTCTCTTGATGTTCTGTGAGCAAAAACGAAGGCCCTGATCACTCATTTTTCTGTTCATTAGATGTTTAGCTATCCTTTCAACGCTGTTGGAGTCCCATCAGGAGATGATATCAAGAGCAGGCCATCTCTGGAAGCCTGCTATGTGGTTATGGCTAGTGTTGTTGGGTTTAAGCACTTTGGTGGAACACCTTTTTTCCAAAGGTTGGGGTTTTTGTCCTTTTTTCCAGTGAGAGAAAAAAAATATCGCGGCACCAAGCTAGCACCACCATTCCGGAGACATGCTATAAGTGTCAAATTGCCTATGCTGGGCATTTTGCTCTCTTCCTTCTGAAGGCAGGGCAGCTCCCTGGGTGCTGCTATCAACTTTGGGGCGGGGAGTGGGGGGAAGGAGGAAATTATAATAATTTTAGAGGTCGTAAGCTATTTTTGTTGATAAAGTTTGAAAAAAAAAAATCTACAAAAGTACATCTGTGAAAAAGCACAGGGCCAAGACTGTAATTGAAGTGAAGATTTTTTGTGTGTGCGACTTTTTTAATAAGCTGTTGTACCTTGAAGAGGTTGTATCAGTTCTCCTCTTTGTGCAGCACTGGGAGATGCTGTCCACCCTTGCCTGGCTGGCCTGCCCAGCCCTACAGGAAGGGACAGCAGAAAGTGGGCAGAGCCAGGCCCTCCCTTCCCTTCTCTCTATCTCTCTGTTATCTGAATCACTATCCAGGTAGAAGCACTTAAATGGCATTTATTTAATAAGTTACTTGCTGCTGGCCAATATTGCTATAATGAAGTTGTAACTAGATCAGGAAGGAAGCAAATGCCAGGTTTGGTTTGGTTACTTGTCTTGCAAGGAAGAGGGGAAAAAGCAGAATAAGCTGAGTGGTTTCCAAGACCCTAATCTATTTTTAAATAGGTCTCTCTGAAACTGTAGCAGCAACAACAATCTTTGCTGTAGTTAATGGGCTGTCAGTGTATCCTTTATTTGAATGACTGTTTTCTGAATCAGAAGTTAAAGACATCGTGTCGTAGTCACTTGCTCAATAACTAAAGTCTAACAAAGGACCTTGAAGCCACTGTGAGTAGCAGCCACTGATGGCATCAAAGTAACAACAAGGTCAGGGAAAAGGCAAGCACAGCTAGCATTGTCACATGTACGGCCATGCAGGGTGTTGATGGCAGCCAAGCCTTGAGCATATATCCCTTCCCTGCCCTAGAGCATCATATACAACCCTGAGCGGGTTCATTTATTTCTTATTGCCTTTAAAGGGTAGAATGGTGCAACCATTCATTAATTTGATTGTAGGAGAGATGTGATGGAGGTGTGACTTGGTGTTACAGAGGTGTGACTTGACGAACCAGGGCTATACGTGATGCTGCCGGTGGGCTGTTGCAAAATTCTTAATACTGCCCAACATGTGGTCAGCAGAGGGCTCAGAGGGAAGTCCTGGTGCAGGAAGGTTTCCTCCTGAGGCAGTTAGGACTCAGAGCTCCCATCTACTCCTCTGGATGTTACATGTCTTGAGGCCCAGCAGTCTTTGGTTGTTGGAGGAGGACAGGATGGCTTTTGTCTCCTTGATAATATTGAATGGTGAAACTGGACTGAAATGGGTAGATGTGAGATATTCTCGGAAAACTGTGCTGGGCTACCAAGCTGATTGAGAACTTGGAATCCACTCACTCTCTTAATCTCCTTTTCCAGTCTTACTTCAAAAGGAATTAAGGTCTTCCTCTTTGGGCTGTTGAGATCTGGGGGGAGTTAAATGGGTGAAATGAGATTTGACTGGGTGATGCTCAGCTGGTAAGTGCATGTGTGGCAGTGGAGATGGAAATTGAAGAATGCACATGGTAGATGCAATGTACACTTTAAGCAGTGCTAAAGGAACACATCTGTTTTTCTAGAGACAATATTACCTCAAGTGGAGGAGCTTATCCATTTCTGCTGGGCCTATGGGTCATCCCCTACCAAGAGACAGTTTTACTTTACCATGTGAGTTGCAGTACCTGGGTCTGAAAAGGTGGACTGGACCTAAATTTCCTTCTTTCAGCTGAGCCCTCCTTGCTTTAGCGTGATGTAGTCAGATGTTTAATTGATTTTAACACAGGGATTTTTTTGTATTCATTCTCTTTGTGTGGTTTAAAATTCATTTCCAGGCTGTGATCTAATGGTAGTAATTGCCTCAGAAGTGCATACAGTACAAAGTATATTTATTTTCATTCCAGCCAAGGCAAATGATTACAGATATTGGCTTCATTTCAGGGCTCAGCTCTGTTGGGAGAGCCAAAAACAACATCTACCTTTGCAATCTGGCAAGCAGGTCTTAAATACCTTACGTGAATGTTTGGTTTAATGATATGAAAGGTGGCGAGACCAGGAGAGCAAAGCCTTTGAGTCTTCATGTTGCAGCGGACCTCTGAACTGCAAAGTACTTACTAACTTTATGTTGTAGAGCAACCCAACTTTGTCGTGTACTGACTGCCACTCCCTGCTACCAAATGATAATTTGCTTACTAATTCTCTTGAGTTTCTGCAGTGCCTTGTGAGTAATTTGGCCAACACTGGCAACAGCATGAGAGGCAGAAGTAGTAAAATACCTGTAAGATTTGTCAGCATGTAGGTTTCAGTAGCTGTAGGAATAATTCAATCTGTTACATGAAAAACATTAGTTTGAGTTCTTGGAGCTCACGTCACCTGTGCAAGCATAACCATTCCCCTTCTAAGCATTTCCTGGCAGAAGCATCTAATGAGAGACCAGTAGATGAACAGGGAGAACAATCTACTTCATTCCTGCTGAACAGTTTATGATGACAAAACCCGCTCTGTATATGCTAACCATATAGGGTTAACAAATAAGTTTATGCTTTGGTGCTCCTGCCAAGGTGCAGAGGATTTAATTTAATTCTTATACTTAAAGAATTGCAACATAAAGACGAAGTATAAATATGTCACAAAAGAGCAGAGGGGAAGTTTTCATCCTTCCCTCAGTTTAATATTTTGAGATATGTATTGAAATGCAGCTGGACATTTTAGGTCAGCAGTTGGCTCAACATGAGAGGCACATGAAAGAATTTTGTGAATCCTAGTTATATTTATAGAAGGGGGAAATGCCCTTTGAATGAATATCTGAGAGCTTTGGAGGATATTTTTGTAAGCACAACTAACATGATATCCCAATTTCACATGTCCTTTTTTACCTTGTAACACTTGGGAAGAACAAGAAGTTACAGAAAAAGTGGTGAATATCCCTCCTAATAGGTAGAAGTGAGACTATGACAATTACCATGGAGCTGCCACAAGTTTCCGCAGCAACCAGAAGCACTGAGCACATCTCAAGTACATGAAAGGAACATTCAGTCTAGTTTAATCATGTTTTTAATGATAGCCATATCTATTAAACTTTGGTAGTCCGTCTAGACCTACAAATGCTCAAAACCACTGAAAAGGAGGCTTTAAAATGTTTACTTGCTTTCTAGGAAGAAGAGGCATGTTTTGTTCTGGCTTTTCTTTTTTTTTTTTTTTTTTTAAAAACCACTTAATTTTCATCAACTTGACTAGAATTGCTATGGGTTTATACTGGAAAAGAGAAGATCAAACTCTGCTCCCTTTGAATAAGAAATGCTATTTTAATATATTTGTATTTTCTGTCTTTCTCACTTGACTTCACAATCTAATTTCTCTGCTACCAGAGATGATCTCAGTCACATCTGCGTTAAGAATTTAAAAGCAATATATATTTAAATGTAAAACAATATGGATGAGTGTGTGCTCACGTGCAGAAGTACATTTTGGAAGGGGGGTGGTGCACACAAATAAGCACAGTTTTAGTAAGTGAGAGAAGACGAGATGATACAGTGGTGATGAGTGAGATCATGGATTATATTTCCAAGAATTTTCAGTTGTTTCATGAATGGTGAATCTATAAGGAACAATGTTAAAGCATACAGAACTACTGAAATTATGCCAAGAGCATAACTTCCTTTCAAAATGGAGTGTGCATAGTCCTTTGCCAGGGGTCTCCTGCTCTTCACTGTTCATTGTTTCAGATGAAAATGAGCGGCTAATAATGCCTGTGTGCAATAACAGTTTATTTTGACCTTTGACATGCTAAAGAATAGCAACTAACCTATAGAGGAAAAAATAAGCATCGTTATTAAAAGTGTGGAATGAATATTCTTCAAAGTTGAAATTCTACTTTGCTTCAGCTTAAGTGTTTGTCAGAGAGGAAGAATCCAAACTCAACTGGTTCCCATCCTGGATCTTGAGGTAATCTGTATTTCTCTGAGGATATTCATAGAATCGTAGAACAACCAGGTTGGAAGAGACCCACCGGATCATCAAGTCCAGCTCTTCCTATCAAACACTAAACCATGCCCCTCAGCACCTTGTTCACCTGTGCCTTAAACACCTCCAGGGAAGGTGACTCATCCACCTCCCTGGGCAGCCTGTTCTAGTGCCCAATGACCCTTTCCGTGAAAATTTTTTTCCTAATGTCCAGCCTAAATCTTCACTGGTGGAGCTTGAGGCCATTCGCTCTTGTCCTGTCCCCTGTCACTTGGGAGAAGAGGCCAGAACCTTCCTCCTTTCAGGTAGCTGTAGAGAGCAATGAGGTCTCCCCTCAACCTCCTCTTCTGCAGGCTAAGCAACTCAAAACAACTCCAGGCTAAACAACCCATAATGCTTTCCATTCTTTGATTAACTTAGCATTTCCTGTGAACTTAAAAGAAGAAATAAGTCTCTCTGCCTTTCTTTTTGTCTTCTCCTATGCAGCTGCAGTAGTAGATGAACTCATTTACTGTATTCTTTGTATACCTATATGATTTATTGAAGTTTGTCAAAATTCAGGAAGAAGTTTGCACTTATTATTGAAAACATTGCAGACTAGCGTTGTTTTGAAGGGGACAGAGAAGGATAAATTATTTTAGTTTTATCCTTCTTTTTCTGAAAGAATTTTTCCAATTCTATCCCAAATGCTAACAAAAGTCTCTTTATTTGTCAGTAGCATGATTGGGCATTGGAATAGGCTGCCCAGGGAGGTGGTTGATTCACCTTCCCTGGAGGTGTTTAAGACACGGGTGGATGAGGTCTTGAGGGACTTGGTTTAGTGTTTGATAGGAATGGTTGGACTAGAAGATCCAATGGGTCCCTTCCAACCTGGTTGTTCTATGATTCTATGATTCTATAACTGCAGTAGGATGTGTTTGTAAGACACCACTCAGTGAGACAGGACCACTAGCATGATGAATACAGTGCATAAAGATAGACATTGAAACTAGGCTCTGTATGGGGTTGAGAAGTCAGTGCAAAGAGCAGAACTTCCAGCTGTTATGTTTGTAACAAGTTGTATTATTTTTGCTTTAAACTCTACCAGTTGCAGTTTTTCACATTGTGTTGCTGGAGTCTTATATATAATTAATTTCAAATAGTGCTGGCTGTGATTATATTAATGCTGAATGCTTGTGAGAAATGGTTAAACAGCAACAGGGAAGTTTAAAAATTTACCTCTTCGTGCTTTCATGAGAAAAGAAGTAATACCTCTAAAATTGTGGTTTAGAAAGTCTACTAAACCATGTGCACTGTTTGCAAAACCATAAACTATTTTGTAGGCATGAGAAACTGAGGAGCAGTAGAATCTCTGAGAGCTTCTGTGAAACTGAGCTGGAACTTCATGCCTTCGATTTCAACTTGGAGGCAATGCTCTGTGAGGTTCATAAACTTTGCGTATGTTTCTCCCAAGTATTTTGAAACTGCAGAACATGAGAAACTGTTGCACTCTTCTTGAAAGAAATTGTTGTATTTCCTTCACTGTCATTAACTGTCACAGGAAGTGGCAGCTAGCATAAAAACAAAAGTAAAACAAAATATTAATGGATCTGTAAAGGTCTCTCAAAATTACTCTAACCCTGATAAAAACAAAAATCTAAAAGCTTGCACAAACACACATGTGTTGCCATACTGTAATTTCCTTCAGATTCCAAGACATTAAGGAACTGGGTTACTCAACACTGAAGCAAAACGCAACAGAAATGGCCCAAAGAAGCACTTCTGTTCCCATAAATGTTACAAAAGAACAGCAAAACTCTGAATGACTTTCAAACATTAAAGAGATTGAGGCTAAGGACCTTCTGTACCTATCTATACTATCTTATGCACAGGTCTATCTGTAGTATACCTAGATATACTCATCTATACTACTTTATAATATCTGATAAGCAAAGAAAACCAATCTTTGAAACACAGTTTTCTTCAACAAAATCATTAACTGAACAAATGAACTTTTGAAAAAAAGGAAATCTGCTGTGCTAACACAATTTTCAGGCTTTTTCTATTACTACTTTTAGTAGAAGTAATTAAAAAAATTACTATTGGCCTGTCTATGAAAACATTACTCCTTTCAACACTCAAAACCTGTACGTTATGAAAATTACAACTTTTCAATGCTTACTATTAGTCAGAATGTTTTCAGGCATCCCAAGTATGCTACTACTTGGTCTGAAAATTAATACAGAGAGAGAGGAGACTACAAGGTGCTTTTCCTTGGGACCAAGCAGAACAATATAGCCTGAGGGATGTTAGCATTGTTGGGGGAGCAGTAACTTTTCTTTGCTGTGAAGTTTTGTTCTTTTTGTTTGAACTAACACTTTTGGAGGAACAGGCATGATTTTGAAGGCTCATGGGCTCCTTCATCATGAAATCAAAGCAGCAAACTGCACTTGAGAGAAGAACAGTTGCTCAGAACTTAATTACATTAATCAATGAGATGATTTAGAGTTAGGAAGGACGTGTGCAGAAAAGGTCAGAATCTGAGAAGAGCTCAAGGCCAGTTTAATCTGCTCATTTCCATAACTCTCACTTCCCAATAGCTTCCACAGAGATCATTAAAGTCAGTGAATGCTGAGATCTTCAAAACATTATGGACATCTGCAAACTTCTTTATCTAGAAAAAAATTACATGTTTTTTCTTTACATCTACCAGTAGCTGAGCCAAGCTTGTTTCAAGTGGGGAGGACTTGTAATATCAAAGATTTACTTAATTTTCATTGCTGCACATAAAACATCTGACAGTATTTGCCGAGAAAACCAAAATGTCTCTCTTTGTTTGTACAAGCCAAAGGAAAAGTACACTGTATCCGTCTGCAAATGAACATCAAAGCACTTTTGCAAAATCAGGGGTGGTGACATATATTTGGAGAAACAGTATGAGAGCCGCCTGTTACTGAGTCATGGAGGTCTCTGTACTTACCAACCATAATCCTGATTGGAGCCACATCTTTGCTTTTTTCTCTTTATTATCACTTCATGGTTAACATTTGTTGATGAGTGGGATTAACAGCACATTTTCAGTGACATTTAGCTCTTTTAACAAGCTCTCTCTAGTCAAAGGTGGCTGGCCTGAAAAAAATGAGAAAAGTCATTAAGCAAACAAATCTTTGCCAAGAGTTGATGCTAAACATGCCATCACCCTGTGTGAGTTATTCGCTGTATATGAAATTTATTCCACAAGACTGTGACCTTGATGTTGATTAACCAGAAATCTCTTCTTCTCTTGTCATTATTAACAGCTTTAGGTGCCTCGAGTGGCCCCTCTCTCTTTCTTTTTCTTATTTTTTTAAGCATCCATTAAGGAAGGTTTTCTCAATTTATCATTTCTTTCATAGTACTACTCACTGGCATAACCTCTTGAGGCACAGCCGCTCCTTTCCAGAGCAGTGGTGGGTTGATCACGCAGCCCGCCTGCCCCTCTCTGCTCAGCACGCAGTGTGAACGATTACTGACACGTAACGAAAGGCAAAGAAGCCTTGTAAGGAATCAGGGTATTCCTTCAGCATGGTGATACATCTGAACAGTCTTATAGATGCTTCCAAGTCCTAGGGGTCTCAGGGGAGACTTTTATTGTTTCAGGCAATTTAGTCCATTATCCAAAAAGCATTGAAAGGGAAATGGAATTTCTCTCTCTGTGCTTTCCTATTTCCCAGGCCTGTCAGTTGTGGTAAGGCCACTTTGTGGCTCTCTGGGCAGGCACAAGGCAGAATACTCTCTGTATACAGAGCAAGAGTTTCTGCACTAGTCCTTGCAAGGTAGAGAGGGAGCATATTATGGCTGTTCTTTACTAGCTCAAGCTCAAAAGGGCCTCTCTAAAGACACAGGAGATGGAGCATCAGTAAATTGCCCTTAGGTCACTCAGCTTTGAGCAGCCCCCAAATATGGAAGATGGTTTAAATCCACCTCCAACTCAGTATAAACACAGGATCAGAGTAAGAACTGAGCCTTTTTGGTGCCTGCTGCTAAGCATGAAACCGTTTATGGAACAGAAACACTGCAAGCATTCAGTTATGCTGGCAATTTCTGGAAGAGGAAAAAAAATCAAGGGACGAGAACTATACAGAAAAGAAAATGCTGGAATTGGTATTTTGGATTCTTTTCTGGTGAGGTCACATCATGATAAATGTAGCAGACTGCAAGAACTGAAAGTTGAGCTTGTTGTAAAGCCTGATTAGAGCGGATTGCATTATAGAGTATAGCTGACACCTCTTGCTATGAAGAAAGTTTGGCTGCCACAGACTTTGTGACCACTGGCATAGATTCATTCAGTGCTTTGCAATTTTGCCGTTTAACACTTATCTTTGGCAGCCTTTTGGAACACTTTCTTGTGGTGAAAAATGAAGCATATCACCACACCTGTGATTGTACCTGGTCTGAAAGCTTTCAGGATCCCCCTTTCTTTTCTCCTGTCTGTTCCACTGACTTACAAGGCAGTGTAGGTGCACCACCATCTGTTCTTCTTGGAACCATCAATTCTGTGCATTTCTTGGGCAAGGTAGGGTGTCTTAACTGTGGAGTGTTATCTTGGGCCTTACACACAGCTTGTTGCTCAAGGTCCTGTAAACGAGCTGTTAATTCTTTAAGGGCATTACCAGGATGCTGTTGGCAATGGCATCACTATGGTATGTCTAATGTTGTTAGAGATCTGAGATGTATTAGTTCTGGATAACTGCTGCATTTCTAAAGAGCATTGATGCTCAGGTGGGGATGGTGGGATGATGGGTGGGGAAAGTGAGTGGATACTTCTGAAAACCATTGTCTAGTTCTCATCTACAGCATAAACACAGACGCTTATATATTCGGTAAGTGTGGGCAAAACATCATACCTAGAAGGGAATGCAAAGAGATATCACACTTACATCCACAGGAGAACTCAGCAAGCCAAATGTGAAATAATGAAATCAGATGAGAAATACGCAAAATAGTTGAAATTACATTTGAGACTAAAATCTCAATAATCTAAGAGGCATTGGGTTTTGTCACAGTCTGTGTGTTTATCAGATGCTTTGCTTTTGACTAAAGTACATTTTATTAATGAAAATGCCTGAGTAAAAAACTTCTGATAAGCTTTGGTCCAGATAGATACACTTAGTTAATGTTTGAATACATGTATCTCTATACGAACTTACTAAAAATTTTCAGGTTAGTATACTAACAGTATTTATTTAGTTTGAGCACTGGTTTGTTTCAGGCTTTGTTTTTCATTGGCTTGCCATATGGAAGCTAGTCTTTGCTATCTGTTATTATTTCCTTTATTATTT
This sequence comes from Coccyzus lansbergi, assembly GCA_033558105.1. Classification (NCBI taxonomy): domain Eukaryota; kingdom Metazoa; phylum Chordata; class Aves; order Cuculiformes; family Coccyzidae; genus Coccyzus; species Coccyzus lansbergi. The sequence continues at coordinate 157,421 of JAUMJK010000289.1, read as the reverse complement.
CCTTTTGTAGCTTTGAAAAACTCTATTTATCCAGTGTCACGCCTGTGTCACGCCTGATGTCATTTTGTTGTCTGTAGTATTGCAGTATCCAATAATCATACTAATGTGATAGGAACTGTTTAAAGGTGGGAGAGAAGTTGTTTTGCTGCAAAATATACTGCAGCAGCTCCAGCTGATACAAGCTGGTCACCTCTGATATCTCTTGTTTTCTGTTGTTAAACAGGAGTGCAACATTTCTGATAATGTTTTCCTTTAGATGTCCACAGGTCAAACTTAAAATCAACTGTTGTGTTCTCTGTAGTGCTCTGGGCATTGCAGAGCATGACCTGTTACTCCATTAAGAAATTCGCAAAAACTGAGCTATTTCTCTCCCTGCATAGAACAGTTTCTTGGTTTTTTAAGAAAATGTTCAGTCGCTTCCTTCTTTAAAATGTTTTCTCTGCCTTTTAAGAGATCCCAAGTTGCTCTTGTTTTCCTTTGTTATGTAAGACCTGTAAATCTAAACTCAAATGCAATCCTTGAATTTAGCATTACATATCTCACCTGGTGATTGATGCTGTGGGCTTTGGGCTCTGATGATCCAGGCTACGTTGCCATGAGATATCTACATGGCAAGAGCACATTCAGAAACAGGTTGTGTGGCATCTTACCCTAGGTCAACTTTCATGTGTGTTCTCCCAAATTCTATTTGATCCCTTTATGTTAACTATTGAGGTTGATAGACTCTTAACCTTTTTTACAAGTCTTTTTATGTTTCATGGTTTTCCCCAGACACCTGGAAAAACAAGGTGATATCATAGGTTGGTAGTGTGCTGGCTGCCTCTTAACCATCACCATCACTACCACAACCAAGGTTCCTGTTTGGACATCGCTGAAAGGTAGACTTGGTCGTGGCTAGCTCTGCCGTTTCCATTGGCACTGAGACTTTTTACAACACTTGAGACTCTGGTAGCAACAAGATGTCTCAGTTCCCACTTAAATGGTTCATTTGGCATGGGTACTGTGTGGTATCTTCCCTTCCTAAAGACATTCCCCTCCAACCTTTCTTTTGTAATAGATGGCAAGGACGTAGGGAACTTAGAGTAGAGCAGTATAGGAAGGCAGAAAGAACGCAAAGGAGAACTACCTTTAATGCAGTAAATGAATGATGTGTAGGGCAGCATAGCCACAAAAACAAATTGAAACTTCTGGTACCAAAAGCTTAAGAGTGTGCCTCCCTCCAAACAACACATAGGATGACATGCAGGACAACATCCTCCAGTTGCTACTGTGTCACAACTGCCAGCCTAGCATGGACAACTTTACTATCTTAAATGGTGCTAACATCATCTTTTAGGCAAAGGAATCATGCCCAGTTGTACTTAAAGTCACCCCTTAATCTGCCTTATGAGGACTTAGAAGAAATGTGGAGTTTCAGTCTAAAAATTAAGCGCTGTTTTGTACAAGACCTTTGTCAGCAACCTTTTCTGTATCTTAGCTCTAATGAAGCCTGAGATGTGAAGCCCCTACTATCCAACTGTGGGATGCTGACAAAGATTCCTTGTCCTGTCATCAAAGGCTTAGAAGCCCTATAGCCATTAAAATTAGTGGTTTGGGTTTAATATCTAGGTTCATTATCCTGCTGAACATGGTCTGAATACACTGGTTCTGAAAGCAGTTCAGAATTGCATATCAAATCAGACCTACCTGCAGGTCCACAGCAGAGATGGTCCTTGCAACTACTTTGAAACCTCTTGGTTTCCACACAGGAAGGTAAAGGCTGGAAAAAGGGGGCATACATAGTTTAAATTTTCACAAGGGTTCTAGAAGAGCAGATAACCTTCCTAGCAGGTAGTTTCAGATGCTTTGAAAATTCTCCCTGAATATTTTTCTTAAATTCTGTGGGGCAGGGGAGTAAGACATCATTATTCAAGTCATTACATATATGATAAAAACCCTAAAATAATTATGTGACCTAGTTGAATTATATAATTTTAGCTTTTATTTAGCAGCATGATAGTTGAATTGTCTTCTAGTTCCTGCATTGGAAACAAAGATAATATTAGAAAAAGATATTGACGTCATTAATTTAATGTAATCCAAAGCTGAGAATTTAAATGTACATGAACTAGGACAAGCTGAGAAAATTGTAGAAGTCCATGTAGCTTTCTAATGAAGGTTTACCTTCATGTTCATGGATAAGTTTTTATGACTGAATATTACTGGCTAAAGAACATAGTGGATTCTACACATCTGAAGTGTTTTAATTAATTCAATTCCAAGTATTTTGGTTTATATTCTTGAATGTACAATACTACAGATGGTCATCCTGTACTTAATCTCTTTCTTCCGCGCTTTTATAAGAAGTGAAGAGGGAGAGGTGCGAGATGAATGTAAAACAAATATTAAAAAGAAATGCATTCCTACTTGAATATTTTCATAGCAGGTTGTTTTTCAAAGTATGCAATTTCAAACCAGTGATGACCATCATAGCTTCAGCTGTGACAGGAATATGAATTGGAGACCTTTGCACTCAAAGCTGCACTGTTGTGCTGCTGTGTTAATGGTGCAGAAGGCCTGTAATATGAAAGAGTCATTGCATTAAAAAAAAAATCCATCTAAGCCCTGCTTAGCTTTTACTGTGCATTAAACTGGGCAAACTTGAGTTCTCTGCCACAAACTTTTGTAACTGCACTGGAGGACATACTATCCTGTGGTAAGGATACTGAGGGATACTGAGGGCAAGAGGCAGCTCCAGGAGAGTGTGAACTCAGTTTGGGTCTATGGATGGCCTCAGATCTGCTGTTTGATCTTAGACAAATCACGTAGAGTGTGTCTGTAGTGTTGAACCAAATAGAAATGTGATGTGGGAACCAGCCGTGTATACACTGCATCTCCTACTTCTCATTCCCATAGAAGGTGAATATGGATGTGTGGAACAGGAGAGAAATGGAGCTTGATCTATCGTGTCTTCTGGTCCATATGCCCAAAGGAGTTCTGATGTTTGCTGTGTAACTAGGACAGGCTTCTCCCTTTTTCAGTAATATCACAAAATTGATAGAGATTGTGTTTACCAACCTTCTTAGGGAGCTGAGATGAACTCTGCAGCAACTGAATATTTCATTAGCATTGGTTGTTAAAGTATTAGAGAGAGAGGATCTAATGTGTACATGATACAGATATAGGACGTACCTGTAAAAATCCAGCTTGGAAATATCAGACATGAGTATTTTGCTATTAATTTCTGGCTCAGTCACCAACATTCAGATGTTTTCCCCTTTCTGAAGGAAGGGTAATGGAAGTCCAGAGTGCAGTGGTAAATGCCTGCTGGCAGCAACAGGATTGTGCATGTGCACCAAAGGCAAGAGCTGGGCCAAAAGAAGATGTGATTATTTTGTAGGCTTTCTTTCAATTAGCTTTCTTTCAATGAGCTCTGCTATATCTACTTCAGAACTAGCAGTACTGCTAAGGTGTTTTTGATGCCTTGCTGTGGCTTGGTATAATTGGCTTTTTGGTGTGTGTGAGCCGGGAAGCTTGCAGGCTGCTCAAAACACAGCCTGTGTGGCATTGGCTCCCCTGTTGATTTAGTTTCATTTTCTGTTTTTCTGCTATGCTCAACTGCCTGTAACGGCATTAAAGTATTCTTCTGATCTTTGTTACCATGTGTTCACAAAGCGCAGTTTTTGAAAACCTTTATGCCAAAGGGACACTCAGAGCAAGAGGCAGCTTTCAAATCTGTTTCCAAAGTCATTGGCAAATTATGTACTTGATTGAGCTTTGTTTCTTTGACTGAGAGAGCCTTCACATTGGTATTAAATTGGATTAAACAATTGAATTAAAGATGCCAGAATTATTTGCTTATGATACTGCCATGCTGCCTTGAAACTGGAAGTGGTGAAAGTTTCGTGGGAAATTCTGTGGTTAAGGAAGTGTGGCTAGATTTTCTCCTCTTCCACCATCTGCATTGTACTAGAAGAGACTTAATTCTGTGGTTTTGAACATGGTATATAATAGATTCATAACTCATAAAGAAAATAGAATGTCCCACATAAACTTTTTCTGCTCTCCAACTTCTTCATTGAACTTCAGGGCTCCTAGCCAGCTAGCCCTGCTCATCTTCACTGCATCTAAAAGTCACTAGTAATACTTTCTGTGTTAAATTTTACCCCCTTCCATTGCTAAATTGCATGATTAGACACTTGGGGAACTGTGGATCCATTTACATCCTGGTTCTCAACAACTTCATGCATACTTGCTGGGAATTTCATGCTCTTATTCAGACAAAGCCATCCAGTAGAAGTACATGAATCCTACCTTGGACTGCAAGTACAGACAAGCACCTGTTTTTACCATCCATACTGTGCTATCAGAGTTCAAGCTGTTTCTGAATACTTCCTGCTCAGAACTGTTTTCAGAGGTACAAGCAACAACAATTCGTTACGTACTGCAAAGGTGTTGTGTGAAATCATGGACTCTGGAAACTAGAGGCGTATGTGGCTGTGCTTCTCTTAGTTTCTGATGAACTAATTTGCAGGAAAAGGCATTAGACAGGAAAAACTTAGTGTCTTAAATGAACGGTCTCAAAAACTTGAGATTAATACATCCTCGGGCTTTGTGCTCATTCGTTGTTAAACTCTATGTCCATGCCAGGTTCTTGCCTACCAGTTTAAAATAATCTCTCTGCCACTGCAGCTTTTCACATTGTCCCCTGCCATCTGCCAAAACATGATTGCCAAAGCAGACTTCCTTTCCCACTATTCAGGATAATTGACTTTCCCACCCTTCTACCCCCTCCCAGCTTCATGAGCCTTACCAAAAGTTTATCATCTTCCAAATTAGAAATAATATTACTGCTTTGACTGCCTTCATTTAATTCCTCCTCTTGTTTCTTTACTGTTCTTGTTTCTTGATGTTTCCAGTCTGTACTCATTTTTATGTGCCTCTAGGGGAATAAGAGCAAGCGCTGGTCATTCTATATATGGAAATGAGTGGAAATGTGGCAAAGATCATCTGGATTAAGATGTTAGCTTTTAAAGAATTTGACTTTTCTTTAGCCTTGCAGCTGAAGAAGAGTTAGAACTCACCTAAGTTAGAGGACAGTACTTTGTCATTGAGAAAAAAATCAGTAATAGTGACAAGCAGCAGAAGCGTACTTGCTCCCCCCAGAGCACCAACAAATTACATCAGTGAAGTGTTCTGAAAGACCGAGTGATTTTGGGGTAGAAAAAATCAATTGAACTGCATTTCATCAGACTGGATTGGGTAGTGAGGATTGGCCACACGTACTGACTGCTGTCTTCTGGATGTGCTGACTGTTACTTAATTCAAACTACAAATTTAAATGAACTGTGGGCATTGTAGGCTTCCAGGTGTTTGGGGCTGAGTGCTACCTAGTAAATGATGTTATCTCAGGTACCCAAAATGTAGCTAGTGACCAGTTTTTTGGAAATTCATTTGAGGACATGATTTGGCCCCTTCCCCCACCCCCTCATTGACCCATTTTTCTATCTGGAGAAGTTTGTAAGAGTTTTCCAGATACAAATGGTCATTGAAGCATTTATTTTTCTCTAGAAGGGACATTCTGTATGCCTGACACCAATGACAAAACTGGGATAGAAAGCATTGATCTTTCCTATATTAGTAAAACCAAATTCTTTTCAGTCATCAGAAGCAGTTGAAGCAAGAAATGCATGCGATGGTATTGAATACTGAACATGAACTGAAGATGAATGGCTTATAGTGTAGGCAGACTTTTAAGCACAAGATTGGCAAGCATGATGTACAAAGCAGTCAGCGAAGTGACGGGCTTAATGCTCAAGAAAGTGGCTTTCCATAATCTGTCGTCTTCTTCAACTGTGTAAAATGGGAGCATTATACAGACTGCTTCATTATTTCAGCTTCTCTCTTATTGAAATTGGAGGGACTTCATGAACTTTTGCTGTCCCTCAGCCCCAAACTGGACAGTATTGGGTCATTTGAGTTTTCTGTATCTATATTAATGCTTTGCTAGATAGCAGCCATTTACCAAGCTGAGTGTGGCTGGTTTGTGTTGGAAGGGAACTAGAAGACAACACAGGGTTTCTTCTTCTGCCACAGGGTTTCTTCTTCACCTCTCAGTTCTTATTGCCCTTTTTGCCTATGTTTTGAGTGTTTGAAGATAAATATTGAATGGAGTGCAAAAAGCAACATCTATGTCAGATGCTGCTACTTCCCAGCAGGTTGAAAGGAAGGAAGAGATTTAGATATTGGATATAGGAAGACAAGAGTGAATTCATCTTAAACCGTGACCCATGCCACTGATTAATTTCTTTCAGGATCAGGAGACTGACAAACATACCTAGAAATTCTTGAAATTATTTTTGGCCTCATTTCTAGCCACTGGTGAACCAGGTCAGAGATGGCAACTGCTTGGTTCTAACCTGTGAGATTCATCTGCCTTTTGTCCCCTCCCAACCCACAGTGCCTACATGAAAAGAAAACAGCAGTGGTCCACAGAGGCTGTTGTATACAAGTTAGAGGGCACTTTTTTTAAACCTCCTTACAAATTGCCTCAGATTTCCTGAGGGAAGAGAACCAGGAAGTGCAGTTCCACATCTGTCATCCTTGTTTTACTCACAGATCCTCTGTGTTGACAGCATCTTGGAAACCAATTGCCTGCCATGCAAATTGTAAAATGTTCATAAAATCATCTTGCTTTGGTTATACAGCTGGAAGAAAATTTCCTGCCTCCAGTGGGTGTTCACCTTTGAAGTGCTTTTGTTTTCTGTTCAGGGAAAGTGTCCAATGAAAGAATACATCTAATTGTCACTTAGTGATTCCTAGGGATGTGTTTTTGTCCTGAAACTTCAATGCCATACTGAATTTGTGGATTTAGTTTTCCATAAGCCCTGTGAAAGTTGTAACTCTTCTCCATTATTTGGGCATTGTTGATAGGTAATACCTCTGAAAACACTTCAGCTGAAATTGTCTCTTTTAGAGGCAGTAGTATATTCCTTGCTCATTTAGCAGTTTTTGCAGCACGACCAAATTCTTTCAAACCAGTGGTGTTGTGCTGTGGTGCAGAATTTCAGCTACTCTATTTAGCAGGCACACACAGTCACTAGATCTTAGCTCTTTTAGTGGCAATGAATCTCCCGCTTTCTTCATAAATTGATTTCAATTATCACATTTTTACATTGTCTTCACAAGCAAGTTTAGACTTCTGGCTTTTCATCTTGCATTTTAAGTAGGAGAAGTAATAATTAGCAATCACTTCTGCATCTTAAAGGTGGAAGAAATGGCCTAACACATTAATAAAATTTAGAGCCGCAAAGGAATTTTCGTTAAGTTTGTCTAGCGTACTTGTACAAACTACTCTTAAATCCCATGAGATCGTCTGAATTCAGCTTGGTGTTATTTGTCTTAGACTGGCAAATGAGTTACATAAACGATATGAGGCCTGTTGAAAGTTGCATAAGTGAGTGTTAGTGTTAGGAAGAGGGCATCAGTATACTTAGCTAAGTATTCCTAATGCTGCTACCAAAGCACATAGCCTGTGCACCAGGTGTTTCAGCTGACAAGGAACAAAGTTAAACGAAGTATTGAGTTTAATCAAGAGGAGATTCTGCAGCTAGTGAAAAACTGGTTAAACTTTTGCTCTTGTTACTGTGTGTTACCATGGATATAACAAAGACTTCTTTCCTTCCATCGTGGAAACCTGAGGAGTCTGGTCCAATAGATTATTCCACCCTGACAGCGCTATAACTGTCCCAGAGGTTGTACAAGCTTCCTTTACACTGGCAGCATAAACTGCCACATTCACTTCATCAAGCCTAAGTGGTAACTGCTTCCCATTAACTCAAATGTTCCCAGGTTCTGCATCAAGAGAACCTGCTTAAGCAAAGCACCTGTTTGAGTTCCTCTCAAGTTAATGTTCTGTACACTATGCTTCTGAAAAGCTGGCAAAGGAAGAGGAGAAAGCCTTGGCAATTCTGTTTCTTCTACTGTTCAGGGAAATGGGAAAAAAAGAAATAAATTAAAAAAAAAAACTTAGTGTGTGCCTTCTCCTTATTCTTCTGCAAGTTTAGGTCTTTGTAGGGTGGGAGAAGGAGAGATTTGCAGCCCAGTCAGAGTTAACTGTCAGGAATTTGCAGTCCTATGGCCCTTGATCCCATCATGTAAATCTACCATGTTCAGGGCAGAACTAGAAAGCATATAGTGACTCTGTGCAAAGGAGCAATGCTCATGTGGTAGAGGTGATGCAATATTTCAGATGTCCATTTCACAATACATACAAGAAGGGAAAAATAGATGACTGCCCTGTCTAGGGGAAGAGGGCTAAGTGAAGCTAAATGCAGAGATACATTTCAGTCATGAATGAATATTGCATCTGCACAGTGAGCTTATCTTTTACTGACCAGAGGAACATAACAATTCAAGCAGACCTAATGCCTTTGTTTCATTAAAGCTGGTTTCTACTCTAGAAACATAGGGTTTTCTTTACGCAACTCTGCTACGAAGGGCAGCTTTATTCCACTCTTGTTTCTGTATGCATCTAAAGGTACGCCATGTGCCGAGGCAAATTCAAGCTGGAAAGCTGTAACCAGACACCAGATATGTGCATTCAAGAAGAGTTTAAATAAATAAAAGGAGCAATCACAGATGCAATAGCACCCTTGAGTAGTCTCCCATTCTTTGCTCACTAAAGAGATTTCATGAACCTCATCTTATTTGTCTGTTGACAAGCTTCCAGTAAATATTTCTTAGCTAACTTTCTGGCATTTTATGCAGAGTTCTTGCATCCAGGAGTTGCTCTTTGTCCAGGAGTTCCTCGTGTTTCAAGCTTACTGTATGGAAAGCCAGTTCTTTCTGTCTGATTTAAACTTGACTCCTACTTTCACTTTTCAGTCCTAAGTTCTTGTATTGTAAGAAATTGTTGATTCCTATACATCTTCTCCAGTCTACTTTCTCACGTTTGTAAGTTTTGTCATACGATTCAGTCATCTCTTTTCTAGGCTGAAGAGTTCCAGACTGTTTAGTCCTTCACTGTGCATTTGCTCTCTGAGCTCCACAGATGTAACTCTTTCAACTCCTTCAACATCAACATGAAAATCGTTAAGACAAACAAATAAAAAAACCCCAAACCATCTGGCTTGGTGGAAAATCTTTGCTCTGCAGCCATAATAACGGGAGGACCTGTGTGTGCAGCTAATGTGGAATAGTTACCAAAGAGACCCTCAGTGCCAGTATCTAAAATGTAAGGACAGCACATTTAAAGAAGTCAGGGTTTTTTTCCATGGTTTCTAGGAACCTTAGGAATTCTAAAGGAATTCCTAAAACATGGCAAAACTGGTTTTAATCATGAGATTAAATCTAAGAACTTGGAGCAATTAAAACATAAACCAACAAAATGAGACATCATCTGAAGTACTTCATACAACTCTGGAGTCCTCAGTGCAAGAAAGACATGGACCTGTTGGAGCAGGTTCAGAGGAGGGCCACACAAGGATCTGGGAGGCGTAACATCTTCTCCTATTAGGAATGGCTGAGAGAGTTGGGGCTGTTTATCCTGGAAAAGAGAAGGCTCCAGGGAGACCTTCTTGCAGCCTTTCAGTACTTAAAGGGTGCTTATAAAGATAGACGGACTTATTAGTAAAACCTGTAGTGATAGAACAAGTGTTAACAGTTTCGAACTACAAGTGGGTAGATTCACACTATATATAAGGAAAAAAAATTTTTACAGTGAGGGTGGTGAAACACTGCCATGGGTTGCCCAGAGAGGTGGTTATAGCCCTGTCCCTGGCAACATCCAGGATCAGGCTGGATGGGACTCTGAGCAACCTAATCTAGTTAAAGATGTCCCTGCTCATTGCTGAAGGTTGAACTAGGTGACCTTTAAAGGTCCCTTCCAACCCAAACCATCCTATGAAAAAGCAGCACTAACACGGGATTGATTGTCATTACAAATGCAGTCTCGTTGTATTAAAGGGGATTTTTCTGTTTGCACCAATTTCCCTGATAAGGGCACTGGTAACCCTGTGTTTTCCTTATATGCATTTCCTCCTGTGTACCCATAATGCATTTTCAAAAAATCCCATGTCAACCACTGTGAGGGAGTTATTTCCTTATCTCTCTGAACTTTTCTATTGTTGCCATTCCCTTTTTGTGTCACCTGGTGGCTGCTAAGCCCTTCTGTGGCTCAGAGGTGGCTACTTGGTCCTGGAAGCACCAAAGAGCTCAGCACCAGTCCTTGGAGATTTGTGATAAGTATCTACTGGTCAAAATTTTTTTATTCCTAGTTATGGAATCTGGCACCATAATCTTCCTGCAAGCAAAATAGGCAGTGTTTTTCATGGAAAAGGTGAAAGAATGGGAATAAGTACTCTGAGTTAAATCACGCTGTTTACACATAATTCCTCTTGATAGGCCTGATTCTCACTTCAGACTCCAGTGGGGGGAAATACTTGATTCTTCAACTATTTGAAGAATGGCCTCAAGTTCTGCCAGGGGAGGTTCAGACTTGACATCAGGAAAAAAAATTTCACAGAAAGGGTAATTGGGCACTGGAACAGGCTGCTCAGGGAGGTGGTTGAGTCACCTTCCCTGGAGGTATTTAAAAGATGGGTGGATGAGGTGCTGAAGGACACCGTTTAGTGTTTGATGGGAATGGTTGGACTCGATGATCCTGTGGGTCTTTTCCAACCTAGTGATTCTGTAATTCATAAACATTCTCTTCTTCACAGTTTTATCCATAAGTGAATTGCCTGGGTCTAGAATGAGCAAGATAATTATTTTTAGCGGTGTCATCCTGATCTTCACCCCAGTTTGGGGACAGTTCAAAGCAGAACACTGACCAAAAAATACTAAGCAATATACCTACCGTGAGTAATTGCTCTATTTCTTTTCAAATTATCAAGTGGTTTTCCTATCAAGTATGCATAAGTGAGGGAATCATTTTCACACTGTGACAAAGAGGGATTTTGTTTGTCCATGTGGGTTGAATTTACTGTGAAAGTGTGATTAATCAGTTTTAGTAATCTTAGAATTTGTAGGGTGATGGCTTTAATTCATGTTTAGATTTTGACGTGTTTTTTTTAAAATTCTAGTAAATACATCCAATGGATCCTTTTTTCCTGTTTGCCCAGCAGGGTTGTTAGAAGGGATACTGTGGTGATGTATCTTGCTGAATAAGAACAGGTGGTTTTCTCTCTTGTCTGTCATCAGCCTGAGTTGCCCCCTGGTTTACAATGAGGGGTGTGAAAGAGGCACGCTTTTCCCACAGGGCAAACACAGGTTAGTGTGAAGTCTTGTGTTTAAAGGGCACATAATTAATAGCTGTAAAGAGTCCTTTCCTCTAAACATAGCAAGGTGGTGATTTTCATGTGAACAAGTACTATCGGGGGGGAACATTTACCCTCCAAAAATACTCCCAAAACTCAACAAATTAGAAATCTGCTCTGGAATTTAAGGTCAAAATTCCTGTTAAGAGCCAGAAAGATTTGTTCTCTTACTTCTTGCAGGTATTTCTATCAACCTGGTTTTGAGTATCTTTGGAGTAATAACTAAGTTGAATAATCTAGAGTGGTGGAAGATAAGAGTGGGAGGTGTGAGCACTTGGCCCATCCTGATGGTCACGGCTGGCACAAGAAGGACTCTTGATCTGTTTTCCTGAGACAAAAGACTCTGCAAAAGTGGTAACCAGGACATGGTCCTTCAGACCTGGGGACAAGGGACAACAGCTGGCTACTGGAGCCAGTGGAGGACATGTAACTCCTTCTCCATGGACATGGTACTTCAGGACCCTCAAGACCTCTGGAAGTAGAGTTTCCCTAGGGCAGATGAGTCTTTCTGCAGGCTGGTCTGACCTGAAGCGTAGGGATGGGTATCGCAGCAAAGAGCACAGAGGTCTGTGAGGCTATTCCTTGTGAAGCATGGCTCATTGTCAAAAAGGTACAGAGTAAAGGGTCTTGAAGTAAAAGACCAACCACTTTTTAACGATCCTCCTGAATCTCTGTGGGAGCCACACCTTCCCTGTTACAGGGGCTATTTCCTGACAGCAGAGCTAGCTGAGATCTTTCTTATTTCAGATAAACAAAATGGTGTTGCATTCCCATTGCTTAGGAGAAAATATCTCCTTTCTAGTTGCCCTTCAAGGTCCTCTCAGATTTGAGAACTTGCTGTCAGTTCTCCTGCCATTCCAGTATTGAAAAATGGGAGTGGCTTTCCCGTGTTTGCAGTTGCTTTTGCAGTGAGCTATGATATGAGACAGCACTTCTTTCTGGTCCACTAAAGCAAAGCAGTGCCCCCCCGAAAGTCTGTGAGGTCTGAGAGGTGCTCCAGCACTGCTTCTCCTTGGTCCTGACTGCTCTTCAGCAGCAAACCAAATGCCGGGTCCTGCACTCGGGGCACAACAACCCTGTGCAGAGCTACAGACTAGGAGAGATCTGTCTAGAAAGCTGCCTGGAGGAGAGGGACCTGGGGGTGTTGGTAGACAATGACTGAACATGAGCCAGCAGTGTGCCCAGTTGACCAAGAAGGCCAATGGCGTCTTGGCTTGTATCAGAAACAGTGTGGCCAGCAGGTCCAGGGAGGTTATTCTCCCTCTGTACTCGGCACTGGTGAGGCCGCTCCTTGAATCCTGTGTTCAGTTCTGGGCCCCTCACCACAAGAAGGATGTTGAGGCTCTGGAGCAAGTGCAGAGAAGAGCAACGAAGCTGGTGAAAGGACTGGAGAACAGGCCTTATGAGGAAGGGCTGAGAGAACTGGGGGTGTTTAGCCTGGAGAAGAGGAGGCTGAGAGAAGACCTCATTGCTCTCTACAACTACCTGAAAGGAGGTTGTGGAGAGGAGTGTGCTGACCCCTTCTCCCAAGTGACAGGGGACAGGACAAGAGCGAATGGCCTTAAGCTCCGCCAGGGGAGATTTAGGCTGGATATTAGGAAAAAATTTTCAAGGAAAGGGTCATTGGGCATTGGAATAGGCTGCCCAGGGAGGTGGTTGATTCATCTTCTCTGGAGGTGTTTAAGGCACGGGTGGACGAGGTGCTAAGGGCCACGGTTTAGCGTTTGATAGGAACAGTTGGACTCGATGATCTGGTGGGTCTCTTCCAACCTGGTTGTTCCATGATTCTATGAAACCCACTAAGGGCTTAGGTTTCTCTTTCAACTAGCTTTCTGCAGTGCTCGGAGTGGAGGGGAAGAGGTGGGCTGCCATTGCCTGCAGCAGGCAAAGGTGAAGGTTGGCTGGTAGGGCCAGGGTTTTGGGGGCTGGCTTAGCTGGGGCAGGTCTCCAGATCAGGGTTGGTATCTGTGCCTCTTCTGGAAGACCATCAGAGCACCTCTGATTTTAGATGTGTTTCCAGTTTTGCTCAGACCTCTCATAACCTACCTTTTAAATCCTCCTTTTCCACTGCTTCTTTTTCACTTATGACACTTGGCTTTCACACAGTTCTGAGAGCATTTAAGGCTTGTTCCATGATGATGAGGACAGTGTTTCTCTTCCTTCAGTGTTTCTTTTACATCTGTGTAGTTTTCTAAGTAGTATTTATACTGCCTTCTACCCCACCCCCTTCATTCCTTCCCAAAATTACACTTCATTTTCTGTGTTCTGGCAGCCACAGAGACAGTCAGCTTCTCTGCCTGAAGTTGGGCAATGGTGGGAATGGAGAAAAAAGAGAGGTGAGACGTGAATCAAGAGGCACATGTAGGATGGAAGCAGTGTAGGGCGACAGGCAGTACTCATAGAGGGACCAGCAGTCTGTGTGGTATAAAACTATTTTGAACTTGTGACATGGAAACTCTCTGTGGATTGAAATCTTCAAAGGGAGAGCTTGCCAGCTACAAAAACCAAATCTTTAAATAACATGGAGAGCAATGAGAAAAAATCTGAGCTGCCCACTCACAGGAAGAGAGCAGGCTTCACTCAGCCTGGGTGTAAAGCAGCGTAATCCCATTGGCTTTGGGGACATTGCAAGGGCTTATGCTACGGAATAATTTAGCCTACTGGGTTCCAAAAGTCTTATTTAGACTGAATAATTCTTTTGTCCCGTCTACATCATTATTGCAGCAACAGGACAAAAATGTGTGTTGGTTTTGGTTCCAGTGAGACAAGTTTTACTGAGCTCGTGTGAGGGACCCTTGTTAAAACTGCACCACTGAATTGAAGGAAAAGTTTCTTCAGCTTTCAAAAAAATTCTCTTTTTAGGTAGACTTCAAGCTTGGAAAATGCCAGCCTGAGAGGTGAAACTTCAGGAAAATCACAGGCAATAGAAATAATAGAAATAATGGAAATCCTTTTCCAGGGTTGAAAATAGCCACTAATAGTAGCCTGCCAGCTATATGACATAGTTTAGAGGAAATTCCCTTTTAAAAATGATAAAATACGCTTTGTGATTAAATGAAGGAGCTTATTGCTCCAGAACATCGGGGAAAAACACCACATTGGCCCCTCACTACGAGAAGGACGTTGAGGCTCTGGAGCAAGTCCAGAGAAGAGCAATGAAGCTGGTGAAGGGGCTGGAGAACAGGCCTTATGAGGAACAGCTGAGAGAGCTGGGGGTGTTTAGCCTGGAGAAGAGGAGGCTGAGAGGAGACCTCATTGCTCTCTACAACTACCTGAAAGGAGGTTGTGGAGAGGAGGGAGCTGACCTCTTCCCCCAAGCAACAGGGTACAAGATAAGGGGTAATGACCTCAAGCTCCACCAAGGGGTGTTCAGAATAGATATTAGGAAAAAAAAATTTCACAGAAAGGATCACTGGACACTGGAACGGGCTGCCCAGGGAGGTGGTTGAGTCACTTTCCCTGGAGGTGTTTAAGTCACAGGTGGATGAGGTGCTGAGGGGCATGGTTTAGTGTGTGGTAGGAATGGTTGGACTCGATGATCCGGTGGGTCTTTTCCAACCTGGTGATTCTATGATTCTATAAAGTGATAGAACAGGAGGGAAAAGACCCAGGTTTCTTTAATCCTTCTCTTCTCTTAAGGTATACTGTGTTTGTTACTTGAAGTTAGATGGATCCTCTATGCTGGTACTTTTTCTGTAGTCCTTCTGGCACCATCTTTCACTCTGTTCCTTCCTGGCACAGGAACTGATGATGTCTTGTCAGTTCTTGCTAATTCTATGGTGGGCACCCCATGCTTCTGCTTCTCCAGCTGACCTTTAAAATAGTGTCCCTTGACCCTCTGGCATGGGACAGATAGTGAGAAAAATACATGAGTGTTAGAAAAACTAGTATCTCTGTAGGGACAAAGATTTGCCTTATCTCTGCTCTTATTCTAGTAAAATTTAAAATGCTTCCTTCCAGGAAGACATTACTTGGTTTTGGTATTTTACCGTCCGTGCATGCATATGATTCCTTCATCAGATTCCAGTGCATAGTTCTTCAGAAATGTAATAGGCAGGTAGGCATGGGAAGGAATTTGATTATACTTGAAAAGAAAAAGCAAAATAGATCTGAATGGTAAAGCTATGCAGCAATGATTTGGGTTTCTCTCTGTAGTTTAGGTAGAAAGGATTGTTCTTTTGCCAGTGTAAATATATAAATTTTAAAAGAGATGTCAAGGACTGCTTAACATACAGACAAAAAAAAGTTTCACACATATGCCCTTATAATGGCCCTATGTGTTTGCATTCTACTTATTTATGCATTCGCATTCGGTTTATTTTTGAGATCTTTGCCCAGAAATGTTCCCCTATTAGCTCTATATGGTTCTATATGGTAATTAATATATCACTGTGATATTTCATCTGTTATTATTTCTCCAGCATTTGTACTTATGAGTTCCAACCAAGATCAGAGTCTCATTTGGATCAGAGGATCAAAGCTTCTTTTGTAGCAGGGGCTGCATAGAGACTATCAGAGGCTTTTAGTCTAAACACAGAAACTGGGCAAGTGTCAGTGAATGGATGGGTGCTGGCTCTCAGCATAGCGCTGACCAACCCTCTGAGCATTACTGAGGAAAATGTACTGGTTGTGGAAGTCAAGCTCAGCTCCGTTAAGGTCCACTTCACCATCCTGCTTCACCTCAGTGCTGTAGCACCTCCACAGTATTTCCGTTCCAAAATGAAAGGCATGATATGATCACAATTTATTTGCTGTATTTGGGTTGCACAAATCGTCTGCCCAAGACCACAGGAAGGGGTGCAATAATTGCAGCCAAAGTTGTAGTCTTTTTCCTCATAGAATAGAATAACAAAGCAATATTTAGCAAGCTTAACAACAGGGATACCCTAGCTTGAATCACGTTTCTGTGAAACTTTATGCACTTGCTGTGAGCGGCAAGAACTGAAATCCGTGGTCTCCTCTGTGGCAGGCTGGCAAACACAGGAGATGACTGTTTTCCTACCCTATAACAGAGACAGCAAGAAAGATGCTTAAATTCTAGCTGTGGTTGGGATAGGAAGCTAGTCATTGAGGTACATGCACACAGAGGTGTAAGAAGGAAGGAGGGAAGGTAGGGATAGTGTCAGTGTGGTTACGACTTATGAACCTAAAGCTAAATTAGGTATAAATAACCTGTAAAGTATGTGGGAATAAAAGGAACATCTTAATTCAGCATTGTAGATCGTGAGCAAGTGATTCTGGCAGGCTAGTGTCATGTTTTAACTATTATGATGATGGTGGTATTGCTGTGTACTCTGAAAGCAGAAAGAAGACTATCTTTTTTTGGAATGCTAATGTGTTAATAATTATAAAATATGTTGCCCCAAACTGCTATGCAATGAAATCAGTCTTCATAAGCAGCATGGCATTCATGCTGTCAGGCACTCGCTATTTCTGTTCAGCGGTGGCAGAAAGGCACCAGCTTAATTGTAAATACTGAAAGCAAGCTAAAAAAATCTTCTGTTGAAGGGGAAAAAAAGGAAATACAAATGATTGAGAACCCACCTCTCCTCATGTTAGAAACAGTGGCAATTGCATTTATGACATCCAGAAAATTTAAAAGAAAACATGAAATGGAATATCCGGTCTCCATAGCAGTGCTGGGAATGAAGTTTTTCTCTATTTCCCATCTCATCTTCCTCCTTGGAGAGAGAGACCCTTTTGTGGGTGGAGATGGGGGAAAATCATAGTTTTCAATATTTAAGATATGAAAATCAAGATATGTTTATTAATTCTGAAATGGCACAGTAATGTTCCATGGCAACTGTACTCAAAAGTGTTCATGTTTCCGCTCTGCTGCTTGGTCAACATGTTTCCATCTAAATGTAAGAGCCATTGTTCTGAGAGAGCAGGAGGATCAAAGATGCCATATTGTGCTCTACAACCTAATTTGGCTGGGTGATGGGTTAGTAGTAAAGAACCCTGTAAACCCACGTGTGTTGATATCCAGGGGATGCTCTGAGGGGAATGCTGTCCCAAAGAAATGGTGAAGGGCAGCTTTCAAAAACAGATTGGGGATGATAATTTGCTAAAGTTTTCCTGTGCATGACGTGGATGATCTGAAACAATAAAAAATCCAGAACTGGATTCAAGCATTTACCTCACAGACAGTTCATCTGCCTTTTTCCATACCAAAGAGCCAAACACCTTACTTCCAAAAGAAACACCAAAGGAATAAACTCTCAACTTATCTTCATATATTTGTGTTGTTGGGAGTTTTTTGTTTGTAGATGCACTCCATGATGTGTAGGGGGTCCAACTCCAGGCTTACATACTCCTGGTACTGTGTGTACAAAAGCAAGTTTGCTTTTCTTGCATTGTGGTCTGGCTTGAAGTGCACCAACATCGATGGCTCTCCTAGGTTGCTGTTAATTTTGTTTTTCCTCTTTTCTTCTGATGAATTTACACACAGCTGTAATCTGGTGTATAGACATCCTACTTGCATGGCAATATAAAGGCCTAACACAAGAGCTATGTGGTAGGTGTGGAAATTAGAATTTTTGTTATTCAAGTTATCTTAAAAAGCATTTTCCATTGGGCTCTTCTTTTTTTCAGCAGGTTTTTGCATGAACTACAATTTCAAATATATTCAGAGAAAACTCTGTAATTTAATAAAAGGTTTTAAAATTATAGAAACAGGAAAAAGGCACTTTTGTTGACAGATGTATCTTGCTTTATTTTTCAGTTTGCCAGTATCTGTAAGCTTTTAGGGTAATTCTTCAGATTTCTAGCTGGGGATTTCTTACATTCATGTGTAAATAAACCAGAAAGCCACAAAAAAAGCATTTGGCCATTCTGAATGTTTTTTTTAAATCTCACTGCAATGCAGAATTAAACTTCTGAAAGCAGACTTACAGGCAAGGATTTGTAAAAATGTACTGACATACTGCAAGTTAAATTCCAACAAGCTTGACCAAGCATGAGTGTAGCTTTAACCAAAGTAGTTATAAAGGACTCTTACGCAGATGCCTCAAACACATCACATTATTACTGCCTGTGTCATGCAGTCTGAGAACTGCTGTTCAAGGAAAATTGCAGGACTTACAGCACATGACTAGTAATGAGCAACATTCCACTTCAGCATTCAGTAAATTTCATCTTAGGTCACTGTGGTGACCCAGTTAAGGGCTAGATTGAAGAGCTCACTTTAAAAGATGGTTTCTTCCTCGACATTTCCAACTCTGCCAGGGTAAGGGGCATAAGCAGTAGGAATACAATGCTAGCTTACAACAGTGATGTGGAAAGTTTAGCTTATAGAGGAGCACTGCAGTTTTGTCACCCATGCAATTGGTGTAAACTTTAAACTGTCCAAGCTGCATGAAGCCAGTTTGATATTGTGGTCATCTTCCTAGTATTTTTAACTTTAAATCAGCAATGTCAGCTGATTTAAGTCAAATAACTTAAATATTTATTAGGGTTAGCTGCCTGATGATATCTATGCTTATCTCTTTCCAGAAAGTGCTCTTATCTATCAAAAACTGAGACCCACAGAACAAACCAGCCACAGGGAACTATGAAGTGTAAATCTCAGCCTGACACTGAAATGGTGACATACCATTGCAAAGCACCAGAATTCAAAAGAAGAGAAAGTATGAAACACAGGCTGAAGAGAGGCAAATTAGAAGTAAATGTAATTTGCCGTACCAAAAGGTATCACATCTCTTTTATGAGATGCAGAGCTCCCTGAGAGGGAATGTAAGTGAGGACGTTAGTGTTTTTGCCTAGCATCACCACTGGGCTTATTGCACTGCATGTAGCAACTCTCCCAAAGAACCAAGACTGTAAGTGATAAAAGGAGAAGAAATAGGGTATTTTTAATGTGGGACAGACCTTAGCACTAGTAGAAATAGACTGCTTGCAGTACCAGAGTTAAGTCTATTCTTTCTTTATGAAAAACCTGTCTGATCTGGGGATCGGGAGGTGATGTAAAGTGCTAGGTAATAATGGCAGTGCACTGAGGCAGGGAGACATTGTGGAAGGATCAAGGCCTTACCCCACATCGCTATTGGAAATGTGGAGTAAATCCAGATACAGCACAATTACAATGACATAAATCAAGTATCAGTCTGACTTGGATCTTTCCAGACATTTCATGCTGTGGTCAATGATGAACATTACAACAATGTTGTTCTAGTCCCAAGCCCCTTCTCTAACTGCTCCACGGTGAATTACATTTATAGCAGGCAGATAATCTTCACTATATGCTGTTTAAAAAAGTGATAGTGTGTTTGTCTCCGGCTCTGTGTGTCTGGTGGGGTCAGAGAGAAGGCAATGTCTCAGGAAAGACAGTGGTCTTACTTATGTATGAAGGTATGATATATAGTAATGGACTATGGTGTAAATTTCAATTGGCCAAGTCCTTATGGGCATCACTCCAAAAAAGCTCTACAACTCTAAGGTGGGTGCTTTTTGCTCTATGGAGAGGGGCAGAAGAGGCAGAAAGCAAAAATACTTCTGCCAACATGTCTTGCAAAAAGAATTGGGACCTAATTTTTCTTAGATGCTGTGCAAACACTCAGGGTAAACATTGGGCTTAAACTTCCCTGGCTGTTCCACTAGCCAAGATATAATCATCTCCATAACTACTTAGAATGGTCTTTTCAGTCCAGATACAACTGTATTTCTTTATCACTGTGACGAAATATGTTTTACTAAGCTTTCTGTTATTGTAGCTTCCCAGAAATGCATGTTTTAATATACCAGACAAGCATAAGCAATGAGCTCATATACAGAAAAGGGTCTGGTTTATAGTTATTGAATATACATGTTCTGTGTTTGTTATGAGTTTAATATGTATGTCATGCATTCTACTAAACAATTCAAGCATAAATGGAAAAGTGGTGTAAAACTGAAAGAATCTTAGCCTTTGAATGTAAAAGGGCTTGATGGAAAGGCAGGTGGGAAGTAAGAGTTTTGATTATGCTGTTTACACTTGTTTTTAATAGCAGTCTCCCAAACAGCCATAATGATGAAAGTGCATTTTTAAAGCTCAACGATAATAGTACAAGTACATACATTAGCTGGTACACTTGACGGAAGAAATTATGCTTATTGTATTGCAACCCAAAAACGGAAAAGCAAAATGCTGCAAGTTTAGCAGTGCAGGTCTAACTCTGGAAAACAACCTTAAAAATAGTACTATAGCATTTTGTGGCCCTACTCTTCCAGCAATTTCATATCAAAAGTGCTTAGCTACAGCTAGTGCAGTGGCTTTTCTAACTGTCAGTGGCACACATTCTCCCTGGAAGCTGAAAGTCAAACTGTGCTGCTTTTGGGTCACACATCAGCAACAATAAAGATTGGACTGTTACAAGCTATTAGTCTGTCTATGGACTTTGGAGGGTACTGCTTCAGTCCCCTTGCATTTAAGACTTTGGCCTTTTTTAGTAGTTGCGGTTAATATTGTTGTATAGTGTGTTTCATCTTTAGATCTGTTGGTATCCTTTTAAGCTTGACATCACCACCCCTTTTCTCTAGTGTTGCTAAAGACAGAGGAGAGAGCATTTTCTGGTTTTAACCTTTTCCAGGGAGTAAAAATTGGCCCCAGATGAGGAAAAACAGAGCAGGTAACGTGTCATCAGCACTGAAATCCAACAGTGGCATGAGGTTTCCCAGAACTGCATAATCGCTCCTAAGGGCTCTCTGGAATATCTTGTTTTGTCCAAACTGGAAGGTCCAAAAATTATTCAAAGAAAATATTTTACTGATAAATACTTTTAAAGGGGTTGCAGTCAGGCCTCGTTTGGACTTTTATTTTCCCTTCATACAATGCACTGTTGATGATATGGATAGGCTTTCAAACACATGGATACAGGCATATCACCACCCTGGTGGGAAAGCACAAATAAAGGCCATGTCAATGTTGCTCTAACCAGCAGAGTTTACCCAGTCCTCCTCACTGACAGAGCGGAGCAAAATCTGCAAATAGAAGAAAGCAAATAGCTCCCCTCAGGCTGGACTGCTCTCTGCACATCAGCTCTACAGCTCAGAAAACCTCTGATGACAGGTGATGAGCTGGCGTGGTTCAATTGCCGTCATCTCACCCTCTTGATTAAAGGCAGTCATTTGCCCATGTTCTGTAAATTACTTGGGATCATTTACAGTTGTAAAAATTTGCTGCTACCAAAGCTTTGTTATTCAACTTTAGGGATGAACATGTTCAGCTCTGACAATGTTATCTAGAGAGAACAGCAGCTCCAATCATTTCAAACATGCTTGCAATATAGCATGGCTTCAGGTGAAGCTCACTGACACCAGTGATGCAAAAGAAAGGGATGAAAATGAAGTGACTATTACAATGAGAAATGTGAGGCGGATGACATACAGTTTTGCTTGAACAACCAAATTCAAATAACAGAAGATTTCACTGCCTCTCCTTTTTCCCTTTTCTGGTTCTCTGGAGGTCTTCTTTCTGCAGCAGTGAATAATTCCTGCCTTTTAACATAAAGTAGCATGTCTCCCTGAAAGCTGTAGTGCTGTCTGTCCAGACAGAGCAAAAGACTTCTGAAACACTGCCGTCTCGCGGCAGTCTCTTCACACCACTGCAGCTGCTGTAGCACGTACAGACTTGCCAAAGGTCGCAGGCAGATGTCACAGGCATTTAGAGGCAGGGAGGACACACAGCGGAAACTTCTTCAAATTTCACAGATGAAGATAGAGAGTTGGTTTTGTGCAAAAAAAGAAAATGAATCAGATGAGACAGGTGCCCAGTTAGATGATGACAAAGTAACTGAACTGCTGCCAAGTGAAAGGCAGCCCTGGATTCCCTTGATGGGTTTCTGTGCTTTCATGAGCCTCATAACAGCCCTGAATTCAGTCACCTTGCTGGAGCTGTTCAGCGTCTACACTGACAGACAGTCAGGAAGGTTTACAGCTTGGGAAGGCAGATGACCCAGGATGGCTTTCTCAGAAAGAGAGCTCTCTTCTTTTCCAGCCAAACTTGCTGTACTGCCTCCAGCACATCCTGTTACACACTCTCAGTACAAAGTGTTACAGTAATTTTGCAGTAAATACCAGATGAAGTTATCCTAAATAACATAGATATTTTTTTTCTCCCAACTGACCTTAAGACAAAGAGGTTTTCTGCCATGGCTTGCTTTAGCACTCATTACTTAAAATCACTCATTAACTCTGTGTATAAATTACCACCATTCAGAGTAGCATATGTTCTACAGCATTCTTTTAAAAGTAAGTAAGCATCTGTCTTAATTTTTGGTGTATGAATGATTTCCTAGGATTGAAATATTTAACATTAGGTGAATGAAAGTCAGCTTTTCCAGTCTGTGGCTCTTAAACACCCTGAGTATTTATTCAGAAGAGTTATTTTGTGCAAGGTGGAAGATCTGCTTAGATGCAAATCTGACAAGTACATCTGGCAACCGAAATGGAGCTTTATCCAGAGATCATTAAAGCCACTAGCTACATTTCTATTGACCTGTGATTAAGAATCCTTTTTTCCTACCCCAAATGTGTTGACCTGCTGTCATGTAGTGCACACCGGAGTTTGCATGAATATTCTGTATATTGCAGTCTGCCCAGAGGTATCGTTAGAAACAAATCCTTGCCATACTGCAAGCAGGGGGTCCAGGAAGAGTGCATGTTTAATAGTATAGTGCCTCAAATTATGTCTGTTTTTTAATAAATTTGATAGAGGGTTTTCTGCACCTTACCCAAATGGTCTGATCCTGAGCACAGGGGATCCAAGTTGGTGTCTGCTTCTGTAAATGGAGAGGTCCATAGAAGAAAACATGCGGCTATAGAAACTCACTGTATTACACTCATTGTATAATGTACATAACTTCTACTAATTCACTGTTATGAAAATTTTACTAATTCACTTTATAGAAAGTAGACCTGCATACAGATTTGAGCAATTATTGATACTTTTACTAATACTATCTTCCCCTCCTATTCCTTCACTCAGAGGCGTATTTAGTGACTAAACCTGTTTCCATCACATCCCAGAATTTTTAGTTGGAAAAAGGTTAGATTTTGGAGTTTCACTGGCTGGGTTTCAGGGCATTTCAAAGGATTAATGGGTCACTGTCCTAAAGGCCTAAAACATGTTTCACTAGTGAGTGCTTGAGGCATTACCGCTGAAGTCAGCGGCAGCTCAAGGGTTTTGAGACTATGCTTCATCATTTATAAGACATTTGTGCTGCAGGGACGTGTTGTGTAGCCCTGTTTCAGGCTGACTCTGGAGTAGGCATTCAATACAGTGTATGTCAGTGGAGTATCTACAGCTGCTGTGCCTTTGGTAACTGTGCAGAAGATATTAGGACTGGGAGGTTAAGCTAGTTGTACCTGCTTTGTAGAAACCAGGCCAGCCAGAACCTGGATCCCCTCACAAACAGGGAGTCAGTTCACACCAGGGAAAAGCCAGAGTCACAAGCAAACCCTGGGGAATATAGATGACCAGGGAGTTAAGATGCATGCAGGCATTCAAGCCTAGAGCTAAAGTGATAGTCTGACATGCTGCTCATTTAAGAGGAGAAAATTCATATGCTTAGTTACCTCCTCTTTTAGTAGCAGAGTCCTGTTTGGGCCAGAATGCTTGTTGCCTTGTGAGACTAAGTCCCTTAATGCAAAATATCACTCTGACATATTTAACATTAGTGGCTTTAGCAGTAACATTGGTGCCAGGCGGGTAGTCCCACCAGCCTGCAGAAAATATCTTGAAGAGGCAAAAAGAATTGAGTGCAAATACAGCTGTGATAATACTGCCTTCATAGTAGGTTGATATAGCTACTGGCACCAGTACAGATTTGGAAGGCTAGGTAATGTTGTAATTTGATTCCTTTCTTGCTTTGTTTGCTCAGATGTATATGATTTTGTTTCTCTGTCCACATCTTATAACTGCTGGCTCCACATGACTGCTGCTGCAAAAGTCTGTGATTTTCCCAAATTTCCAAGCCTTTACTCTTCTGTTCACAATTGTCTCCTTTTTTTCTCCCCTAAATGCACCTGGATTCCCTTAATGATGTGATGCAGCTTAAGGAATGTTTTATGTAAGGTAGGGAGGCCTGTGGTCTTTTCACGGGAGTGAAATATTTTCTTCTTATATTTGCTTAGTAAAATAATTGCTCAAATTTGCTAATTTTTCAATCAGCTTTTGTTTTTCTCACTCCTCCTCTTGTTGTGTCTTAAGGAGAAGCCAAGGACTATCCATAAACCCTCTCTTTGATTTTGATATAAACTGCAGCTCACTAAACTGCCCTTCATGTTTGTTTTTGATATTTAATCTGTTTGGAAATCCCTAAAAGTGGAGTAACTTTGAAGCAGAGATAAGGTGCCAAACAGTTTATTAAGCCATCCTCATATAAAAGTGACAAGCTTCTCATGTTCTTGGAGCCTGACTAAATAGAGCCAAGTAGAAACATGGAGAAAACCATTAATCTGCTTTTTATTTTTCTTAAGCTCTGAGGCCAGTTGGTATCTAGCTTGCATTGCCCAAAACCACATATAACCTGCTTTTTTTGTACATGCAGGTAGATCAAAAAGGAAGACTTGTTCTTTGTGGACTGGGCCTCTGGGTTCTCTAAGCTGTGGTAGCTCTAGTACCCAAGTTCAGGCCCCGGTACTGTTTTTACCTGGTCACAGGACCTACCAGAAATCAGATAGATGTTAGGGACAGAGGTTTCATAAGCCTCCAGTCACAAGATGGCCCTGATTATGGCTGTACGTTGTGGACTGTTGGGCAAATATTCCCAGCCGTGCTAAGTGAGGCTGGGGGTTCCTCGGTGAGGTGCTCAAACCTTCACTAACAGAGTCCATTTTTTCACAGGATCATGCTAGGCATTTTGTGAGTGATCTCGCTTTAATTGAAAAAAAAAAATACTATGAAAAAATCACTTTCGTAAGTATCTACTCGTAAAATAACAATGGGAACAAAATCAGGGAAAATCTCCTCAGGGGAAATGAAGGTGCCAAAGTTGTTTCAGTTAAGGTTACTGTAAATTCTAAGGGCTTCTTTTTTGATGCCAGCATCCTCTGCAATAGAATAGTCAAGTATCAGAAGATTTGTTGGTTGTACAACGTAATGCCAGTGCAGTTGGAGTAGAGCATTGCCATGTCTGCAAGTGGTCACAGCAATGGAATGGCATCTACAGTGACATCTTCTGTAGATGAGTTCCTATCTGTTTGGATAAATCAGTGTCCTGCTGGTATCTTTGCAAGCTGGAGTTCCCCTGCATTGGAGCAGAAGCTTGCATAAATATGAAGAACTGCTTCAGACAGCCCAGTAATTTTGGATGAAGAGCAAATGAACACCTGCTGATAATCATCCAGTTGCTTGTACTTGGTCCTTTTCGTGGGAAAGCCTTGTCACCTCATGTGTCCCACTCAGAGCTTATCTACCCAATCTCCAACTCTGATCTCTAAAAGCTTACCCAAAAAAAAGCAGCTAAACTAGGTCTGCTAGTTGCAATGACACAATAATTTGTGTAACTGTGATCTCTCCCACTTTCACCCTCTCACTCAGTATCCTGGAGCTTGGAGGCACAAAAGCTGGGTATGGTTCCCATCTCCGCTATGGATTTGATGAATCTGAAATAATAGTTTCATTTCTTTGGGCTTCAGTTTCCCCATCTGTAAGAGAATACGATCTCTTGTAATGTACTGCGAGATCTTTGGCTGTAAATTGTTCTTAGGGTTTCTAAGTACCGCTGTCCATTACAGCAAACTAGTACATGTTGAATTCTCTCACTTATTTTTTTTCTTTTTATTTGATTGAGGGCTTCCTTATGCCTCTCTTCATATTTGCCTGGATGTATGCCTGTTACTTGTCTGTCTCTCTAACTGATTACTTAATCTCAGGTTGAATTGACTTGATTTTATTAGATGTCAATTAACTACATCACAGAGGCAGAAAATCAAGGTAAAGCAGTGCTGGCAGCCCTATTTTAAAGTTGGCTTTCCTTTCTCTTCCAATATTTTATATAATAACATATGGAAGTATAAAATGCTTAAAAGGAAGAAAAAGAAGATAGTTTTCTCTTTCCTGTGGCCAAGACAATTAAAATGAAAGGTGAATGATATAATAATGGATGACTATGTTACTGCAAATCAATTGTCTTAAGTCCTTCTGTTAATGAAAATAACTATTTGATAGAGTAAAATGAATACTGCACAAGAATTAACAAATGGTCGTTCGCAGTCATCTAATTCATCTACTCCTAATGTCTTCCCTGTGAACTAACGTGTATTCTTTCATGGTCTGTTTCTATGAGAATGCTAACAAAAGGGTTTATAGGCAGGAATACTCATACCCAATTCAAAGGAATACTCACAAAACCATATTTTGTGTTTGTTGTGTGCTTTGCATGGGCAGCCCAGTTCTGGCTCTGCTGCACAGAAGTACTTATGTTTCTGCCAAGTTTTAAGCTTACCTTTGAGTTGTGCCAGTGCTTGATAACCCTTTCAGCAAAGAAGTTTTTCCTAATGTTCAATCTGAACCTCCCATGGTGCAGCTTGAAGCCATTCCTTCTTGTCAAATCACCTGGCTGAAGAGACAAACACCCACCTTATTACAAATAGTAATGAAAAAAACCTCTTTTCAAATAGTTGTAGACAGTGATAAAGTCTCCCCTTGTTGCTGGGTTTGATTGTGTAACCAAGCTTTACATAGGTCAGGAAAGGTCAGGGGAAAGGACATAGACTGACCTCAGACAACATGCCATGAAAGCAGGTACCTCACTAGCCAGCACACAGCCTTCTCTCTTTTTTTCCCTTCAGGCTTTTGCTGCTTCTGTCTTGCAAGCATTCCTGTTTATCATACACTTAGTGCTTTCTTCTTCCAGTAGGTCCACTTTGTAGTGACATACAGATTCTTCTTTTACCACAAGACTGACTCCAAATTTTTCTGCCTGAGCTGGGGCAGCGGGCACTTGGAGAGTACTTAGTGTAGTGCCTCCTCAGGGAGCTGCTGGAACGAGAGCTAATGGCTGTGGTGCTGCACAGCTAGGCTACTGGATTGATGAGCCTGTAAAGAGATCTTGGAGGCTTATTGGGAAGTGTATTGTTAATATTATTAAATATTACTTAGGCAAGCTGCATGTTCAACAGTTTAAACTGTAATAGCTAGCTTATACAGAAATAAGACAGAATGTATGTAAATCCTGTTGAAAGCTAATATCATTTTGGCTTCTCAGACAGATTAGCAACCTCTACAATAAGCAGTGCGTGCAGCTGGTGTTGTTATTGGACAATCCATCATACAATGCTGTTGGATGCCTTCAAATTTGAATACAGTGGATACACCACTCTTTCTAACCTTAGGAGTATTGCCAAATAACCAGATAATGCAGAGCCCATGCTTTGTCCCTTGTGGGAGAAGAAGGCAAGGAGCCACAGGAACATGTGACTGACTTCCAATAACCTTGGCTCTTTCTCCCTTTACTCATTATATTCATGGTTTATGGTTCCAGCTGAGAAGCCAATGCCTTATCCATTTTAAACCTACTCTTTTCTTTTCCTGTGAGACAATAATGGCTTGTAGGGGGAAAGAAACCTCCCTCCTGTGGCCAAAGTAGTTCGCTCATGTCATCTAAAGTCCTTCTATCAGCACGTCTTCAGGGACTGTTTTGCATATGCATACCACTCTGTGTTTATGTATCTATTTAGAACAACAGTTAGAGATGCACACACATAAAGACCAGAAGACATCTTTCCAACCATCCATAAAGTCTAATTTTTGCATCAAGCACTTGAAGAGTGGGTAAATAGGGTCATGGGTCCCAGCTTATGGGTCTTAGGAACCATGCTGGATGAAAGGCAAGTGCAGACGCATTGCGACAGCCTAAAATATGACCACAGAATCACAGAACAACCAGGTTGGAAGGGACCCATCGGATCTTCTAGTCCAACCAGTCTGTTGTTTGGGAGATTTTTAAATGCATTTAGGAACAGAGGTGCAAATGTCCCACTTCCCTGTTGAAGTTCTAAGATTTGACTTTTTATCCTGTCCTTCAACAAACAAGCAGTCAGTTTGCACTTTCACGTGGCTCAGCATATATGATTTCTAGCTGTTCAATATGACTGTTGATGTCATGGCATACCTGGCTGTGGATCCAATACACCTCATTGCAGAGTTTTTGTTTGGAAATTTTTCATGCAGGATTTTAAAAAATAAATGAACTGGAAAGTATTTTCCCCTCAAATCTGGAAACATTAAAGAAAACATTTCTTAGTGGTGTTCAATATAAGTAAAATTTTTTTGTGTATACAAATCAGAGAACACCTCAGACTTTCTCTGTAGAGGCTACTAGTCTGTGACAGCCTCTGGGTTTAAATTATTGTTAGTTCTGTTCTGCTATGAGTCATTTCACAGGGAAAGTTTTTCTGCTCTGTATTTGTACAGCAACTGTTACAGTGGTTGCTGGGCACTAGGCAAGGCAAATAATAAATAATAGTGGTAGTACCAGAGATCTCAAAAGCCTCTGAGAAGTCTTAGTCATGACAGTTATTTTGGATGGAGCCATCCCTGCAGGCAGTTGAGTGGTGGAGGATTCACTCATTTCAGGACCCTCCAATTCTTTTATGGAGACATAATCAGTAGCCTTCAACACTGTGTTCTTTAGGTAACTGTTTAATTGAAGGGAACACAGTTTGCTTGTCGCCTGTACAGATCAGGACTTATCTTCTTTTTCCATTATTTAAATGTTATTTTCATGAGAGGAGGGTGAGAATGTAATAGCAATACTATCTGTGTATTTTCTGAGGCCATGCCATATCACCTCAAGCTTCCCTTCTCCCTGCTTCCCTTTTCAGAACTCACGCAACACTTTGTCATAGATGGAGCTGGAGTGGTATGGGGAGGGTTGTCAGGGTCATCTGCCAGGAGCATAGCTAAAATCCTTATCACAGTGAAGCCAACAAGATCTTTATCACTGTTGTTAGCTAAGATTTCACTCTGTTTCTAAACAGTGCTGGGGGAAAAGGCAAGTGAGTTGAATACAATGAGAAAACCTGATTGCTTGACAGAGAATTAGAAGAAAAGACACTTTTCTGAAATTTGTCCCAAAGTAATATGATTATTCCCCACTACAGCTCACCACTGCTCTTTATCAAGCCTTGAACACGGAATATGTGATTTACAGGCAGAAATCTCTGCCTGCAGCACTATTTCTATTTGTGGGGTTTTTTGCCACCAGCTGCTCTGAGAAGGTCAGTTTTCAAAACAGCTTGTGGAAACACACAGGCAAATGCTCACTGGCTCACTGCTCTGAAAATCCCAAAGAAGTTTTAAATCCACACACAGCACTGTGTACACAGAGTTTTGAAAAAGTAACCCTCTGCGCATGGCTGTGCCAGCAGCTCAGTCTCAGATGATGCAGCATTTTGGATGTGTGTGGCCCCCTACACAAATGGGACAAGCAGTGGGAAGAGGCATCAAGCTCTGGAGATGCCTTTGTGGAAAGAAGAGTTTCTGTTCTTTCATGGTAGAAAGACAATTTTAGATTCACCAATTCACCATGGGGGATATTGCTGCCCCATTGTTTTAAAGATTTTTAAAGGACTAATCTCTTCTGCTCACACACACAGTCTTCAGAAATGTTAATCTTACTGTTGTTCTTAATTGTTTCAGGAAAGTGGGAGGTATTGTTCCCTAAGGGATTTTAAGTTACTAAGATGTGTAAGCTAAGAAATGTGACGTTATACTCTTTTCCCCTGCAGCTGAGAGTGTTAGTCAAAAGTGAAGAAGAGAGGGTGGGCTTTATTGTAAAAGTTCTTTAAATTATGTTACTATGGCTCTTGGCTATCCTTTTTAAAGCCACTTAATAGCAAGTCGGCTCAGCAGTCTTTCAGCACACACCATTGTGTATGTAGCTACCACACAAATGTGCAGATGCAGCCGGGGGGGGGGGAGAACTTTTCTTGTTGGATCTGACTATGCCTTAGCCAAGAGCCCTCCAGGCAGACACATTCTTGCCTGTAGGGAAGAGAATTTACCTGGGTCAGCCTTTTGTCAGCTGACAATGATTCTCCTGTGTTGCAAGGCTGCTTCATGTGTCCTTCATGCTTTTTTGGGAGCTGCCCAGCAGTCACCATGTAAACTTCTGTGCACTGCTTCTTTAGTGGTTTGTTGCAAAACTTTGTTCCATGTTTGCCTAGCTCAAATGTGGTCAAGCCAAATGTGAAGGAATTTTTAGATGGTGACAGCTGCTCCTGCTGCTATTTTTATAGTTTTGGTTTGTTTATTTTCAACTTCTGAAGTAAACTTCCTCTCCAAGAACAAAGAGTCTCAGCAAACCTCAGTGGCTCAAGTATCTTCAGCATGTGGCCAAAAGAGCCAGAGGCAGAATTTAACTCAAGAGATTTTATCTGCCCAGGCTTCACATGTACAATGAGAAACCATCCTGGTGTCTTTCGAAGAGGAGGCAAATTTATCATGTCTATCACATGCCGTTTTGGTTCAGCCTGGGAACTGGACAGAACCAGACAGTTCAGGAAAGTAAACAGCTGTGGTTTGCACCAGTGCTTTTGAAGAGTGGCATGCACCACAGTCTACTTCCTGAGTGTCCCATGTGGTTGCTGTCATGCCCACCTTCAGCTGTGGTCAGAAGGAGGGCTATGACCTCCATAAAAGAAGAATATTTCTGGGAAAAGCTACTCTCCAAGCCCCCTCCATTTATTTCTCTTTCCTCATGTCAGAAGGCAAGTGACTGCTATCACTAAAAGAATAATGTATTCTCTTCCTCCTCTGGATGTTTTAAACCACTTGGTATCTGAATTAGGCTAGGAAGACAATTACAGTTTTTTTCCCCAGGTGCCTTTTCAAACTGATTCTTCAGGATTCAAAACCCACATTACAATACTGATAGCTGGAGGTGAAAGGACTTTTTATCATTCGTTGTGATTGAGTAAGGCCTCAAGGCGGAGGATGAAAAGAAAATGAGTGCTGTCTGACAGGTTCCTGTGACTGCCCTGAAGAGCAGGATGAGCCTGAGCTACATGTGCACACCAGCCTAGGAGGTTTTCTTCATATTTCAACTTCAGGGACTACTAGAAGGCAAAAGGGAAACATTTCAGCACTTCTCAGAGATGTGAATAAATGAGTGGAAGCCTGATGAGAGACCAGAAATTTTCACCTTTACAGGAGAGAGATAAAGTACATAGGCAGTATGTGCTAAAATACCACCCGAACACAGCTTACAGCAGCACTGGGATAGGAGAGTCCTACCTTTACGGAAGGTCTGTATCCAAGCGGGCAGAGACAGAAAAATTACATGCGATGTTTGTATGCAACAGCTACAACCATCCTGCAGGATGGTTG
Source organism: Coccyzus lansbergi (assembly GCA_033558105.1). Classification (NCBI taxonomy): domain Eukaryota; kingdom Metazoa; phylum Chordata; class Aves; order Cuculiformes; family Coccyzidae; genus Coccyzus; species Coccyzus lansbergi. The sequence goes on along the minus strand of JAUMJK010000289.1, from coordinate 125,813 downwards.
TCCTCACCTGGTTTACAGTTCTTCATCCCTGCCCTGCATCCTCAAGTGTACTTACCTCATGTGTAAAAAATCAATAATTGTATTCACTGTAATTATCAAAGAATTGTAAGTTCAGGTCCTTCAAAGTAGCCAGCCCAGAGCAGAGAGCTGTTGCAGTGGCAGCTCCCTGAGTAGTGGTGGAGGAGCAGTAACTTCTTTGGCCAGCATAGCTAAAACTGAGAAAGGACTTGAGGTCAATGTTTTTGCAGCCCTTATGGTCTCACCTGCTCCTCCCTGTTTCTTAAGAAGTAACAGGAACAGCTGACCTGTACTTCTGTTGGTCTGTGTTAAGAGGTCTTTTTCAAACCCTGCCGGGGCCTGTGTGTCCATGTAGTCCAGGGGGTAAGTGACCTGTTACTATGCTTGCAGTTTTGAGAAAAGAAGAACCATTGCTGATACCAAGTTGCTAATTTTCCACCCCTATGTGACACCTGGAACAGTCCTGGGGCAGCAAACTTGTCCAGGCCTTACCAGCCTCAAAGCTGTCACCTGCTCTTTTTAATTGATTTCTTTGTGGGTAACTCAGAACATAATGCGTGTTGGTTGTTTTGTGGTGGTGTGTAGATGATGATGATCTTTTAATGAGCTAATGCATTCATTACTCGCTACTCTATAACGTAAGGCAATTACTTCTGTTCATTCAGAAATTAAAATGGCTTTTTTTCAGGACAGGTTGGCAAATATCCCTTAACCAAGGATCCAAGGGCATCTTCCTTTCTCAGCTGCAGAGCTTCTCATTAATATTTGAAAAGGATTACTGCAAAATTTAGGGTCAGAGTGTAGTATTTTATGCAGTTACTTCAAAATTCATAGATTTCTAGATTTTTCAGGCCAGAAGGGACTATTATGCATACCTTCTCTGAGTGCCTGTATAGTGTAAGCTACATTTGTTTAAAGTTTCAATTTGTTTTCCTGAGCAAGCTTGTATTTATTATATGTAGTTTGGTACAGAAGAGTAACTGGTGAAAAGCTTGAAACCCATAAATATTATATCAGAGCACCTGGTGCTCAGAAGCTTGCTTCTAAATTATGTCCACTCAAAACAAAGAGCAGTTTGAAATACAGGGAGATATAATGATGTGACTACTGCAAAGAGCAAAGTGCAAAATTAACACTTAAAGGTGCAGCATGCAGAAAATATACATACATAACTGTGGTCATTATAGTGTAATGATTCATCTGAATAGTGGGGAAATATATTTTGTATTTACTGACATCCTGTTGTGTGACTGAAGATGTGCTGAATGGCTCAAGAGAGATGTTTCTGTCTTAGCATCTCTGTTTTAAACAAAGATGAAAAGGAAGGGCCATAGGAGTCTCAGACTGAGCAGCTGCTTCTGTGACACTAGCCTGGGCTTTGATGATCTAGCTTTCGCTTAGCCTATTGCTCACATTAGAAGCCTGCAGAAGTGCTTCGCAGCTCAGCACAGACCCACCATGTAAAAACTACAAGTTCTGTCTGGATAACTAACATTAGCTGTTTGAAATAATCCAAATGCTGCTCTCTGATCTGATAAAAAAAATAAATACATTGGGTGTGAATGATGGGAGCTAGGGGAAGGAACTGGGAGGGGATGGGGACAGGAGTTTTTACCAGGCTCAGTTTTCTGAGAATGAAACAGCCTTGGGGGAGGCAGGGTGGGGGAAGAATATTTTGCTGGGTTTTCTACCTTTTTTTTTTTTTCTCCTCCAGATGTTGCTGTGTATTGATCTGGAGACTATGTTTTACTGGAGTGATCTGCAAGCTGCCTGAGAGTGAAGATTCTCCCAGCATATGGCAGCTCAAATGCTCTGTAGGCACAGGAAGAGTTCTGCTCATGGTCCATCCAGGAGTTAACAAAGGGAAATACTTCAGGTCTCCACAGGTACAAAATCCATCTGTAGAGCTTAGCAAATCTTGACAGTATTTCTGCCAGTTTTTCTTAAATCTTACCCAGCTCATTTAGCCTTCTGTACATCTTGCTAGGCTATATTTGATCTCTACATACCCCATTTTACCCCAGTGAAGACCAGATGTGTAAAGATGAGAATATTAGTGGAATGAACACATACTTGCTTGTGTGCAAAAACACTACTGCCTTTGTAGAAGCAGGTCAGCCCCCAGAAAATAGGTGAACCATTCTGCATTAAACAATGTCCAATAAACACAGGAAGCTGAAGCTAGAAGAAGGCACGGTATGCAAGAATAAGGGAAATTAAATTAATTCCATCTCTGCGACATGCAAAGGTATTCTACACAAACTTAGAGATTTTCATTTGATTAATCGTTTCACTGTTTCAGTTTATGATAATGCAACTTTTTTTTTGTCAATGCAGAACTTTTTCTTCTCCTGCTGTTAGAACATCCATCATTAAGTTCGTTTTCTATTGATATTTTAGGAGAAGTTATAATCATAATGTAATTGTGTTCTAATCATTATTCCTGATTGCATTAGCTATCTTAATCTGCTTTTAGGTCCTACTCTTTCTTCGCACCTTTAATATATTTTAATAATCTTTCTACTAAACTACTATATCCTAGATGTGACACAAGTATCACATTAGACCTATGTATTGTTATTACATTTGTTGGTTTAATATATTAAATGAGAGGGAAACTGTTGGCTCTGTGCAAGAGATTTGGTGACATAATGACTGTTTTAAGAAAAACACAATTAATACAACACTCAAATTGTATGGAAAAAAAATGAGCAACAATTAGGAGCTGTTCATAACAATATGTTGCCATTTTCTGCACATACTTATCTGGCAGACTATGGCTATGTGAGCGTGAAGGAGCTGCAAGTGCTGGAAGTTCTTGGTTTTTTTCTGTGAAGTTATCTGAGCATCCATTCTGGATGTAATGATATATTTTTGTATACTGAGTCAGGAAAAATTCAAGGGCCTGTTCTTGAGCTTCTTAACCAATAGGATTTTTGAATTTTTTTTTTTTAAGAAATGCTATGCAGTCTGATAACCTCCTGACAAATATGTTGGTGGTCAATGGGTTAAAAAGTACTGTCTCAGGCATGGTTCTTGGCCAGGAGAACCAGGGCATGGATATTATTGTATGCAGGTTGAACTAAGCACGATGCTCCTTTTCTCAATCTGAGGATGTGTGCATGTAAAGGATAAATTCCTCGGGGAAGAACTTCATTGCACGACCATATGGTTAGGTAGCTTTCTAACATCTGTCACACAGGTATTTACACCTGAGGTGGCTGTTTGGGCCCTGTTGGTAGGCAACACACAGAATGAGTCATGCCTTCCCAAAGTAAAATTCATTTGACCCGTTTTCAGTATGCTTCCTAGAAAATCCTGAACTGAATAAAAGGCAGCCTACTGTGGTTAGCTCTTGTTTGGACATCAAACCTTTAATCATCTTAAATTTAGGTGAAAGAATCCAATCTCACCTGTCATTGCAGAACTCTAGTATCTTAAGGAGCTTCTGGGAGCTGTTCAGGTATATAAAATAATGATTTAAATCTATTATTTTGAAAGAAATTAATTCATGCTTTTGTCTGTTTACAAATACAGATCATGCTTTGTGTCAGTAGTTGCTTACAGCACATGAGGGGTTAGTGTGTCAGATTCTGACACAGCAGCATTTGTTTTTAGCAGTGCTGTAAGCGAGACTAGTCAATGAAGGGGAAGAAAACATAACTGTTATAAAAAGATGGGATACCAACTGCTAGCAAGAAGCTGCAGCTTCTCTTCTGCTATGCCATTTCCTTTTTGAACAGTTCTTTGCTCTGCAGGCAAGAGATTTTCACACCCTATATGAAGAAGGCCTCTGTTTAGGTACAGCCAGGACTTACTAGCCCTAATCGTAGCGACATTCCTTTTCTAGAGGTGCCCAGTCCCTGTGTTTTGGTTTTGGCTTTGGGTTTGTTTTTTTTTTATTTTTATTTCCCTCTTCACATTAGAGACTTTGACTTAGGGACTGAGCACAGCCCACCCATGCAGTTCAGCCAGCAAAGGGAGTAGCTTGTCATCGCTTCCAAGTGCAAACTTTCTGATCAATGATGTGGGCTTGAATGACAGACTGGTGTCAGCCATCCAAGCACTCACAGTCTGTCTCCAACATTACAGAGGGACACCTGTATTCTCCTTCTTCACCGAAGGGTAACTTTCAGACAGTAAAAACACCTCACGATCACCTTTAGGAACCTTCCAAGGTTATGGAGCCAATATGATTCACATTACTAAATTACTCAAAGCCTCAATGATAATTATTATTATCATCATTATGTATTATGTCAAGTAGCTGGACATATGTAAAGGAATAAGACTTCTCTCTTTCTGGAATTACTTGCTTCTAGACCTTGAAATAACAAAATGGGAAAGAACAGCACTTGGCTGAATTATATTCTTGTGAACTTAATCAAACGGCTATCAATATATGACTACATTTCCCTCACGTTGTGACCTGTCCCTTGGTGTTTTGTCCTGGCCAGAGCTGCACAGAGTTTTCTGTGAAGTACAAAGACACGAATGTATATACAAAAACTGGTGAAGGCCCTCAAGACTCTCTTGCGGATCTATTTAATTCTGCTGTATGGGTACTTTCAAAGTAGGTTTTAGGGAAAAGTTTTTCACAAATGTGGACCAGATGCAGTAATCTGTGGTACACAGGAAGATAGAGTTGCCATTTGTGAAATAGTGGGGAAAAGTGTAGAAGAAAGGGCAGCTTCTCTGTGCACTCACATTTTAAACTTTGAGTTTGCCTTAGCAGAAAACCATTGAATGCCACGCAAACTTGCTCCCTCCTCAGCCCACAGCCACTTCTGCTATTTTGAGTGCATTAGCCATATGCAGATAGCATTTGTCGGATGTCCAGAATTCTTCTTTTCCTTCCTTTTCAAATCCCTTTAGTTAAGAATGTTGTGAGGGGTTGTGGGTTTTTTAGTTCCTCTTCTGGTCTTCTCTCCCACCTGACTTAAGCCACTGGTCTACCTATTAATTCATTACTGTTTCCCTGATGGAGGAGCATGCAATAATAATTTGCTACTGTGAAGCCCATAATGACTTTTAATTGTGGCTCCTAACGCCACATGGTGTCATTTAAATCTCAGTGGCTGTCACTTCTACGTTCTCTCCCAGAGAATATACAGCTCTTTCCCCCTTGAAATATCTACATTAGCTCACAGTTTATGCCTGCTTCGGTTGGGCTAAGTGAGTGACAAAATGCCAGTTCCTCGAATTATTAGCTTCTCTGACTTAGCTCTTGTGGGAAAACAACCCATAATCTATTTGTTATTTTCAGTGGACACTGGATACAAAATATGCTGGTGTGGTTTCATTTGCTTGGAGAAGCCAAGCCTCGTGGCTCATGTTGTCTTATTTAGGAAGAAACAAAATCATCCAAGCAGTCATTTTTCTGTGTGCTTTCCTCAGCAGTGAGATGGTCTGCTGCACTGAAGTCATTGGATTTCTTCTTCCTCGTTTCAATGGCATCGTATTTCATAGAATCAGAGAATCATAGAATGGTTTGAGTGGGAAGGGACTTCAAAGATCAGTTAATTCCAAAAGTCCTTGCCCTAGGCGGAGACACCTCCCAGTAGATCAGGCTGCTCGAGACCCCATCCAATGTGGCCTTGAACACTTCAGGAATGGGGCATCCACAGCTGCCCTGGGCAACCTGTGCCAGTGCTTCACCACCCTCATTGTGAATAATTTCCTCCATATGTCTAATCTAAATCTTCCCCTCTCCAATGTATACCCATTGCCCCTAATCCTATCACTGCATACCTTTGTAAAATGTCCCTCCTCAGGTTTCTTGCAGCCCCTTCAGGTACTGGAAGGTCACTATAAGTTCTCCTTGGAGTCTTCTCTTCTCCAGGCTGAACAATCCCAGCTCTCTCAGCCTGGCCTTGTATGGGAGGTGCTCCAGCCCTCTGATCAACTTCATAGCCCTCCTCTGGACCCGTTCCAACAGTTCCGTATCTTTCTTATGTTGAGGATTCCAGAGCTGGACACCAGGTGGGGTCTCACAAGAGCAGAGTCAAGTTGCAGAATCCCCTCCCTTGAGCTGCTGGCCACGCTTCTTTGGATGCAGCCCAGGATACAGTTGCCCTTCTGGGCTGCAAGCACACATTGACAGCTCATGTCAGGCTTCTCATCAGTCAGCACCACCAAGTCGTTCTCTGCAGGTCTGATCTCAATCACAACATCCCCCCATCCTGTATTAAAACCACAGATTGCCATAACCCAGATGTAGGACCTTGCACTTGGCCTTGTTGAACCTCAGGAGATTCACACAGACCCACTTCTCCAGCTTGTCTATGTCCGGGCAGATTTCATGCCCAGGACTTAGCACTAAGCAGTTTCTACTACCTCATATACATAGGATGGAGGACAGGAGAGCAGGAGGAGAGGTTTCTGGGCAAATCTCAGCAGGGTATATAATGATTGCAGTAAAGTTCTCACACAAGCAACGTGCTACATTTGAAATTGAAAAAATTAAATTTAAAGAACCAGGAGGCAGGGGGCAGTTTCTGCAGTTCATAGGTCAGCCGGATACAGAAGAAATCACACTGTTTCCCTTGATAAGAAGCCTGCCAGCAAGGTGTAAGAGACAGGAGGAGGACAGGGTCTAGTAAGACTCACTGTCTCACTCTGGAAGAAGCATACAAGATACCACATGACAATGGCTGTGGAGGCTGTGCAGGTACAGAAGAGCAAAACATTGAGTGTCTTTACCTTTCCACTAGGACCCTACACAGGAGGAAGCACTCTTGCTGAGTGCTGACTTTTTTGCCTGTCTGAGTGCCCGAAGGCAGGTTAATAAAATGCCAGTCAGGACTATCATGTGGCTTCATAAGATGGGTCATCCTCAGGTAATGACTCTGGGAATTCTGCATTGGGAAATGTAAGTCTCCCAGCTTAAGCTATCCCATTGCTTCTCTTAGCTCGTCAAAAACTGTAGACTTGTAAGCTCTTACATGAACCAGATACAAAGGAACAAAATGTCTTGCATATTTGCATGTGGTCACTCATCTCTGCTGTGAAAATGCCCCAAAGGAACAGATAGAGGGAGCTAAACTAGCAGAGGGCACTGAACTATTTGTTTAGTACCCTGTGCTGAAAAGAGACGTCATTCTCCATTTATTCTAGTCTTTCTTAGGCTGAAACCTAAAACACGATCTCATTAGTAGCTGTGGTTAAACAAAACAATGGCTTAGCATGTCTGTAAATGTTAGCTGAGATTTTCAGAGGGGACTGAGCGCTCATGTCTGAACAGGAGGAAATTGCAGTTATTTCCTAGTGTTTTCTAGGTCTGAATCTCCATACTTTCCTTCAAGAGCTCATTCACATTGCATAGTGGAGATAATGCAAATATTAAGATATGAGGAAGTCTATACTGATCTTTGAATTTGGTTTCATTTTTTTCTGTGTCTTGACTGATTTCATCCTTTCCTCATTGCACATCCTTCTTATGTCTGCTGTCAGATTTTTTTTATGCCCTTATTACAGAAGAATGGAACCTTTTTCTCCATTGAGCTATCAAAGATGTGGTCTATGTGTGTGTGTGATGGAACAGAGTGACAGAGCCATCACCTCAAGGGTTTAAAAGCTATTTAATATGGAGGGACCACATCAGGCTGTATACTCATTATATTTCCAGTGCAAGCTCAGTCATGCTTTCTGGTATTAAATATTGGCTCTTGCTTTAAATCAGCTACTGGCACTTTTGTTCAGCTGAAAATATTTTAGTGTTTATTAATAGGAATAAGGATAGCAGTGATGGGTTGGACTCGATGATCCGATGGGTCCCTTACAACCTGGTTGTTCTATGATTCTATGATATGATTCTATGATGTATTGTGCACAGTGAGAAACTATTTTACTAAAAACTCTGGTGTCTTCTGGCTTTGGAAGTACTGCAGTCTACTTTTACAGGGAAGTAGGTACCAACTATGAGAGCTGACAGGGATAAGAGCTTCCTTCTGTAGCTCGCAGCCTTCATTCTTCCCTTATTCAGCTGCATTTCCTCTGATACTAATAAGCTGAGGGAATCGTCTGACAGCAATTTGACCCTGCCAGCACAACAGCGCAGGTCCCTTCTGAGCTGCCCTGCCTGGGCTTGCCTACTTAGTGGCTGGGTCAGCAAGAGAGCTGGTGAAATGTGGTGAGACTCAGGATCATGTCCTGCTTCTGCTAATGTGGAATGCTGACAGCTCTTCTGTACCAGCAAAACAGCGTAGGAAACTGCTTTAGCTGTTTCTTGAAATCTTGCCAGCATGGTGGGTAGAGAGGTGTGAGACTAACAGTGAGAACAAATCTTGCAGTTGTAGCTCATTAATTTAGAAGGTTTTGACACCTTGTGATTCTCCCACACTCTGTTTGTGGAATTAACTGGTAAACTCAACATAGTCCAAATGAGGTAAATGGCTCAGTAGCAGCAGCTTCATTTGAAAGGCTCAGGGCTAAATGAATGTCCTTAATTCTAGAGGTGGGGATGCTCAGGTGATGACTGTGGAAGGCTAGTTTTTTGTAAAGTTGCGCTTCCAGATACTGTTTCATGAATACTTGACCACAGTGATGGGCCCTGTCAGCACAGCCAATTCCTTAAGATCAAGCTGCTTAGTCTTGCGGCAGGGGAGAGCTCTGTGTTTTCAAGGGGAGGAAGAGATGTTTAAATTGGCACCTAGAAAAGATGCCATAGGTTAGCTTCTGTGATCTAAGATGCCTCAGCTGAGATCAGTGCAACATCTGCTTTGCTCATCTTGTGCAGACCTACATATTCATGCACAGATTTCTGAACTCTCTAGAGACAACTGAGCATGTAGGAAGAAGAGTTCTAGTGAGTTGTAAACCTTCTGCTTACGCTGCTGGGAGATTAAACATCTTTTCTCTGTCATATTTTAATCCCCTAAGAGTTTTTCAGACTTATGAGGAAAGATAGGTCTTTTAGCAGGTGCCCACTTCCTCACTTGTCTCCTGATTAATGCAAAAAGCAATAGGAAACTACCAAAAATAAGAACATAATAACTAGGCTATCTGGGGAATAATGCATCTTTGTACAAGCCCCATGAGCTAATGCCATGTGAGTAAACTAAGCGCAAGGGAGTGATGTGCAGTCCTGGCAGGACGTGGGCGCCCCTGCAGTGAAGAAAGTTTCCCAACACATCTAGCAAGGAGTGTGGAATGTGCTCTTTGCTGAAGCCAGACTCTCCTCTCTAACTCTGGCCAAATGAAAGGAAATAGTGAATGGTATGTTAGAACTGCCAGAGAAGTGGATCCCATGAAACTACCAGCTTCCCAGGGCAAGGATAAAGCACAGCGCCTCAGACCTCCCCGGGTGGTCCCTGGACTTTGTGACTTACAAGCCACATGTTGCAAAAAGTCTGAGTGAGATTTTTACTGCACAGCTTATTGCAGAGATTGTTCTTGCAGAGCAGGGGAGGATGAAGGAAGCTCTTTATGGTAATTACTGCACATCCCTTCATCCAGGCTTGTTTTAACTAATCCTTGTCTACATGGGAGGATCTTGCTCAAGTTTGCTGGGTATTGAGTGTACCAACATTACAAACATCTGGGTTATTCTCAGTTAACTCTGTCTTTAAAGAACTTGTTGTTTTGATGTTGAAGATCAAATATATTCTTATTCTCAAGAAGTATCACAAAATTACATGGAAAGTCTTTCACTTTGAGTACATCCCAGATTTTCTTTACAGCTAAGAAAGGAAAATTTTTCCTCTATTTTCATCTCTTTCCTTCCTTCCTACTGGTGGCTTAAAATAATCATCTGTATTTGGCGTCTCATTCATTATCTGACAACGGATTTCTCTCTCTAATGGCAGTGTTATTGTGCTGTACTGTACGTAAGTGGTCCTCGACTTTCTTAAATCTCATCTTACCCCATGGATGGAGTTATACGAGGGCAGAACACTCTGAATACATGCTTATATGTTTGACACACATGCTGCTGGTAGGAAATTTTTGTCTTTCTGTGTTCTTTACCACCCAGCTCCTCTAAAGGGAATCAACTTGGTTTTAAACCAGTGTTCAGCTCACTGCTCTCTCAGCACTGAAATCTCCCAGGTAGAGTGATTCTGGTAAAATAAAGCAGAGTGATCTTTTCTCAAAGGTTCTGAGCACTGAATAAGTCAGAAAAAAATTAAAGGGACAGTCCAGTTCTATTGCTCTGGCAAGATAGAATTTGGTGGTCTCCTTTTCACTGCTCAGTTGCACACAAACTAATGTACACAGTGATTTACAACAGCACCTGGACATTCTAATGTGCAGCAGATGCAGAGAGGAACAAGCTGTTGCTTGAAAAGGCTGCACTTAAAGTGGTCCTAAAGTTGTGAACAGACATAAAGAGACATAAAGAAGCTTGTTTGTTAACTGAAACACATGTTTTTCAGATTTCTTTGTTTGGATTGATAGGGTTGTTTCTTTTTTATTCATGTTTAGAGGAATTTAATAATTCATTATTTCATTTTGTTCTTATTTCCACATTTCAATGGGTAGAGATAGCAGTGGAGCATTTTCATAGAAGTTAGAGAGTATCAGCATCAACTGGAGTTTTCACAACACTGTCATCCCTTCTTGGAAAGGTGGCTCTCACTTAGAATTCTAACTTGTTTGCATTTCAGTGCCTTGTGTGCCTTGCTAGAGCGGCTCTGCCCAGAAAAAAGAATTACTTTTCTTAAGAGTCTCTTCAGAGCAAAGCAATCAAAAGTTCTTAAATTGAAGGATTCACAGCAACATGTTAAAGCAAACTTCTGGCCATGACTACTCAGGGTAAAGCAAATACCAACCAGGTAGGCAGGGAAAATTTCCACTGCAACAACCAGAGATGCTAAGTACTACTCACAAGACACACAAGCAGATGAGCAAACCACTTCATACAAGCCTGTAACTGAAATAATGACAACCTGGGAGTTTGTGTCAGTTTGTGTCTCCCTGCTTGCCATGCAGGCTTAGTGCGCGTGTTTCTGCTTTTCTTTGTTTCCCCTGATGGCCATATTTGGGGTAATCTCCATCTGATTTCTCCTTGGGTTCTGTCTGTTCTTCACTGCTGAAGAAACTAGGACTTCAATACTAACAAGAGGGTAGATGGGTACTTGGCAGAGAGCTATGGAGAAAAAAAGACATTTCTTCTTTAGGAATGGGACCAGCTCAATACCGTATGGGAGTCTGTAAACACTGCTCAGAGAGCTGACACAAGACCTGTGCCACTACACTCAGGCCTCCCTATGACCCTTTGCCCTGCAGGGAATTTCACTTGAAGGGAGAGCTTTGCAAGGACTGAGCACTCATTTAATTGCCAAATAAAGGTCTTGATCCATTTCCAGTTGAAATCAAAGGCATAACTTGCACCAGTTTCTGTAATGCTGGATGGAGGCCTGAAGTCAATTTGTCTGGGGGCTGCCCAACTCTGAAACTCCAATAATAAATACAGGGAAACTGCAGAGGAGCAAGCATCCAGAGCTATGTTTGCAAGGTCTAATATTTAACACCGTGAACATAAATACTTTTAAAAATGTTTAACACAAATGATTGTTGCCATAAAGCTGGAATGGCACAAGGGCTTCATGCATCTTAGAAATGTTTTGACATAACAGCCTAAACTAGGATTTAATAAAATTCTTGTGCTTTAAAAAGAACTCATAATTTTTGTTTAATTTCTACATGTTTTCTCCCCCTTTAATTGTAGTTCAACAAAGCAAAGGGACTAATCTCAGATAAAAGTAGAAATGCCAAGTTTAAAGTGCATTACTGTTTATTTTTAAGGGCAGTAGGTTAATATGAGCACTCTATTGTTGATGTCAGCATCACAAGCCAAAGATAAACACCACTTTTCTGCACTTACATCACATTTTCAGGGCATTATTCTTCATTAACAAGTACTTTCTTCTGCAATGCCAAAGAATGACTTTGTCATAGCCTTATTGGCTACCAATTGCAACCATTTTGTGGCTGTTCTGTGAAATACTCACTCTTCTATTCATGAACTTTGCATTTATTTCAGCATCATTTTTATTTTCACTTCCTTAATTTCTGACATTTTTATAACAGAGTTCTTCCTTTTTTTCAAGAAAAGAATTTTATTCTTTAAATGTATCTATTTTCTCTTATTTTAGCTTGTTATCATTACCTCAAGATACTAGATAAGAGATACTAGAAGATAGAGATAGTAGAAACTTGATACTCTTGCTATCATAAGGGTTCTAAATGTCCTGTGGAGAATAGTTGATAATGCATATTTACAAGACTCTTCCCTCTTTCTCTTTTCTTTCTCTTGCTCTATTTATTGTTGGAGACTAGTTGATTTAGGAGTAAAGTTCATGTAGTAATTTGATTTTAAAAGACTAGGAGATAATATCTCCCTAAATAGTTACAAAGACACTAATCATTGCAATCTTTCTTTTGTTCATGTTTTAAAATTTCCCTTTAAGAAACCTGTCACCTGTTTCTAGGTACTTGGGTTCCTGCACTAAAATTTCACCATGTAATCAGTGAATAATGTGATTTGCTAGAAGAGATGGAGAGGTTTCAGAGCTGTGGAGAGGTATCTCTGTTCTTCATTTGAAAGGCCTTTCTGCAGACCACGAAGAACAACCTACAGCTGCCAGCATTTACTTCTGATGTTTGTGCATTGAAAACCATGCAACATAAAGCTCTGCTATGTGAAATAACATGGGCATCTCGTAATTTAAAATAATTTCATTTTACTTTTACCTGTACTTTTATGCAGGATGGGCTCTGAAATGTTTCTACTCTTGCTTATCTGTGTTAAATTCATCTCTCTTGCATCGTACTCATCTCCAAGGGTACAAGCAGGTTACAGGAAATATCTTTCTTCTTTCACTACTATTGAGCATCGGATGAGGAGAAGTTGGAATGAAAGTTTAGCTTTCCATGCTTAAGAAGTAAATTTAGGTAATATAACTTACTGAGGCCAAAATCTCACCAGACAGCCCTAAACTAATTTTCAGTTACTATTTTCCTATGTGGAAATTTAGAAATATTTTGATTTTTTTTCTAGTTCAGAACAAAAAAAAATTAAAATATCTTGAAATCATTCTGAAACCTTTTCCTTTCTTCATGTGGCTCTGACTCACAGAAGAACCTACTCAAAAGAGCTGCAGCAGTTCAGAAAGAAACTAAAAACAAGATGATGCGATCTAAACGACCAACTGTGTTTTACCAATACTACATGCATACCACATTATAGTCACTGCTGTTTAGGAAATAATTTCATCTACTGGTTTTGAACAATTATAAAAAACTTACCTTGCAATCACAAGAAGAAAAACACAAGCTATTAGAAGAGATTATTTATTGTGAAATAACTGTTGTCATTTAAGTATCATTTAGTATAAACTTCCTGGCACAAATATGGTCACGGCAAAAGAAGCTGAAGACAGCTGACTGCTGTTCTGTGACTGTTAAATGATTTGATATCCCACTGAAGCAATTGGTACTGAATGGTTCCTGGTTAGTGGGATATGAGGTATTAAAAATACTGGCATATCAGTCCTAAAATAAATCTCCTCTGACTACATCTAAAATATTTGTCTACACGTTTTGTATTTTTGTGAATATTACATAAGAAATGAAAACAATAGAAAGCAGCTTGATAGGATTAAGTGGTAAACTACACACTATTATAGCATCTGGTTTATATACTCATGTATATAACCATCTTCATACATGCAAATTCTGTATTTGCATTCATATAAATGGCTTGCAGATTAGGATACAGAAAGACGCTATTGTGATCATCTAGTCCAGACTTCAGCCAGAAATGCCTGTTTGCATTGAGTATTTGTACTCGTCAGTCTATTTGTATGTCCATCTCTCCAGCCATCCCTCGGTTGTTAAATTCACAGAGCAAAAGTTCATGCTTCCTCAATTTTTGGTGTCCACCCACTTAACTTGGAACATCTCCCTCTTCCTGGGAAAAACTGATCTGAATTCTTTGATCTTCTTGCAGGAGAGCAGACATCCAGCTTGATCTCTGTGTGTCTGCATTTGCATGAGAATAGCTTTCCTTCTTCCTGCGTATATCTGGGATGGAAAGCACTGGAATGGCATAATTCTCAGTAACGTTTTCCTATTGCACAGATGCTGTAGTAACAAAGGTTTAAAGTGTTTCTGTAGTTTCTGCAAGATGATATCCGAAACAGTCTCAAGATTTCTTGTGTTAGAGGTAAGGTGTGTTTGCAGCTTAAGAAAATTAAATGGTTAGTCTCTTCTTGTTTGTCTGTTTTCATTAGTGTCTGTCACTCCCAAAGAGCTCCCAAGAATCTCACTCTTAATGCAAGGCCAGCTAACAGGGTAAACTGTAAATAATCTCTTACTGTTGAGCCCTTAGGACAGACTTGTCTCTGTTTTAAAAGCATTATTAATCATTTTGTCATATGTCCTTCAGCAGTGAAGACCGAAGCATCAAGAGCCCTCATATGCTGTTGCATCCAAGTCATAGCTGTTACAGGTTACTCATCTATTAGTCCTAGTCATATGTTGATCAAGCGCTCACATAAAACAAATTGGTTAATTAGCTGCCAGACTGCTTGATGGAGGGTTGCTCCAGAACCATGTTCTCTTATTAGTTAGAAACTTACATCTCAGTTTCCAACCTGAATGACCACCTGCCATGAATGCACATACAGCCACTATTGAACCAAATGCCAGCTTCAGCTGAAAGGTTACTCCACCTTTTCTGTAGTCATACCTGTTCTCCACTGGGCCATGCAAGAAATCAGCACCTTCCTTCTCTTCTCCAAAATCATCCTTTCTCTAATCTCCAGGCTATTCCCTTCTTTGACCCAGTCCAAGGAGCACAGTTACATTTTAGCGTCAACAACAGTGCGTGTCAGTAAACACATTTACAGCTTTGTTATGGTAAGAGAAAGATATCTCATCCTAAAACATGTTGGGACACTAGGCATGAAAACAAATTAAAGGACATTTTTCTTTCCTCACTTATGCATATTGAGAAAGCTGATATTATATATGCAGCTTCTAGACTAATGAGATTGCAGCATAATTCAATTGACTAGCTCATCTTCAGCAACAGTCTTACATTTATAAGAGCAAAGCTTAAACTCGAGCAAAGTCATATGGCTTTTGTCTGGCATAATTTGCAATTATTCAAATAGCAATACTTCAGATAATGAATTCCAACTTAGTCAAATTGTTGTACTGATGAGTTTGGTAGTTCATGTTCAATTTCAAGTTCATATGAGCATTTATGGTCATCTACTTAAAAAAGAAAGCCTCACCTTCATCAAAATTGTAGTCTTGTTAGTTTTAGTGATTTGTGTCAAGATGAGGTTTAAAGGAGAGGAACCCACATAAATTTAGGTTGAATGATAAAATTAATGCTTATTGAAGAAACAGACCTGTCAAAAGGATCTCGTGTGTTTGTGGTGCTTAAAAAATATATGAAAATTTTTGCATTAGTGAAATATATTTTTACTGTTATTATTTCCAGACTTAATGTACTAACCAATTGTTTCACCAACAGTTAAAAGGATAACATGATCATACGTGCTATGGACGTTTGTGAATGCATAAATTCTGATATGATATAACCTGCTTTACTGGAAAGGGAGGGGAAGTCATCATAAATACACCTTTAAAAGTTTGTGCAAAATTATATACAATCTGCATAGAAGCTCAGAACATATTCTTTAATTCTACACGACATGAGCCTGATGAGAGTTTTGTCCATTCCTAACACTTCCCTCTAGATACTTTGAGTTTAAATATCTGCTTCCCATCAAGCTTTGAAGGATTTTTCAGTCAAGCCCCACAGTGAAATATTTCTATTCAGTATAAAGTTTGTTATCAAATATTATGTAGGAAATCAAAATTGTGTTGATTGACAGATGTGATCCAAACAGCTTGAAATCTAAAAGATGTAGGCTGATGAATATCCAGAACTTGGTCTCCTCCACAGGGCCAATGTGAGGGAAAGGATCCAGTCATCCACTTCAGTTAGTGGAAAAAATTTCTTCTGCTTTGGCGTGGACTGGGTTTGCCCCAGTGGGACTGCTGACCATAGCAAAGGACAGTATTTAGAATTTGAGTACACACTAGGGGAAAGTACTGGGTTCCACACCAGGAACACAGAGAGGCTGGAACAGAAAAGGTTGCTTTCTGCAATCAGCTTTTCTAGCTCTTGAACAAGAGCTCGTAGCCACCACATCAGATCATTCAATGGGGTGGGGAAGGGGAGTAGAAAATTGACCTGAATGATGGATCTGTGGCCTGCTGGTGTGTACACTCATGTGCTGGAACCATCTGAGTGTTAACACATGGTCTCCCTATCAAAGGTCTGTATATGAAACTCAGCTGCTGGAGTGACAGAAGATTTTGTGTTGTTAGCGCACACTTCATTAAAATACCAGCTGAAATCCAAGTCTGAAATCCCACAGTTTGTGTTAGTTGATAAAACTCAATTGCCTCTAATTACTGCTAGTATGGTTTTAAAATAATATTTTGTTGTAGTAGAAGTCCCCTTGTTATGAGGAATAGCTGGTATTCACAACTGGAAATTTGGGAAAGAATGTAAATGCAGAGGAGGGGGAAGAAGAAGGAGGAGGGGCAATGTGAGATCTAGGCTGCTTTTACCAATGTACTCTACATCTTCCAGCAACAGTGCAGTAAAAAAAAAAGTAAATAAATAAACAAATCAGGGAGAGATTAAATGCTTTTCCTCAAACAGTTAAATGCTTGTTATGAAATAAAGTGAACAGTCACAACTCCTCTTTGAATACAAGAGGCAGTTTTGCTGTCTTGAGAGGAGAACCTGTCATTGCTTTGTATCATTTGAGGAGACCTTAATCCTGCAAAGCAGTTGTGTGAAGATGAGACTTTTTCTCACTTTAATCCCCAGGTCTCACTCATGTCCTTAGCATTCAGCTCGTGTCAAGAGTCTGCAGAAGCAGGACCTTGCCAGCTTTACTGAAATATCTGCTGTTGGATGCTACTGTAGGCGCTTCCTTTGCCTGCATGCAGGTATGTTCTCAGTTACAATGAGCTCATTGCTTCGAAGCATAATCACAGTGGAGACAGGCAGTTGTGTTTGGGTTTTTTTAGAACAGCTTGACTATGCAGCAGGCAACCTTGTGTCTGGAAATAACCTTCATATGGGGGTAAAAACTTTGGTGTCCGTGGATTTTTAGAAGATAAATTTGTGCCTTGGTTTTATTCTAAGATAGAAAGAAGAAATGTGATCAGGTTCCTCAAATTTGTACTTCTAAGCCGCACAGTAGTATTGTTACAAATATTTGTATAAGGTGTTCACAAAAAACCACATCAATGCATTTGTATATTGCTTTAGCTACAGGCTTCCATTCATGACAAACCATTTTTAAAACATCATTAGATATCTTATGAAAGTTTAATAAGGCTTTTATTGACACAGTCGGAAATCTTTTCAGAAGATTTTGTTTTAAATCAAAACTCTTTAGACATCTTGCTGAGAAGTGCAAGTGATCCCACAGTCCTAGCTGATCTCCACTAGTCGTGGATGCAATTGCGGAGAAAAATGGAAAAATCAGCAATGAACAAAAATCTGTTTGAATAGAAGGAGGCAAAGAAACAGTCAGTGAGTGCTAAGGCATTCATCATTTAAACTGTATGCTGTTGAGTCTAGTTGGTGCTTTAGACTTGAGCAGGGACAACGTTGCATGCTATAGCATGAAAATGTCAGCAGCTGTCAGAATTATTTACTTCTAAATAATGGTCCGATTATGGAACTTGCTGGATTCGGGAAGGGTGCTGGACTGCCTTTTACCTTTTAGTACCTACAGCCTTTTAATAAGGCCCTTCCTCTTTGGCAATGATGCCTGGAGAAGGTGATGAACTTGAGAACTTTATGAACTTGAGAACCTGATGAACTTTATCTCCCATAAAAACAACTGGTTGAGCAGAAACTACATGCTACTTGGAAGGAAGTGCCAAGGTACTTAATGCCTTTATGCCCCTTGCTTTTCTGAGGGCAACTCTGAGATGGAAAATGTGTCTTCTCGCTCTTGTTTCACTAGCACTCAATTCAAATTATACAAGTGATGTGGTTTTGGCTCACTCTGCACTTTCCTTACTGAAAACAAGTAAAAGTCTTCTTTACTGTTTGTGAAAAACAGTAAAAGTTGGGGTTTTCTTATAGGTCAGCCATGGGAATCTCAGGCCAATATGTATTTTTGTCTGATTTAAGACCTGAATCAAGGCAATTAATGAGACTAGAAAGTGCTCTGTGACAGATACATGGGACATTATAAATAATGTCAGGTGCTCATGAGTTTTGTCAGAAATGTCTCCCAGGACTTCAGGATTTTCTGATTCTATTGAGCTGGAAACATTACAGGTGCTGTCCTTGTTGCAGTATTTGAACATTTCCCCTTGCTGAACCCAGACATGCACAGCAACAAAAAAAATCAAGCCAAAAACAAAAGGAATTTTTTGTGCCTTAAAATAGAATTAATTAGGGTTCAGACAGAGTTTGGGGCAAAGATTTCTGATATTCCTCATTTTAATCAAGGAAGTTGGATCATGCCCTCAAAACTTTCATTGTCAGAGTAAGATCAGCAGAATTCACTTGCAGGTCCATTAAGCAAACAAAACCATGATCCCTGCTGTCACCTTAGTTCACGCTTTGGCAGTTTTTTAGAAGCTCTTTTTAAAAAATAACTTTCTCTGGGTTCCAGGATGACTATCACTGCAGCCTGAGTGGTTATATGTGTTTATATAAACAGGAAAGACAACATAGTGAAGTGCATACATCTATCTTTTACCACCACAATTCTTACTCTGAAACAAAAAAAAAAAAGAGATAAAACTGCATTTTGATATCCTTTAAATCAGAACTGAAACCCTTCCAGAATGTGAAATTTATTCTGGCATCTTGCTGAAGGTTAACTTTAGAATTCTGGAAGGATTTCAATAGTAATGAAAAGGACAGTAAAGAAAGTAAAGCTATTTCAGAAGCTTTCCTGAAGGATAATGCTGGCATGCTAGAGAGATTTCAGCAGCAGGCTAGAGGGCAGCAAAATTATTTCTGATGTATTCCTGAAGGAGAGCTTTAATAATCTAGTAGTATTTAAAATAGTTCTGCTGTGGTGGTAAAACTATGTGGCAAATATCCCTGACAGGTAATTTCATTCTTTGAAATAACAAGGCAAAGCCTCAAAAGTATGAAGCCTGCTGCTCAGAAACTATGTACACAAGAAACGGAGAGGACTAGCACTTGCTCTGAAGGCTAGTAGGTGTCCCTGACAGAAGTCACTGGGGTTAAAAGGGAACTTGATACAGAGGTCTTTGTGCAAGAGCTGTGCACAAAGTCAGCTAAAAGAAGGCTCACAGGTGACTGTGGTGCAAATACAGGAGCCAAGCTCTCCACTTGTTCAGTCCCACCAGGGACCCAGACCTGCAGCGTCCCTGGCAGACCATTCCCACTGCATCTCTCTGAGAAAGCAGCATGGGGGTCACCTCCACTTGCTCCCTTTTGGGCCAGTGAACTTTAGGTTCAGATGTCTCCTGAGTTCTCCTTTTCATTTCACCTAAGGACCTATGAATCTGGAATCTCCTCAGTCTGGATGGAAAGCGAGTGGGAAATCTTACCCAGTGGATTTTTCTGAAGGTCTGAATATTACCTACTTTTGACTCAGCTGGGAATACCACAAGAACAAGCTTTCTTATAATCTATCACTTCTTAGTCCAGCTGACTCAGACAAACACACAGGCATGTGCAAATTAAATACAGACAGAATTTAACCGACCAAATATGCAATCTAGCATTAAATTTGTTTGGGTTGGAACAAATTTTGGCTAGCAGTTGTAGCTCCTTCTTACATATCAGATCCTAACTGGTATGCTGCATTAACCTAGGAACTTATTGAGAGCAAAATTATGACTTTGCAAATGGATATTTGGTAAAGATTAGGGTGATTTTGCAGCCAATATTGATTTTGCAAAAAGTGTGTTCAGACTCTGGAACAAAAGGTGCCAGTAAAGGTAGAAAGTGTCCCAAGGGAAACCCTTAGACATGGTCTCCACAGATGTTAAATGGGATACTGTCAAGTCTAGCTTTAACCAAGCTTCTTGGAAACTGTGTAGAGACTGGGGTTGTTCACAGGAACTGCATGGTGATTCATTCTGACGGATGTATACTGTCCAAGAAAATTATAATCTGCTTAAGAATTGGAGGGAAGGGGCAGGAAATGGAGAATTCTGCCTCACTTATTTGACACAAAATATTCTTCCAGATTTTGCAGTAACAGCTACCAAATATAGAGGCACTGCCTATATAAAACATATGGGTTTGTTGTTGCTCCCCAGAAATGCTCCCCAAATCATCCTCATCTTAAAACAATGTTGGGAAACGTCCAGGTTCCTGCTTGTGTTTTACATCTCTGTCAGCTGATATGAACTGTGCTGCATCATACTTCAAAGGTTTAGTGTTTTACATCTCTACTTTTTTTTTTTTTCTCTTACAATGATCATTGCTGTGTCCACTGGAGTTGGTAAGTGCCCTCCTGTGGCATTTCACACTTACAAAGGTGTTTATAGGTTCCAATAGAGTCATCATTTGCATAGCCTGATGAGGAGAGATTAGATTTGTCAGCGTTTTCTTTACATGGATGTCCTTCAAGGACAGCCCCCAGAAAGCAGAGGTCATTGCAGTAAAGTTAGTGGCATTAATCATCTTCACTATCTGAAATAAGGAAGAATAAATAAATAAACAGCTTAGCATCATGATCATGTATCAGAGGGTTACTTCAGGTCACATACGCATTAAATGTAATCCCAAGGATGTCAGGACCAATGTTAAGAATGTTTTTGTTAACAGAGTTTCATGAATGGTGAGGCAGAGCTTTGCATTAGGCTATGTAATAATGTTATCAACAAGAACAGGGTGTGTATTGTGGCAGTACAATGCGGTTGTCCTGTGTGTGAACCTTTCTGTAACTACAAGTGTTAGGGCTTTCATGCTTTGGTTTGGAGCGAGTGATAGGGAATGCTGACACAGCAACGTCCAAGGATTGTGTGTCTCATCCTGTGGGTTAGTCTGCGGGCAGTTCATATTGCGTGAAAGAAGTACTGGCATCGATACAAGGAGTATCATTAGTGGGACACGCTGAACGATATTATAAGTTACTTAAATACTACGTAAGAAAAAACTGCCTCCCACCAGGGAAGATGAAGTGGTGGGACATGGGGCCACAGAATAGGGAGAAGGCTGCTTGATGTGTCAATGGTGCCTGGAGCAAACAAACTGACATCCCAAGAAACAACTGGATTATCAAGGACGTGCTCCCAACATACTTCCACTAATTTTAAATCTCAGACTTCTGCTCCTAGGTTAGCTAGGCTGCTGTTGATTTGTGGGTGTGGAAAACATATATGCAGTTCTGCAAAGATCCTTGTGTACCCTGAGATTTAGCCATTTCAGTTCTTGGAACTTGTAAGTTATTGCTTAGAGAAAAAGGAATCAACAAAAATTTTTCAAAAACCTGTTCAAATCTGTAACTTTGCACACCAGAGTAACCTCAACTTAATGGGACTGAAAATCTACATACACAAACATTGCCTGAGCAGAAGCATAGGGCAATTTTTTAAAGTGACTGAAAATTGTTTTGCTTTTTTTTTAATATCTAGGAAAGTGTCAATATCTCTCAAATGAAAAGTACTTTGGAATTATTGGGGAAAGGCTTTTTAATCATACTAGTCAAAATCCTTATCAAGATATTCAGTTCACTGAAATTCTATGATGGGAAGCCGACCTCTAATGAAAAAAGGCCATGAAAATTATACAAATTATCTGGAATTCAAAATAAGAGTCCATTTCTGTCCTTACACAGGCAAATAACTTCAAAGTGTCAAGTTTTTCCATTAAATAATTTTGGTTTGTCTTTGTTCTGCTACATACTGAGAAAAAATATTAACTGCTTCTCAATTAACGTTGTATGTATTTATCAGCATGAAAGCATTCTGAAGGCTTTCCAATGCAGTTTGTTACTGGCATCTCTTTGTTCTCTTCAACATCTTTGAAACTGGTCAGAATTTTAAAAAGCAATTTAACTTTATAAAAAGCTAATTTGATTTATTGTGGTTATTTTTATTTATTAACCAATTTGCTTCTGGGTTGATTTTCTTAAGTGCTAAGCTTCATAATGAAAATGCTGACACAACTTTAAGTATAGGAGCAAATGCTATTCTAATAATTCAGCTGAATAAATACCAGCCAGCATTTAGTTATTTTCCCAGGAACTGGATAAACAGCCACTTCCTTTTTAGTGTCTATTTGTGAAATAAAAGTTCCACAGCCTGCTAATCATCACTATGAAATTTTCTATTAAAAAACCTCCAACCTTTCTTTTGTTTATTCTGCAAGATCTTTGTGGCTCCATATTAGTCATGTTAAAAAAAAATTACAAAATATAAAAAAATAATTAAAAAAATAAATACACTGACTTAGCAGTGAACCACATTCTGACCTATTTCAAAAAGCACCATTTCTGAACACTGGCTTTTATAGATGAGAACAGGAGAATGAGCTCAGCTGAACAATTGAGATGCTGATCCATGTTTCAAATGTTCAGGACTATTCTGGTATGGAGATTTCATTTTGACCTCTTTTTTAGAATTTGCAGTGAAGTTGACAGAGTTTGCATTACAGCAGCCACTCACCCAGGGTATGTAGGAAGGCTGTACCTTGGGTATTTCTCTAAGATTTCAGCCCACACTGGCAAGGTGATCTGTTGTTCTAAGCTTATTGTGGTCTCAGAACTCACGTGGATTTGTTTTGTAAACCAAACGGGAGAAGTAAATTAATGTGGCACTTGCACTAAATTAATACAGCACCATCTGGTTTAATAAACTAAAATTCTTCACTGGAGGCGATAGATAACCTGCTCCTAGTGTGATGTGCTGTAGCAGTCCATCAGCGTGATTTTATCTCATATTGATATTTGAGATAAAATCACAGCTATCATCATGGTATAGTTATGGCATTATGTCACGATAGGGTGGGTTTGTAGCAATGCTTTTACTCCATAAGTCTCCATTATGGTCATGAAAAGCAAAAAGTAAATTGTTACTGAAAAAAACAGGAACAGTTTGAGTTTGGGGCTTTTTTTTTTTCTTGGCAAAGTGGAAGGGAGTTGCTTTCCCAAAAGTTCTGCAAGCAAAAGGGCAGATTCTCATGTAAATCTTCAACTCTGAAGTTTTCAGGAGACGTGATAGCACTCCTGGGTAGTTCCTTACCCACAGATTACAGACTGGTATTTTAACTTAGTTTTGTCTGGAAGTAGAATCATAGAATCCTAGAATCAAGTCAAACTATACCTATCCACTACTAAACCATATCCCTAAGCACTACAGCTCCCCAACTTTTAAATACATCTAGGATGGTGACTCAATCACCTCCCTGGGCAGCCTGCTTGATACTCTTGAGGGAACTCCAGTTCCCTCAGCCACTCCTCATAAGTTTTCTTCTCCAGCCTCTTCACCAGTGGTTGCTCTTCTCTGGACACGCTCCAAGACCTCAACATCCTTCTTGTGCTGAGGGGTCCAGACCTGAATACAGTATGTGAGGTGTGGTCTCACCAGTGCTGAGTACAGAGGGAGAATAACCGCCCTGGTCCTGCTGGTCACACTGTTTCTGATACAAGCCAAGATGCCATTGGCCTTCTTGGCCACCTGGGCACACTGCTGGCTCATGTTCAGTCGCTGTCAACCAACACCTCAGGTCCTTCTCCTCCAGGCAGCTTTTGAGCCAGTCTTCCCCAAGCCTGTAGTGCTGCATGGGGTTTTATGTCCCAAGTGCAGGACTTCTCACCTGGCCTTTTTAAATCTTATCCTGTTGGAGAGAATGGTTAGGAAATTTTTATAAATCTTGTGTGATGCAAAGCTTAAACCTCAAACAGTGTAATTTGCCCAAGCTTCATTAGTGCAGCAGATGATTCCCCTGACAGTTCCTCTGGATTGCCCTGTCAGCCACTGAGGGAGTTGGGCGCTATACAGAGCCAAACCTGGTGAAAAACTGTAGCAGAAAAGCAGGCACAAGGCTGAGTCCCTTGCTGATGGGAGCATCCATCAGGGTCTGCTCTGTGCCACCGCTCACAAAAGTTGAATTATTCATATCACACGGCCCCTGTTTTGCATGCTGAGCCTTCACTGTTTCCATTTCACTAATAGGTACCCCACTGGGTAGATGGCATGACAGCCCCTGAGTTTATACATCCTTAAACTGTACTAATTACTGTCTTTTAAGTAACTAAGAGTTTTTATGGCATCTTCATTAGGTTAATAGTAAGTGGGTGGATGTACATGTCAATCAAGTGAAATGGTAGATGAATTGCACATGGTATTTCAGTTAATTTGTGCTGTTAATTTCCTTGTGATGTTTGCAGCTGTTGAAAAAGGCAGCCTCCTTTGTGGGAATGAAATCAGCCTGATATCACCCACCAAAGCGTTATGTGCTGTTTGAGATACACATGGAGCTGTCTGAGAAACATACTCTAAATGCTGGCATGTGGGTATGAGAAAGAGAAAGCAAGTTGCTTCAGGAAAGAGGTAGCTGGTAAGGACTGGAAAGCTGGTCAGGTGCCTGCGTTCTCCCTACTTTTGTAGCTAAGGCACAAATATTTTTAAATCAGAAATAATAAAGCCTTTCATCTTATAAGTTTGGGCCTGTTAACTTATGCCAAGGAGATAAACTTCAGAGCAAGACATGCTATAAGAGGAACAGCTACTAACTGGCTTTGTCAGGGATGTCCGATCTGATCCTGTGGTGGGTGCTAGTAGTTTAAGCAGCAGTTTTGTCTTCTTTCTGAAGAGTTTTGACCTGATTAGGTAGGCTCTGGGTTAGAATAAGAGAAAATCATACAAAGCAGTCAAGTCCTGTTTTGGTGTGCTTCCAGGAGCTCTTTAAAGTGGATGTAATGACAACTTTGGAAACTTAAAATAATAGAAGGAAAAAAATGTAAACAGTTGAAAATAGGGAAAAGATGTGCCACCCTGACCAGCTGCATGTGTTTTCCTGCCTTGGTCTCCCAGTGGCAACTCTGAGAAGTAAGAAAGAGGGGTAGCCCTTGAGAAAGGCTGGGGTGGGCTGGTCAGGGCTCTATCAGCCTCCGGCAAAAAGAGGTTGTGAAAACCCTGTAGCAAGAGAAGAAGAGGAGGAATGATCTCTGGGAATGGAAATGGGCCTAAGATAAAAATAGTGATCTGAAAGGGTTTATTTATTCAGCTGAGCAATGGTAATGTTAGTTGAGGAGAAGCCCACGGCTTGTGGAGCGGTCCGTGTCACAAAAGGAGCATTGCCCAGGTGATGGAACGAAGGCATTAGGAAGCATTTACTTGGCTTGGAGATTTTGTTTGATTTGACATATGTATTTTATTGACCTGGATATGCATGCAAGGTCTTTTTTCAAAACAAGCCTGTGTGTGGAAAAAGTATGAACTTCTAAACTTACTGGTGCCAGCAGGACTGTTGCTGTCTAAACGCAGTAACAAAAAGTGCAACTGTGAAAGATGAAATAGAAACTTCCAGGTTTTCCCAGCCCATACTTCAAGATGTGTGAGTTTACTGTACAGTTCAATCTGCTTTAGTGGAAAATGCCGTCATTTGTAACACACTCTAAAATAGGCAAGTTTCTGTCAGTGAAGTTGCACTGAGCTGTATCTGCCTTTCAGTTCACAAGCTAGTAGTTCGACGCTGAGCAGTACCTCTCCTGGCATCTTTCAGGATGCAGGCTGCACCTGAGACCGGGGGTGCATGTACCTCTGCTTGCCTGGGAAGAGCCAACCTGCCAAAAGCCCAGCCCCAGCACCACTAATAAATCTTCAGATGCCGCAAACTAACTAATAAAAGAGTAAGCACTACTAACAAAGATTTATTCTTTTTTTTAAATGGCACATGTGTTGCTGACGTTTGCCTTCACAGTCATGTCCATTGTGGGCATGACTTGTTCTTCAAGAGACCTTGTTATACCAGCAACATAAGTAAATGAAAGTACAGAGTTAATTAATTATTTTCCTTCTCAGCTTTACCGTGACATGGAGATCATAGGAGGCTTGTCGGTAATGCTCAGAGAACTGTAAGAGTATCTTGCAATTCCTTTGAGTGTTTTATCACAACATCAGTAATGTTATATACTCTGTTTTTATGGACTGTGTTTTAAAGCTATATTTCTCCTAAGGATGTGTCATTTTGATTACCATCGACAAGAAATTTACAATGCAACTAGATAAGCCTCTTCTGATTAAAGTGAAAAACTTGGGTTTGAAAACTTTCAGCAGATTGGGTTTTGAGTTTTCCCTTTTTCCTCCCTTTTTAACACTGCATGCAGTGGAATGGAAAAGGGTTTCTCCATGCAACATTTTCTTTTTGGTAACCTAACTCATAATGCATATAGTTTTCATAACTGCTTTGACTTTCTAAAGTTGGCCATAGGAGAATTACAGTTCTTTCTCTTTTTTGTCCACACAAACTCTTAAGTGTCAAGATAGTTCTAACACACAAAAAGAATTTGAGAGAGAGAGAAAGGAAAAGAAATAAAAATTGGGTGTGCATGGAAGGGAAGAGACCCAGTGCAACCTTTAGCCTTTCAAGTCAGCAGAAGCAAATATTCAGGAATACTTTACAGTTATGAAAAAAAAAGGGGGGGGAAGGCCCCTGGAATAGAAGCAAATGTGGAATTTTGAAATGATTGAAAGAGAGGATGTCCTTTATAGAAGGATATGTTGCAGGCACGTCACATAAATGTTCATCTTCAGCTCTCTAGGGCATCAGCATTTCATGAAGGTATCAAAAAATGTTTGCTGGAAACAGGAAATGCAAGAATTTCTTGCAAACCCACCCACAGAGAGTCAGTAGATTTTTTTTACACATGGTCCTTGAGGCCAGAGAATCCCATCAAATTTATTAAGCTGGAATCCTTTAATCTGAGAATCCAGAAGCAGCAACCAGCTGTTTTTGAACAGAAGGACAGCATCCAGTTCTAAAAGTACAGGCCAGGGAGCCAAATGACCTAGATCCTGTCATTGACTCGGAGCAGAGACGTGAGCCCAGCTTCCCATGCCTCAGGGGCTAACTGCTCTAGCACACAGTGTGGCAGCTGTTTAGTGATGCAGTGAGGTGCTGCCCAGCAGGTTGCAAGACAAAGGGAAGCCACGTCTTTCTGCTCCATAAACAAGGCAGGGAAATTTAGGTAGACCAAAGGTAATTTTCAAATAATTTTTTGAGGTGGAAAGCTACTGTCCTCATTCTTTATTTAAAACCAATCTCTTTAAAGCAGAGGGGATAAAGTGTGATTTCATTCCAGTTTTATATTGCAGTCTCCTCTGTGCTTTGGTTACTGCTTTGATATTATAATGGTGTTATTTCTTGAAACATGGGGCTACTATGGGACTCATTAGTCATAAACCTTACCCTTGGAAAATGTAAAAGTCAACATCAACCGTCACTAATAATGTATTTCACCTACTGTTATTGTAAGTATGTGAACACAGTTAGAATCTGCTCAGTGCCTGCTCTTGCTGTCTTTTGGAAATATACTTCTGCAGAGTCCCATCTTCTGTTAAGTACAGGGTCCATTTAACATATTTATTTCACATTTTCAAGCATTTTTCTACTTATAAAATGGAGCAATTGATGTAGCGGATTGCTGTAAGGTTTTTTTTTCCTGCGGAGGAAATAAAATTTGGATGTGGACCTGAGGGGAGATAGCTGCTCCGCATTTCATCTTGACCCACCCCACCGTTCCTTCTTTCACCCTTCCTTATAAAAAATCTTTGTGCTTCAAAGTGCAGGGTCTTTTAAATGTAACTTATTCTTTTCAGAGTTGTCTATTTAACAGACTAACTGGAAAGAAGCCTCAACCTCATATCAGTGCTGCTGGTGATTGGTAGTTTGTCAGCTTCTTTGGAAAAGCTCAGCTCTCCCCTTATCACCCAGGTTATCTGATTAGACTGCAGGTGATGCCATCCCTTCCTCCCCACCTGTAAACCAGCTCATTAAAACAAATTACAGCATTACACTGGATGACCAGGCAAAGCAGCAGGAAGAGCCCATGTGCATCTGTATGGGTGGTGCATTGACCTTCAGAGGTTTAAGGGGAAAATAAAAGAATACTGTGTTATGTTGCTGAGCTTACCTAGAAGTTGAATTGGACAGGAATGAAAGAAAACAAACAAACAAAAAAAATAAAAATCCAAACCTCCTCCAGCCCTGTAAACTGAAGTACTCAAAATGTGGATTAGCACCACCTGCAGGTTTGGCCGTGCTTGTAATCCCATGAGTGATGAAGCTCTTGCTCATGTCAAGGAGTAAGGCAGAACCTTAGATCTAGGCACCACATACGTGGCTGTAGGAAAATAACAAAAATCAGGAATCTTGGTGTCCTGTCATTCACGCTTGTCTTACATTTTCTTTTAGCCTGGGCAGTAAAGGCTGTAGCTACTGTTAGCTAAACATTTTCACCATGTTGTTGGTATAATCAATTAACACTAAAGACCAACAGCCAGTGAGTTTCTGTGTGAAACTAAATGGATATGAAAACATTCTATAGCTGCTATGTGTTACATCACATCAGGAGACAAATACATCTTTGAAACATACATGCTTTTGTTACTGGTCGTTTAACTTTGGTTTCCTGTGTGTGGATATATATTTTCAAATCTAGATTGAAATAGTTGTGGATAGATTGATTGTGAACTGATTTATGATCTGTATTGCACCAGAGAAGTAATTTTATGCATATAACTTCTTTTACAATTACCTCCACAATGATTTCAAAGGATTTCACTGCTTGTGGGAGACCGTCAATAAGTGGCACTTGCATATTCATCCATTTCAATATGAGATTTTTAAAGACCTGAGGGAATAGAACAGAGCCACTGGAAATTAATTTTTTCAGCAAGTTTTCTTTTTCATTTTTTTTAGGGATAACCATGCTTCAGTGAAAGCTTTTTAAAATGAAAGTATTTCTAAATTCACAAATGCTGAAAGCTAAAGATTTCCCCCAAAATGTAGCAATTCTTTTCAGTATCCTTTGTCATTCAGTTGAATGTAAATCTTGCATCTGGGCTTTTGTAGATATTTCTTTTCTATTAAATATGCACTATTCCCAAGTGAATGAAACTACTCAGAAATGAGTTTGTTCTTTGACTAGAAAATCAGCTTTCCCAATTTCTTGGATTATTTATTTAACAGAACTATGCTTTTAAAATTGCTAGCTTAAAACTCTCACTCCTGCTGCAAAGGCATATCTGAGGGTCTTATTCCCACCGCTTTTATTTCTTTCCTTTGCACTCAAAAGGCCAAATTCTGCCTTTGTCTGACAACAAGTGAGCAGAGAAAAATATCTCTAATTCTTGGGTTAGACCATAACACTCAGTGCCTGCTGCTAGGTTGGCAGATTAGTATCACTGAGCTGCAAGCAAACCAGCAGATTTCCAGCAAGTAGCTGTAAGAAATAAATGTTCTGGGAGCACTGCACAAGAAAAGTGTATACCACACAGTTTTGTGTGCTGCTGGAGGTACTTGCTCAGGTATCAATAGCAGTGCAATTGCATTAATGTTCGTGATGCTCAGACTAATTATTCCTGCCTTTAGGCCAACTGTACTAGCTTAGATAGACATCACATGTTTGGTATGTTTCTACCAGATCTGCAGTTGCTTTGGCTAGTGGCAAATCAGGTATCTCCCCACTGCAGTACATTGCACAATGGCACCTTAACCATGAGCAGTGCAGTGTGCTCACATTTCACTCAGTCACCGATGCGATGGGAACCAGTCGACGTAAACCACCAGGTTTTTTGTGTTGTTCAAATGGGTCCTGCTGGCCTCTTCCATAGTTACTTCTTTTCCCACCTGAACACAGCAAATGCTATGTGGACTTTAATTATCCATAGCATTTGTTTTAACGTGAAAACACTGCCTTTGAGAAGCCATGATATCCATTCCTCTATGCCAACACCAATACCCCAGCCCTTAGGGTTAATCATTAGAAGTGGAGGAAGATTGGGGGAGGGGGAACCTTTGTTCAAATATCGACTGCATATTACCACAGTTTTGCCGTCTCAAGCTATATGAAAACACTAGAATGAGTTGAAAAAAAGTGTTCTTGTGAAATTCCTTTTTAATTTGTAATAAATTAATCTTGGAATTTACTAACGCCAGTGCCAGATGGCCTGGAGCATGTTCTCATTCATATTTCAAAACAGAAAAACCTTTCTCAGAATCTGCAAGCTATGTCTTTTTCATGGGGATGATTTCTGTTGAGCAAGGAAAACTCAGGTTAATTAGGCCAAATAAGCTGATGTAGTCAGAGGCAGAGACGCAGAGGTTGCAAGATTGAAATCCATCACGACACTGTGTCGACAGATGCCCTCTTAACTTGTTTGTTATTTGCCCGGGGAGGAGGGGGGCACAAAATTATATAGAAATATATTGCTTTTTTTGTTATAATAAATACACCAATGTAAAAGATCTTCATTCAGTAGAGTTACAAGGTGCAACCAAGCAAAACTGTACGAAGACTACAAGGAAGCTACACTAAGGCGATGGGAATATTGAAAACTTCAATCTCAACAGCATAGATCACTGTAAAAATGTCCTTGACTGTACGGAAATGAATGCTTTAAGTGGTTTTTGGAGAACTAGAAGGGAGGTCCAGAGCAGAGGAGCCCCTAGTTTCTTTCTCATGTACCCACGTGCCTATGATTCTATGGATTGAACTCTTGAGAGTCATGGAGAATGGGACACCAAACTGGGAAGTACTTTAGGAGGTGAAACAGAGTAACATGCTGTACCAAGAGGTGGGACCTTAGGCTGAGACTTTGGCCCTCTGAGAGAAGGAAGTGGTAAACACTGGTACATGGCATTCTCAGGGACACATCTGAACCATGGGTTTAGCTGCATTGCCCAGAGACACAGTTGAGATCTATCCAACACTGACCAAAATCCCTGGGGTGGGCAGGGAGTGTTGTGGAGCAGCCTGAGTGTGATTCCCCTGAGCACAGTCTGCAGGAATATCTCTGATCATCTGTGAATCAGTTCCAGTCTGGTGATTGCCTCTTCTTTCAAGGCAATTAGGCAAGTTAAGGATCTATTTCCAAAATGTTTTTCCAGCATTAACCATGTAAAGTGTTCCCTCTCTTTCCTAAGGAATTGAACCCTTTTCTTTTGTTCTTTTTTCCTGACATTCTTTCTGAATTTTTACTTCATTTGGATGGACAGTCCTCTTGTGAAGTCTCCAAAATAAAATCCACCAAACTGGTTGTGGCACCTGGACTTCACCCCCATGTGATTTGTACCTGTAGTTTGTAAGGGGGAAAAAAGTGGGTCTGGAAAGGGTCAGCCACACTTGTCTTAAAAAAAAAAAAGAAAGAAAGCAAGCTGTAGCCTTCACACTGTGGTTTCAGGATGGTTAACTGCTAATGGAGAGCAGGCATTCACCTGAAGAATAGGCAGATTCCAGCATCTGCAGAGAAAGAGAGAGAAAGGTTTAAACCTAAATTCTCCAAGTTTTGGGGGTCCCATTGATTAGGACTTAAGTCACTGTCCTCATCTCCAGCAGCCTTCAGCTCTAGGGATGTCTTTCTTGAACCCTGGGTGCTTCATAAGCTCTGAAAGTAAGTGGAGAGATAGACAGCTGGAATGATTTAGAATTGCCTTAAATCTGACCAGCAGTTCATCTTTTCCAGTGTTAGCAGCAGTCAGCACCAGATATTTTTAAGAAAGAAAGAAGACTTGCCAGCGAGCTCTACAGAGCAATATTGTTCTTCAAATATGATTTTGCCCTAGTTTTTGTGACTTTTGGGAAATGGCCACCTGCATGATTCACAGCTGTCATCAGAAGCTTAATTCAGACAGCAAATCTTTCTAAGTATCATCATATACAGGCAGACGGCAGGAAGAAATCTTCTTTGTCCAGGTTTTTTCTGTGCACATGGGACACAGCACTATGCTGGTGTTCCACTGCCCACCAGCAGTCTGTCTGTGTTGGTGTCCATACAGGTACTTCTGGGCTTTCCAGAAGCATCTGTTGAGAGGGTTTGTCTATAGTCAGAGCAAGGATGGATGTCTGCCTCCCACTGCTTTCTGGGCCCTCACTGCAACCCTAAGTCACTCTAAGAGTGTATTGACTCCATCAACAAATTCCATCACTGACAACATGCGTGTCAAACTCAGATCTTCCCCTATTTCTGATTGAGTTATTGATCTAACTTCAGAGAGCATGACCTGGATTTATCCCTACACACTGTGCGAGTCTCTGGGACAGAGAAAATGGAAGTTAATCAGAAAGGGATCCTAGCCAGTTTCAAGAAATAAACACCATCTAACTCGGGCTTAACAAGAGGATGGGTAATTTTTGAAAAAAGCATCTCCCACAACAGCATCCTTGAACTACATTAAGTGCAATAGTTCCTTGTGTCTGCCCTCACTCAAAGCTGAGGGAGGCATATCCAAAACCCCATACTGCCTCTTTAAAGTAAGTCCAAAATTGTCTTCCATTTTGGCTGTGTGATCGTTCCTTGCTTCTGTCTGCAGAAGTGAGTGAGAAGCAGGACAGCGCCGAGTTGAGAGTGCTGATTTGAAAGCACTGGGATGGGATTCGGGAAAGACTCTGGCTACAAGCTGCTTTTATGACTTTGGATAAGTCAGCAGTTTCTTTGTGCCTCTGTTTAGATACCTGTGGGCACATCTCCATATTTCTACATGTCTGGATCCTCCTTTCCATGATGGGCAGCCTTCACTGCTTGGAAGGGAAGTGCCTATGTGCTGCCAAGCACAGTGGAAACCCAGTCCCCAGGGAATACTGTAGTACCTGGGTAATGCTGCTGTTTACAAAGCTAGGTAGTAGTATTGTAGAAAATGTGAATAATTTCTCTGATTTTCCCAGTCTTTTAACGAGCAGTGACTTAGTTATCTTTGTTAGAAAATACCTAACAGATCCTGAATCATTCTTAGAATATCTTGATGTGTCTGCACAGAAAGTATTTTTTCATTCTAACAAAAATGCCTTTACCTTCTTACTTATAGTATTTCAGAGGGATCATGGCCAGGATACTGGAAATCCTAAGTTTTGCATTTGACCTGACTACAGACTTGCCAACTGAGGAGGTGGCTTCGTCATGCTGCACCCTTTCCTGTATTTCTTTTTCTTCCTCCTGTGTTTGATTAGACGGTGGCTTCTTGGGGCAGCAACAGATGCCAGAGCCCCAGGCACACTCAGCTCTCCCACCTGGCTGGGTGGCCTGGGGCTGCACTGGCTGCTGCTAAAAATAATAGAAGTAGCAAGTGAAGGATACTCCTGCACTCAAGGTTCACTGCTAGACCTCCCTCCCATGGTCAATAGTACACTAATGAGGGAACACTCTTAGACAGTGTGGTGCACGCACGTGTGTGCCCGCACACTCATGTGCATGTGCTCTCTCTCTCTCCGCGTTAATGTTGATAAAGTCTCTTTTGAAGAAGTGCTCATACTGTGCTCTTGTAATGAGGCAGAAAGGCTAGAATGCAAAAGGGACTGATCTTTGTTTATTTTTCTTTGGCAATTCTGCGGTGAGTGCTATGGTTGGCATGTAGACTAAGATGTCACAGGGTGGGAGAAGTTTAAATATAATTACAAGTCACTGCTCTCTGCAGCCAGCTCTGTAGTTTATATGAGGGATGGAGAAAGCATTTTTCCCATGGTGTTAGGGGAGCACAGAGAATGCCTCATTTGCTGAAGATCTGTACAGATCTAAGAGGCAGGGAGTTTGCTTTGGGAATGGAAAATAGCCTTCAGGGAGCAGGAAGAAAGCAGAAAACTAGACAAGCTGCAGAGCTCCTCACGTCTTAACAAAGCAAATAGGAAATTACTGTCATCTGCAAGAGAAGGATGCTAGAAAAAGGCCACTTGAACTTCATAAACTTGAGAGAGCCTATTTTCAGTAAACCTAGGGTGGATAACCTGTAATTCTAGGCAAAGTGACAATACTATGGAAATACTTCCCATGTTCCTAGGAACACCTTCCCCAATTTATTTGTAACCATTGGTCTCTCTGTAGCATGACCTACCTTCTCAGCTGAGGTAGCACAGAGGTATCCAGAGGCAAGAACTTCCTTTCTGCCTACTCTGCTCCCTGAGTTGACAGTTTCTCCTACTTTTACGAACTACAGTCTTTAATGCACATAGTGCATTAATGTTATAACATAAGCCTTCAATGTTATAACACCTTGTGAATGTTTGCATCTCAACCTCACTGCAAAAAAGGTAGCTTTTGGAAGTGCCACGAGTGCACAAAGAGCAGAGATGAAAGCATTTATTTGCAATTAAGGTTCAAGGTGCATTGGAAAAGAAGGCAGAAAATGCTCAGTAAAGTAAGGATAGCAAATGCCAGTACTTCAAAGAAAATGCTTGAGTAAGAAAACTTCTTTGAACGAAGCGATTGAGTTTGTCACTAGTTTGGCAATACTGGCCTGCTTAGTGTGTACAGACTCCCAGGTCTGTAAGCCTCTTCCTCAGAAGTCTATTATGCTTTGAAAAAAATGCAGACGAACTTTCAGGCTCAAAACTTCTTCTACAGCTTATCCTCAAACTTTTGTGAGCAAAGGTGGGGTTTTTTCCTGTTTTGTATTGTTTCCCACAAGTACACCCAATTAGATTCCTACAAACCTTGCCTTACCTGTATTCAAACAAGACCGTGCCATGTCCTAGAATGTTCATATGACTCCCCTGTTATTTACTCAGTGGTCTTAACGCACATCCAAGAAGAAGATATTCTCCCCCCTGCAGATGATTTTGTGTTAAGAAAGTGTTACAGCCATTTTTTAAATCCTGGCTATAAAAAAATAGGCTCCTGAAGCATGGAGTTGCAAACATTCAAGTGTTATAATACATCCTTAGCTCTGGTACTACGTGTGTTATCTATCACCACAGTTGCATTCATGTTTTCTAAAACAACCACGAAATCACATCCTGGTACTAAACAAAAAAAGCTGATTTTCCACCGAGCTGAAGTCTTGAAACTCCTGACAATCAACAGTTATTTAGATTAAATAAAAGTAAGTGGAGATGCTTTTCTTTAGAGGCTTGAACCTGCTTGGAGTCTCACTTTTTTATTTGTGTAAGAAAATGCTGGGCCAAAGTTTTGCATCTGTTCAGGCTTCTCTGCTTCATGGGGTGAAATGAAGATAAATTAGGCAGGGTCAAAACTCCCTTCCCACATCTGCCTGGTAAATGTGAAATAATTTCATGCTATTTTCAGTTCAGCTGAGGTAAATATGTGATCACAGTGGTGAACCTAGAAGGCTGGCTGTATTTATACTGCTACAACAAGCTACTGAGATACTACGATGCTGAGTGCTACAGAAGATGATTCAGGGTTTTTGTTTTTTGTTTTTTTTTTTCAAAAACTGAAAACAGTGAGCATGTCCTGTGATTTAAAACTCTGATAGATTCCAGTATGTCTCTAGAAAGAGAGGGAGAAAGAAGCAGTACTTCCAGATGGGAAGCTGCGTTAGACATGTGGAGTGTCTATCTGAAAAGAGACACCTGGGTAAGTGAAGACACTAATAAATAAGCATCCAGGGCTCTGAGCCTTGTGAGTGCTTGTAAGAGAACAGTTGGAAAGCCTTAAGTGAGGATGTCTTTCTTGTACACAGCTGACCAAGTGTGTTGCTTACAGTTACCATGTGTCAAGACGTTTCTTGCTCATTAGTTTTACACTGATGGAAAGCAACTTTAAATCACTCTTTAGAGGAATCCACCGTGAGGCATGCCAGCTGTGTGCCAGATGAAGGAGTTGTAAAGTCATGTTGGACAGACAAGAATATACCAGAGAGAGAGATTTAAAGTCATGCAAAAGATAATTACTTTTCACTCAGAGATTAGCCATAGGAAAGGGAAGAATTACACTCTGCATTTGTTTGAAGGTTTCCTATTTCTCTGTCCCACTCACACATGCACACACATGCACACACTTGAATTTACTGTCCCAGTGTCAGGTTTGCTGGGACTGCCAGCATGGGAGAAATCCTTATGGGAAGATTTCTCACCAAGCACCTTTCTTTCTCATTGTATTTGCTTGTACACTACATACTATAGAAATTGACCCAGACAGGATGGATTTAGATGCTTTGCTTGTTATGAGAGTTTGAAAACATTCCCTTCTTTCTCACCTGCTTCTAAAATGTAGGACTGCAGCTGAGGCATGCACTGGGCATGTCTCTGGAGATAGTGAGGAAGGCAATGGTGCAGAGACCTGGTCAGCCCAGAAGAAAGCGTGACTGAGCAACCAAGAATGGACCAGGTCATCCCAAGAATATGCTCAGGGGAAGTTCAGTGCATCCACAAACAGTTCTTTGCATTTCCAAACCAGCCTGCCTTAACAGTGCTGGCAAGGTGGAGGTACTAAGCCAGTCTCTTCTTCGGGGACTTCTTGAAATCTCTTGTGGCTATTGACACAAAGGCTCTGTCCCCCTCAAACCAAAGCCCAATGCACTGTCCCTTCACAACTGCCTCCTCTTCCTTCCTGGCCCTTCCAGCTTCTCTGGGTCCTCCCTATCTTCCCATTTCATTGCTACTATCCTTCCTTTCAGACCAAACAGACAGCCTTTTAAGTCACTAATGTGCTTGCAGGAGTTCTGAGGTGTGTTGGCTGTGAGTGAAGTTATGAACTCATGAGGTGGGCAGGTTCTCTGGCTCCCAGGCCAGAGGTGACACAGTAGAAGTCCTGGCCTTGCTGAGCTTCCAGCTTGCACAACCAGTAATTCTGGAACTGAGCAGATGTTGCCCAGTAAACAGAGAGCTGACTTGGAGAGTTCTCAGCCTTGGTCATTCAGTCAATGTTTGTACTACAATCATAACTTTGGGCACTGTCTCAATCAAAAACCTGAAATGAATGCTGTCAAAAGAGTAAAAAGAAACAAAATTTGGTTTGATGTACCAAAGATCTGTTATAAATAGCATCTAATCTCCTCTTAAGTGACACAGGCACAACAAGTATGTTCATTAGAAATACCGGGAAAATGCTATCAATTAAATGGTTTTGCATAAAATAATAAGGCATTTTCTTTCTCATGGAAACCTTTTGAACCCCTTCTAAAAGGCCACCAGCAGATGTCCTGACATTCACAACCTGCTCCCAGACAGGCAACAGACAAGATATAGGGTTTGCACTGCATATAATCACCCTTAGTGTAATGAAGCTCTCCTTTTTATCATTGAGTTGGATTTGTTTTTTAAACCATTCTATCTAAATGGAAGTATCTTCGCAGGACATTTCTTTCTCCCCATTTGTCAGGGCCTTAACCACTGCAGCTGCAAGCATTGCTGCTGCCTGCAGACAGGAATTACAGCCCTATGAAGACTCTATAACATGACCCTATTGCCTGCCCCCCCTCCTCCCTTTTATCTAGCTTTGTGCATGGATGGACCCTTAGGAAAGTTATAATTTGGATGTGAAACAATTATCCTAAAACAGCTAGCCAGAGCAGAGTGGACACACAAATTTATCTTCTCTCTCTCTTTTGGTGAAGAACATCTATCTTCCATGACCTCTTGATTACTGAAGCCTTCAAAATATATTCTTTGGTCTGTGACACTGTGCTCAGTGCAGGGCTGAGCATTAAATATCACCCTCTGTGATTAATTGGAAGTTAATTAAATCTATCACTGAAACAATGAGAAGGCAATGATCTATGTAATCATTGAAATAGTAAATGAAATGATGTAAGGGCCCTCCATTTCACTTATTGACAGTGATGGAGGGCTGCCTAAGCCCTGCTGCTCAGCTGTGTTTTCTGCCTGACCACACAGGTCTGCTCAGGCAGGCACAAACTTTCCAATGAACCAAGTGGCAAAGCAGAGATAATACTGGTCTACCGGGCACTGGTTTCCCTTTTCCACCTTCAGATGTTGCTCAAAAGGCTCTTGGGTGACTCCAGCACTTTGGGTGTGCAGTGCAAGCAATGTAGCTGAAATGGCAATCCTAAGAGACAAAGCCTTTCAGTACTCTGTGTGGATCATTTTGCTGTTTTCAGCTTGAATAGAAATGTTGCTGCTCTGATTGTTTGGTAAGCAATAATATGACATTTATTATTCTGCATTTTCAAAGTACTTCTTAAGCAAATCTACAGGTTTTTGATAGCTTTGAAAATGACACTGTTCGTGCCATCCTGGCAAGAGATGTTGAGCATATGATGACTTTCTTCTTGTTTCTCGCTGATTGTTAAAACAGTCTAAGCAGCAAAGAATCCTAGAGTACATGAAAATATAACTGGAAATGATGCTGTAGGTCATAACCAATACCCAAACAATTCCTCTAAGTGTATTCTGGGGGAGAATTAAAATATTGTTCGCTTGTCTCTTAAATGACATTGTGATAGATTTTCCTTCTGGATGCTGTCCCATAGTGTGAAAATAGGAGTTGCTTTTCGTTAAGTAAATAGGAAATATTTTGTAATATTTATTTCTTATTTCAGATGTATGATGATACCAGGTATGCCCTTAGATGTGACAATAAATCTTCTCTCACTCTGGAAACAAGAATATCAACCTTGAAGGAAAGGTCAGGAACTTGTTCACTCCCTTTCTTTCCTCTCTTCTTGTTCTTTTTCCTGAGGCAATCCCTGGGTACAACTGCACCCCTGGAAAGACACAAGACTGTCCCTTTGGGTTTGACAGGGTTGGCTTGATACATTCCCTTGGCACCAAAAGTTCTCAAAGTATACCTGAAAGCTCAAGAGACTCACATAATTAAAGGATATTCCCTTATCTTGCCCATCAGTTCAGTTGTAGTGCACTCTTTAACCAGGAGACATTATCACTTCTTGATGTACTCTTCCATGCCTGCCTTTCTGCTCCAATTCTCTAATTCCGCTTGTACTGTAGCCAGATGGGATTCTCATCTGGGCCAGCTCTGAGGGCAGTGGAAGAGCCTTTGGCTTTATCATGGCAGGCCCTTCAGAAGCAGAAAACAGCTCTACACAGAGAGCCAGCTCCACTAAACCATGGACTGTAAAGCCTAGCACACAGAAATCATCTTCTATCCAAAGACTGTTCAATCAAAGTAACCTAACTATGTTCCTAGGAGTAACCTAAGACCATCTGTGTCATACTCTGATCCTCAGTCCCCATGTCTTTTGTAGGTAGATTGTTTTATTCTCTCCAGCAATGTTTTCCACAGCAAATGAAACAGTGGCAATATATGCAATCAGGCCTTTCTGAAGACACAAAACTCCTTTGCAAAGGAAAATATATTGTAATTTTCTTTCCTCACCCTCCTGACTCTTAATCTTCCCTTTTCTGTCTTTTCTTCTATCTTACAGATAGCCAGAAGTGATGTCCAATTTGTTTAATTAAATGAAAAATAATCCCACCACTAAGCAATAGGTACTAACTAAGCAGGAGGGAGGTATTATTTACCACAAGAGCCATGAGAGACCTCTTTCTATGTGGCCTCCTTGCTAAGAATAATAAATTAGTAATCTCTCAGTATCCTGATAACTAAATGAGGCTTTAGGCACCCACTCAACCCACTGTGGTCAGGAGATAGTGCTTCTGTGTTGTATCTCTGTCTTTCTTTAACCAATACAGGAATTATTTCTGAGAGGATTGAAGGAAAATAGAATCTACTCCAGGAATGTTTGAAATACTTGGTCGTTACTTGAGAAAATCATGGCTTTTTTTCTCTGTAGCTAACTAAGCAGGGGAGAGATCTGGAGTTTACACTGCAAATCAGCTTCACTAATTTTATTTACTTGCCAGAACCTGACAGATTGGTTTGGCCTGGGGATCTGAAAGCCATCTGGTGGGAAGCTGCATTTCCTGCCCCAGGTGAGCTCTCCAGTAAGGCACCTGCCATCCAAAAAGGAGAGATGGACAGTAGTGGACCATCTGAGCTGGCATGTCCTGCCAACTGCCAGGACAAGTAATGCTGTCTACCTGCTTCTGTCAGCAAAGAAAACAGCTGGGACACAGAATAAGACCCAGACCAGCCAGAAGACAATAGTAGCTTGCTTTTTTGTCATAGCTGCACCTCAGTCCCCAAGATAAAGCTTCTGGGGAAAATGAACCCAAATTCCTGGGTGAAGAATTGTTCAGACCACGTTTAATATTCAAGGTCAAGTTCCTACCATTTATTATTTATTGAGCTCTGTGAGCTTGCTCAGCAGCGCACAATACATAAAGACACAGACTTTATCATAATGGATTTGCAATCTAAGTTTCACAGTGTAAGATAGATACTGGTGCGTATTATACCTGGTGGCTGGGTCACAATCCGGTTTCAGAACAATGCAGAGATTTTTTTAAAAGCTTCTTCCATTAGTAGTCCATTAGAGTGGCATAAAGTTTTTAGATTTGAACAATTAATCCCCCTAAAAATATTCAAATGGATACATTGAATATTTTAAACGCATTTAGTATATGCGGAAAGTGCTGACCTGACATAACTACATATCCGTGTCCTCCTAGCCACAGAACAGTAACTGTAAAGAGCTTAAAGAAGTAGTTCCACATTTTCTGTGGTGCTGCAATCACTTTAAAGCCATTGCCACACACACCATTCCCCCATCACATGCTTCAGTACAATATCATAGCCAGAGCAAGCAGTTAGGATATGAGATTGCTGCCACTGGTACAGGGAAAATAGGCTTTGTGGAGCTCTCTGAGGCCAGCTTCATGCGCTCCTCACAGGTGTGTGTTTCCAGACAAAACCTGTAATCTCACAGGTTAATTGCTGCTCTCATGAGGGGACCCCGAAGGTAACAACTCCCCCCCTCCAAGCCCCTCTAAATCTGCTCCTCTTCATGGAAGGCAATGGAAATATGAGGGGTAGTGAAGGGAGCTGTGCTGGTAGGTGTCCGGATCTGCTCTTTTGGTAGGATGAGGAAGCAAAGAGAAGCTCAGTTTAGCAAAGCATCTGCCATTAGTTAGTTTAGGAAGCCACGAATGGCAAATGTCCTGAAGAGCTGAATTGCAGGCCTTGTAGGAGAAGCCTGCTGTAAGACTTTCTTGAAGAGTATAATGAAGCAACCCAGGTGGGCATGGAAAAGAAATAATCATCTGCAAAATGAGAAAACAGGGAAAGAATGCTTTTAAAATCACAGTAAAATGGGTAGTACAACCAGATGTGGTTTATCTGTACTGAAAGCAGTCAGAATAGCCCCATCACTATATAAAGGACTCTTCCTAATGCTATGCACTGCATGCACAGCTTCAGGGAGCTCCCTTCTTTATCCTTTCACAGGATGGCAGAAACAAACGCCTTTTTGTATTGTTAGTTCTCTGGGAAATAGACTGATATTTGATTTTTGATTCCAAGAGCAGCTTCTGATTTCTTCTTTTGCCACCAGTGTCTGTTAGAGCTGCATGTTTGCAAGGAGTGTGTTTCTCCACTTACATCTGCACAAACCTGCGTCTGAGGGACAGGTATGTGCCTCTATGCTAGTGAAGTTGTGGCCTGTTTTCCCCTTTTCATTCCATGCAGTGCCCTGGAGTCTGCCTGTGGCAGCTCTTCCTACCAAGTTAGAACCCTAATCACAATGGGGAAACTTGGTATTTTCTAATTTCTACTTTATGAACAGCAGATTACTTCTTAATTTCCCCCCAGTCCTTTTGCCTGCAGAGCTCCCTCTGTGCTATTTCAAGGAGCCAGTGTAATTAGGGACATTGCTGGTAAACTCATAGAATAGATGTATGGAAGCTGGTGGCAGAATAAGAGCTGAAGGTATCACTTCTAGTCTACAAGGAGCTTGGATATAATTTTTCAGCACTGGATCTTTTCCAATAAGCTGCCTTCCTAATGACTTTGTAGTGGAATATTGAGTGCATACCCTTCATATTTACTTTGAGTTAAGGTATGGGTTTGGTAGAAGCTGTTTTCCTTTTCACTTGGAACCATGTTCTGCTTAACACTACTCAGCTCTTCTCTTGGTCCCTGGCAAAGGCAGAGAGGTTTCAGCGGATCTTGAGCTTGTGGTTAAAAACAAGTCTCTCTGAGGCTTTCATAAATATGAGTGACATTTGGGAAATCCTGTGACTGTTCCTTGGGATACTGACAGGACATCACACGGAAATTTGGAACTCTCCTACTAAAACCAGGGGAGAGATGGTTACTTTAACACAGCAATAGATGTAGACAACTATTTCTTAAAACATAAGACAAATAGGCAAAAACACTGAAACCCAGCTCTGCATGCAGTGGTATTTCTGTTTGAAGCTACATACTCTCAGCTTATCTTCTCAGTTATATACTGGATGAGAGAAAGAATTTCTATTCTCTAGGGGTTTCTGTGTGTTTGAAGGCTTTTTGTGTAGAGAGGAACTCTGTGGGGATATTTCCCACCCCACTAGCAGTGGGAGCTACCATGACTGCTAAGGAACATATTAACAGCAGTACCGTTCCCTTGACAACAAAACACTATGGCAAGAATTCACTACAATTAAGCTGCTTTACTAGAATAAACTTGAAATATTTAAGAAAGAGATGAGAAAGCAGAACACAGTTTTGTGCCTACCTTGAAACGTTTTGCTGGTTTTTTCTGAAGATATTTCTATCACCAGCCCTGCAGAACTGCTGAATGCTTTGTGAGCTTAAAAAAAAAAAAAAGACCTCATGATTCCCATAGGCCCTCCAACCCTTCCTTGTTTCTAATTTCAAAGGCCTTTTTGAGTGGGAAACAAAAGGTTAATTTTCTTCAGCTTGCCCAGGCTGACTTAATGTAACAGAAGGCAGCAAATTGTATTGATTTAGTGACATGCAACTGTCCAGAAAGAGCTATTTATACATTATTCAGGACAAACACTGTCATAATGGACAAACAGCAGCAGCATCTGGGATGTTAATGTCTACAAATAAGATTATTCTTTTAAAGGATTAGGACAAAGCATTTTGTGTAATTAGATTTCTCAGTTTCAGGAATGAATTGCCTTTTAGCAGTAAAAGCTGTCACTGAGGGAGCCATTAGCTCCTTATAACTGAATTAAATGCATAATTAGTGACATAATCACATTAGGATTTGTTTCATTTTTAACTAATCCGGGGTGCAGGGAGGTGGTCTTTCCAGTTCGCTGTGGTCCACCTCGGTGGGGACCGGCCTCAGCTGGCATGCTGGAGTCGGTAAAAGTCAGGCGCGTGTGAACGGGAGCCGGGGCCTCGCCACGGCGCTCGCGGAGCTATTCATCACTGGGTGGTGGGTGACAGTGACTGATGGGCTCGGCCCAGGCCTGGCACTTCACCAGTGCAAGAATCATACGAGCCAGGGAGCAGAATGACAGCTGGAGCGCCGTGTCAAGTGGTGTAGAGACCAGAGCTATTAATAATCTGTGCCACATGATCTGTGCCGCCAGAAAACAATGATTTAGACATTGGTTAGAATAAAGATTTCACATTTAGTATGAGGGGACTAGCCTAGCACCAGAGGAATAAATCGCTATTCAATCAGCATGTATGAAAATAAGGCAATGAATACATTAAGGGTTAGCAAAAGGGAGAGGAGTGCCTAAGCCCTGGTCTAGGATGAATACTGTTAATCAGTGAAGCCTGCAAGTGATGGCATTGAGTGTTGCCAGAAAAAGCCGCTTTTAAAGCTCTCTGGTCTGTTCCAAGTACAAACACCAAGGAAATCACATAGGTCCCAAAATTTCACACCCTGTCTTCCTGGTACTGATACATGCACTGCAGCTGTGTCAGACCATGCCCTTCCCATCTCAAAAAGCACAACAGATGCCTTTTGCCAAAAAAGCTCTTCCTGCACTCATTATCCTGGAGAAACTGGTTGCTCAAGGCTTGTATGGGCATAGCCTTTAACTGGAAAAAACTGGCTGGATGACCAGGCCCCGAAAGTTGTGGTGAATGGAGTTAAACCCAGTTGGTGGCCAGTCACAAGTGGTGTCCCCAAGGCTCAGTACAGAGGGCATTTCTGTTTAATACTGTTATCAATGATCTGGACAAGAGGATCGAGTGCACCCTCAGTGAGCAAGCAGGTGACACCAAGTTGGTCAGAAGCATTGATCTGCTTGAGGGAAGGAAGGCTGTACAGAGGGATCTGAACAGGCTGGACCGAGGAGCCAAGGCCAACTGTACAGGGTTCAACAAGGC
This sequence comes from Coccyzus lansbergi, assembly GCA_033558105.1. Taxonomy (NCBI): domain Eukaryota; kingdom Metazoa; phylum Chordata; class Aves; order Cuculiformes; family Coccyzidae; genus Coccyzus; species Coccyzus lansbergi. The sequence goes on along the minus strand of JAUMJK010000289.1, from coordinate 81,728 downwards.
CAGGTACAGAATCCTGTACTTGGGGCACAGCAACCCTGTGCAGCACTACAGGCTTGGATATGAGCAGCTGGAAAACTGCCAGGTGGAACAGGACCTTGCCTTGCTAGTCAACAGCCGACTGATCTTGAGACAGCAGTGTGCCCAGGTGGCCAAGTCAGCCAATAACATTTTGATATAGCAGAAACAGCGTGGCCAGCAGGACCAGGGAAGTGATTGTGACCCTGTACTCAGCACTGGTGAGGCCATACTGTGTATACTGTGATCGGTATTGGGCCCCTCGGTACAAGAAGAACGTTGAGGTCCTGGAGCACATCCAGAGAAAAGCGACAAAATTGGTGAAGGTTCTGAAGAACAATTCTAATGAGGAGCAGCTGAGGAAACTGAGGTTACTTAGTCTGGAGAAGAAGAGGGTGTATTGCTCTCTACAGCCGCCTGAAAGGAGGTTGAAGTGAGGTGTGTGCTGATCTCTTCTTCCAAGGAACAAACAATAGGACAAGGGGAAATTTTCTGAAGTTGCACCAGGGGAGATTTAGATTGGATATCAGTAAATATTGCTTCACTGAAAGGGTTAACAAACACTGGTACAGGTTTCCCAGGGAAGTGGTGGAGTCACTATCTCTGGAGGTATTTAAAGGAAGTGTAGATGTGGCCCTTAAGGGCACAGTTGTGTGATGGACTTGGCAGTGTTAGGTTAAGGTGGACTCAATGATCTTAGAGGTCTTTTCCAATCTAAATGATTCTATAGCCTTCCTGGTACAACTACATCTTTTCCAACCTCTGCTATGTCAAATGCGGGGGCTGGGGGGTGGAAGTCATATGGACCAGCACATGACATCCTCAATGGCTATGTTGACCCAGGAGGGTCTATAACTCACTCTCCAGAAAACATGCACAGACCAAATTCATCTTTAGCTTCTCCACAACATATAGTGTTAGCATCAGCCATGAAAATGGGAAGGCTTTGCAGAAGGTTTACAGACACCATATTTTTGCTACCGTTGTTCTGCTTCAGTGGCTTTTTTAATAGTTCAAACTGTGGTGTGAAGTAGAGTTTCTGGTGGGATTTCTGGTGGTTTTGTGCTCAGTTCTGTCTCGCCTCTGTCACTTAAATATGAATAGCAATTCTGTTTAACCCATTGTATATTTTAATTGCTCTCTTTGATGCTTTCTCCAAATGCTAGGTTTTGTGGGGATAATTTAGATGTTTCTCATTACTTGTTGGTGAAGTTACAGATAGTTTAGATTAACAGAACAGGGATCAGAGCTCAAATTGCCTGAGAACTTCTAGTGCAGGTACCAGCTGAAATACTGCTGCTCCTTTCAGAGAGAGATGTTTTCACAATTTCACTTTACTTGTATGTGGAGTTATTCTGATTTGACTCAGGCTATCACTACCTGGATTCCTTTATCACGCTGTGTTTGTGAGTTGCATTATCACTGGTGTTTGGCACAGTCTTTCTGAGGACCAGGTGCTGACTGCTGAAAAAAAGACAATCCCTGCTGCAGAGAATAAAGTGTCTTATTTCCTTGTATACCTTATAATTTGTCAGGGAGTGTAAATTTAGGAATGTAAGGCACATATGAAAATTGGTGGGGTGTAACCAAGAATCTATCCCAGAGTTTGAAAATGTGAGGTCAGAGTAAGGATCAGAGTGCAAAGTAGTTGAGGAGCAGTAGAGAAGCACTGGGGATGCCCAGGAGGTGTAGGGCCACCTCAAATATTCCTCCTCCAAAATTTCAGGTGTCTCTAAAGGCCTTTCAGTGTCCCATATGCTTTGTCTCCTCTTTCTTTCTTTTTTTTTTTTTTTTGTTTGTTTTATTGCAACCGCTTTCACCAGCCCTGAATCAAATGCATAAGTGAGTGATAATAACTCATCCTTTGTGGATTTTTTTTTAATGTTTGTGTTTTGTACAATTATAAATTGCATAACCTGAGCTCTCACAGCCAAAGCTTAATATATTTGACTTTATTGCTTTTCGTTTTATGGAAATAAATTACAGCTCACATTCTGACATTTAAATTAAAGGATCTGTGCTAAATCTTTAGTGCTACAATAAGAAATTAGGAGAGAATTCCTTGCTAAACAAGCAGAGCTGGAAGCCCCAGTCCATCAAGCACCCTGTCCATTTGAACCAGTTTATGAAGCGGACAACATGTTCAGTCCATTCTGCACTTCAACAACAGTCAGCAGGCATTCCTACCCCATGCAGTCTGGGCCCTGAATGTCTAAGGGTATGAGTTTTCCAGGCCCAGAGCAGGTCAGCAGGGGAGGTTTGCTATGTTCATTATCATAGAATCATAGAATCACCAGGTTGGTGATCATCAAGTCCAGCCATTCCTATCAAACACTAAACCATGGCCCTTAGCACCTTGTCCACCTATGCCTTAAACACCTCCAGGCAAGGTGACTCAACTACCTCCCTGGGCAGCCTGTTCCAGTGCCCAATGACCCTGGGGGGCTTACACTTCTGCTCACTTGTGAGCACCAGGAAGGGTCTGGTGGATTTGAAGCTGTACGTGTGCCTGAGAGCAATGATTGGGTTTTGTTCTTCCATGGAAAACCTGAGGCATTTGTGCAGTCCAGCCTGGGCTGGAGTATTTCATTAGCTAGAATATTTCATGAAACCCACAGTAAAATGTTGAGGGCTGGACTGCAGTTCCAGTGATATTAAGTGGCACTTTTTTAAAAAACTTTTTTTTCTTACACATTGTAGCCTTTTTTATGCTTTATTTTACATCAGCTGGGGTCTTTTTTACCTAAACAAGACCAGCAACACAGAAACATTAGCCAGTTTGTTTCTGAAAGCAGGCTTCACTCACTGGCTACAGGCAAATCCCAGATGTTGGAGAGAAACCTTGAGACTAATAGGGCCATTGTGAAGGCTCTCAGGACCAACTTTTTCTCTGTATCCACCTACCCTAAAGCAGCTTTTCTGTCTCAGCTGCTTAAATACTGTGTGAAGTTTCAATGAAAGCAGATAGTGTATTTCTAAAGGAAAGATGAGTGAAAAATACATTTTATTCAGTTAGTAGAAAATCAGATTTTATTGTAGTATCATTGTGGCTTCCTGGGCTTGAGTCCAAGACTAAATGTGAACAAAACTAAGAGCAAAGATTTCACTTTGCTAGCTATTGTCATCTGGGCATAACAACCTGGAACAGATAAGGTGTGATGTATCCCCTCTGAGTTTGGTGCCTTCAGCAACCCATGACCTGTATGAGAAAGGGACAAGGGAAGCAGCAGACAGAAACATGAAGCTGGAAGTGAAGAGACTGAGACTGCAAGAAGGAACGAGAGAAGGAGGTTGGTAGTGGGGCCATGCATGAACTGCTTAGGCAAGGGAGCAAGTGGGACTGGGACAGGGAGGTGAACAACCTCCTGGCAACCACCAAGAAAACAAAAAAGAAAAGAGTAAGCGAAAGAGTGGCCTGAGATTAGGTGTAATGCTTCTGATAGAATTGCCCTACAGTGGGTTTAATAGCTGAAGTCAACAGGGAACTGAACTTTGAATGTATGCAGGGATAAAACTGGACAATTTTAATACCTGGAAAATGCAAGCAGAAATATTTCAAATTGATAATAAAATGAAAGGTTATGTGTTCTTTGCTTGAATTTCCCAGTGCCCGTTTCCCATGCATTAAATGAGTGCACTAAAAATACTGCTTTTCACAAGGACTTCACAGAAGTGAATTCAGTAATTCTTGTGAAGGGCTCAGGTAATGATGATGGTTAAAGGTTTTCTCAGAATTTTTCTGTGCAGCTTTATAACCAAAATTTCCTCTCCCAGGAGTGGGAAACTTTGCAGCTCCTACTTTTGTGTACATTATGTAATAAATTGTATTGTAACTTGATATAAAACAAGCAGTGCAATGTCCTTAAAGTTTGGTGCCAAACAACAGCTGTAAATTCAGTCCCTGGGGAAAGCAGACCTTTGGGTTACACAAGATGACACAATTAAACAAGCCCTGGAGTGTTCCCAGGCACAGAGGCCAGTGGTGAGGAACAGCTTGCAGCTTTGCTTGTAAATCCTCTTAACTTCCAGCACAGGGTGAAGCACACACGTTGCTTATTGCAAGCAATCTCAGGTACTCTTGGAATTGCATTTTTCAAGAAGGTACTGATTGGCATGGGCCAAAACTGTGTCATCAGAAGTCTTAACTCTTAGGGCAGACAACAACTGTGTTTTTATGCCCAGGACTGTGTTTTCTTATTGCTTAATGCACTTGTCTTGAAGTAACCTTGATGTCTAGTTGAACCAGGTCCTCATGGTCTGGCCAGGCAGTCATCCTTTAGCTCCAGCGATGATGTTACATTTCTTTGATTGACTTGGTTAGCAAAAAAAGTTATTGTCTGGGAAGTCTTTCCTGTGTGCTTGCATGGCTTCTATTGATGGAAATTAGTGGCACAGTTAGAGCAAAATATAAAATAGCCATTAGAATTCAGGCTGGACTTAAGATGCAGTGTTAGGTAATTGGCACCGCCAAATGCCTTTCATATACTTTCATAAGTGTATGAGTAGTTTATGTTTACACATTTCAAGTAACAGCACATAGTGCATAACGGTGCTCAGTTGATCTTGGTCTTACCCCACAGCAAATTCTGACGTCTCGAGTTACTTTGATCTCCTTCTCCTTCCCAAGAGGGAAAGAAAATCTCAATATGCCTTAATAATGAATACCTGTGACTGGACACAAAGCATGCCTGGAATTAAATCTTTTCCTTCTTAGCCTTTCCTGTACAGCAGCCTGAAGAAGACCTGGGGGAACTACCTGCCTCTTCTGCCTCATTCGCCTGGCTGCTGGAGCTCTTCCTGGCTTGGCAAAAGTTGGCAAACTTGGCAACAGTTCTGCCTGGACCACTGGAGGCCATCAGGAAGAACTGCAGCATCCAAGCTGGTCTGGGAGCAGCCCTGGGCTGCCTGTGTCTGTGGTGGCCGGAGTTATGGTAGAGCTGGGTCTGAGAGGAAAATGGGGCATTCGCTCATTTTTCTCTAACTGCATTGTCGTCCCATAGAGAATTACACATTTCATATCAAATTCACAGCAGAAATTATTTTTAGGGAGAGAATTCCCACTTTGCCAAACAGAAAATGCAGGAAAAAAGTGATGAAAATCTGTGTTTACTTTTAAATGTTAACATACTTAACAGTAAAATGTTTAAAAACTGAGTTATACAGTGAAAACAGAGTAAAAAATACAGCATGTTTCCTCCTCAACAATATGCTTGTGAACACTTAGAAAATTCTTTTCCTATGAGTTTCTCCTTCAACCATATTTGTAGATTAAAGCAAATTTCTATGGCTGTGAAACCAAGGCAAGGGACAGAGTGACTTTACAGCGTGCTCCCCTCCCAGATTCCCTGAGTGCTGGCTCATAGGACAAATCCAAACCACTACCTTCCCACCGGCTCCAACAATGAGCAGTCAATAGCCAGGGCACAGCCCTTGGCTCTGGCATCTTGGTGGTCAGCTGTACCGTCCACCTCCATGAGCAATGGTGGCTGCAGCCAGCACTGCGTTGAGGGCTAGGAGCGTATCTAGGACCTCTGCAACAGCAAAAATCCCAGGAACTGAGAATGGCATTTGGGATCAGTGGTGATAATCCCTCATCCCTGCAGAAAAAGGAGATGGTGGAGGGGAGGGTCAAGGACTTTGTGACTTTCTCATACCAGGGTACAATATTTTTGTCTCTTTCTGAGACTGCAGCAGATACATATTTTTTAGGGGTAAGTCTAGTTTTAGTAATTGATGCTGTACTGAAAAGAATGGAAAGTTGAGGCATGATAGAACTTTTCTTCAGAGCAAGTGATCTAGATCTAATCCCCTCTGTTTCATCTGAAAAAACCACTTACGTATTCGAACATAAGAGTAAATTAGCATGTGCCTATGAATACTAATGCTGCATAAACTCTACTTTAAGCCTCTAAAAATGAATAGTACCGAGATAACTAAATGGGAACAGGCAAATTCAGAAAAAGTATTAGCATTGTCCTTAGGCACTTTGAAGAAAAATACTTAACTTTGTATCAAAAAATATTAAAATAAGAGGCTTTGCAAATCTGGAATAGAAAAACCTTTGCGTCTAGGTTGCTAGCTCAAGACCCAAGTTTTTTTATGCCAGAAAATAAATATCAAAGATGCAATTGCATGTACAACTGTATGAGGATGTTAATATTTTATGCTGTTTAACCCAATCGAGACAGAGAAATGTTTGGCTATTTTTTAAAGAAAAGTAGAAATGGGGAGAGGAATTTTTCAGTATGAGTGCTGCTTTCACATTTTATTGCGTATCTCTTGTGGGTGACCCATGTAGCAACCCAGTATATATAGTAAACAAGCTTTCACCTATCTCTTTCAGATCGGGAGGTAGAAGACACTGTAAGAGGTGCCTAGGGCAGAAAGGCACTCATGGAACGAACCACGGTGCTACCTGCAGCCCATAAAAGTAGTGATCTGTGTTTATCCTCTGAAAGGCTACTTAGGTGGTGTTAGAATAATGTTTTTGTCCTCAGTGTGAATCACGACTACGGAGACTTTTCAGAGCAAATAATGAGGTAAAACAGCATAGGAAATACCACTATCTTGTACTCTCAAGAGGAAGAATGTCTAGAAATACCTAGATCAGGATGGAAGTCTTGTTGGGCATATAGAATCTGTACTCTTAACAAAATGGACTACTTTTACATTTTAGGTAAAGAAAGGATATGAAAGGCAAGAGGGGAACGAGAGCACAAAAAAGTGGTGTCCCTTGTTTGAAGTTACCTAGCAAATTGAGAGCAGAGGTAGGAATTAAATGTGGATGTTACAATTGATGGCTGCATGCCTGCCCTGCATGGCACTGCAGTTGCACTGGGTACAGCACAGCATGGGCCAGGAGCTAGATCTGAGCAGAACACAGATGCACTGCTTTAAGACCAAGCAAAACTATGTAAAACCCACGTGGTTGCCTCTTCATCCTTTCCTTGAGTTGTTTGAGGTTCAGGACTACCACAACAGTCATGATCCAGAGTGAGGAGAGCTGGCATTCTCTTTGTTACTCAGACATGAAGTTTTGTGTATTTTCCTTCCCTTCTCCCTATGCTTTGTATTACTTACACAATCCACGTTGTTAAAAATTTGCCATTTGGGATAGGGACACCTAGGAAAAATTTCTCATCTTGGGTGTTGGTGAGTATATTACCAAACACTTTGTGGTTCAACAAAGAGTGCAGTTTGTTGAAAGACTGGACGGGGCTGACGTTATCAGAGGCTGCTTAACAGGCAAGGAGAAATGTATAATAGCTGTGCGAGCAGTCAGCTTGCTGTGCTGCCTGCCCACATGTCAGGATTTTGCAGTTAGTGCTATTTCTCACAGTGCAAGAAGAAGCTGTGCCTGCTGCGGCTTTCTGTCTTGTTCAGGGCTGTAACCCTGCTGCAGGTGTCCTTGGTGCAGCATCCTATCCCAGTGGCCTCACAATGTTTGCTTTCTTACCCAGTCTGGAATCAAGTATCTTCTGTGTTAGGGAGGCTTTTGCCTCCTCTGGGCTGGTCCCACAAACATCCCTGTGCTTACATGCTGGGGTCTCCTGATCCTGCATACAGCATTGAGTGTCTGTGTGTTTTTGTGACTGAAGCAAAATCAGCCCCACCAGTCTTTAGCTAGATGTCATCGTTAACCGAGGAGAATGGCAGCATCTCTGTAACTGCAGAGGAGAATTGCACGTTGCTGAGGTCAGGAGCCCTGTGAGTCGAATTTCAATGATCTCTAGTAAATGCCAAAACAGATGAAGAAGTCCATTCAGAAAACTGTAGTGTAAACAGCTGGGTTTTCAAATGTGTTGTAGGAAAAGAGGAAAAGAACTAATGTGTTTAGGAGCACAGAGTTGTGACATTGCAAGCTGCAACATTCTGTGCTCTGTCGGTACCGGTGACACGAAGCAGCCTTACTGGCAGGATTTATTACTGGGGTTTGATTGCCCAGATCAAGAAAATCTGTCCTTAGAAGGAAAGAAAAAAAGAGATCTCTTTTTTCCTCTCCTCCCCAAGGGTTTCACCGACAAGTCTAACAAGATCAGTCCCCTACTGATAAAACCAATCCTCCTCGATATGCCAGCTTGCCTGTCTTAAACCTCCCTGAAACACTTAACCTGCTGGATTGCCTTCCTGCAGACACCTGCCTGAGCTGCAGACTAAACAAACAGGGATTCTCAACTGCACAGAACTTGGCCCCTTTCAGCAAGGCTCCCATCTGTTAAAAAGCCATTGTCTGAGCAAGTGTTCAGCTAGCTGGGGAGGGAACGCTCTTGCATATTGAGCTGCCCCTGTCCCCCATAAAAGTCCTTTTTAGCATTTTCTTTTCTCCCCTGTTTCCATGGCCTGATTTATTCATTGGTTTCACCTCTTCTCCCCTCCCCCTGTGGTTCATAAGGAGGGCCTCGTTGTCTTCTGTACCTCGGGGGTCATGTCTTTTCAGTCACTGGGACAATACCCGCTGCTGGCATCTGCTTCCAGATCCAATCAGCCATATTGTGATCACATCCTGCCAGAGAATTGTTCCTTCTTTTGCTCGGCTTTGTTGCCAATTTCATGCCATGTATTGCTCCATGTTTTGTGCTTCATGAAGCTGTCACTGGCATAAAAGTGGCCTGACCAGGGTCGTAGTAAAAGGGGTGGGAATGAAACATCCACCAAAATGTTGAGCAGGCCACCCACCGGCCACACGCACGCACACACACGCAGGCAGGCATGCAGGCATGCAGACATACAGAAACACAGAGGGCATCCTGCAGTGCTTAATTGGTGTCCTGCTGAGCTGTTTTATGCTCTGCTGAAGAAGGAAAAACTTTGACAGGGAGCTGTGGCATTTGTTTCCCCAAGTAAAGATCAAAAGCTCATCATTTTCTTGATGTTTCTGGAGGATCTTCACTGCCTTATATCAGATAAACTTCACTCAGCCCTGGGTATGAAAGATGGAACTGGTCACTTAGGCAATTGAAAATAAGTCTGAGTTCCTAGTAGGTGTCAGAGAGGAAAAATACCCACTAAAATAAATCTCATTATTACATCAGTGGCACCTATCACTCCAGCCTCTTGGTTCCCTTTCTGAAATCACTTCTAGAAGGTACACCGAGGTCTGCTATGAATCGTGACTGGATGGTCCGACTGTTTGGTCTGGAGTTGGGTGTAGCTTACTGGAGACTGAGCTATCTGCTGCTTTTATGGTATGTAAAGCAGGGGCACAAGCCCAAATCACTGAGAAGAAGAAATTGGGCTACCTCTGGCTTGATGCTAAAGAATTTGGCCCAATGCTCCCTATAGCAGAATTACCGCTTTCCTTGCAAAATACCTTGAAGTTAAACAGGAGTGAATTGTGTGTTTGTTTAGACATAAGAGAAAGGAACACAAAAAAAACTTCTGTTTTGTTCTTGATTTTGACTTTTTTTTTTTTCACATGCTTATTTATTGTATGTGGATTTTGTCACCTGACAGACTCATCTGATGCTCTTCTGTGTCCCTACATCCTCCATTTGTGGAGCACTGGGAAGGTTTCTTATGGTTTGTTTCCTGCCTGTCAGAGCAGCCAGTAAACCTTGGGGAAAGAGCTCTTCCCTTGCAGAATACAAAGTAAGTGCAAGCAGGGTCAGGGGACTTCTCGCCTTTCCTTCTGAGGGGAGCCAATTCCCCGTTTCCTTTCTTTTGGCTCGCTACTGTCACTTGCATTCACACTGGGTACCACCTTCCCATGCTAATAACCCAATGGCAATCAATAGAGCTGTTCATGGAAGGCAGAGAAAGGAGAAGGATATGCTCACCCCCCGCTCGCTTTATGCCACGGTGCTTGACAAGTGAGTTGGGGAGCAGGGAAGGACCCATGCTTCCCAGGAGTGAATGCCAGGCACCAGGCAGTTCCCCACATGGAGCCACTGTGAATTCATTTCTGAGTGCCCAAAACAGTCTCTATCTGAGAGTACAGTTCTCTTGGACCAGTTTATACATGCAGTAATTCCACCAAGGGCAACCCCCCATTCTTCTCAGAGGAGCAACACCTCATGTGAAGATTTTGTAGACCCTGTGATTGTAATTCTCTGGACAGTTAGGTACAAGGTGCAACAGCAGGAAGTTTATGCTCCATGAGTCTCTCCTCTGCAAGTGGAGCTCCTAGCAGTTTTGAAAACACACCGAGAACTTCAACTTCTTGGGGCCCTCGCTCCCACGTTTTCCATCTGCAGGAGAGCTGTAGGGAGGGAGTGCTTATAAGAGGAGATGAGAAGGAGAAACAGAGGACCCAACTTCCCTCAGCACACTCAGAGGATCTGGCTTTGTGATACTAACAACCCCTCTGGGAATTTTGCTGGCAGAGCACATGATTCCTACAGCAACCTGTGGTCCTCACCATGCACTCACAATTTCTTCTGCAGTACCCAGGTTTCACTTGTGTTTAAAACTGGCATTGACCATACAGTGAGAGAGGCAGGAGAGAGTTGGAGGGCAAGAGACAGCTTTGTGAGAGAGACAGAGTGTGTGTGTGTGTGTGGTGTGTGCATGCGTGCGTGTGTTAAACAATTTCATGGACATCTGTCATGCACAGTTAACTTTGCATTGCTGCATTTTAAGCGTAGGCCTAGGCTTGGCCATCAGTGATAAAGTAGCTGGCAGTTTTCAAAAAGCCGCTGGATAACAGAGCATGAATCATAAAACACAGTACTGTGTAGCAATATCCAAGTTCATTCAATGCAATGAAACCATGCAGAGGACTTTTATTCCCAGCTAATTATGTGGAAACGCCTAAGACAATAAAGCATCTGGTGGTCTTTCTTCCCCATTTCAATTTTTCTCAATATTGTGACAGGGGAAAGCATTGTGCCTTTCCCAGGGTAGTTGCTGTGAAGAGGAGTAAAAGCAAGGGTCAGGGAAGAGCAAATAGATGAATTTATAACTTTCTTTTTATTTATTCCTTTCCCATTGATTCTCTGGAGACTCTTCCTTCAAGGCTGTGTTTTCAAACCACTATTCTCATTACACTCTGCCTGAATACTTTTTTTTTAATACCACCCAAACTGCCAGACCCCTCTGTGTTCTCTGTAGTTTTCTCTTCCCAAGATGCATCCAAGAGTTGAAATCCAAATCTGTGATCTCCACTAAAAGCTTAGGTATTTTGAAAAAAATGTAGAAGCTTAGAAATAACTTGTGTTTCACAAACAAGGAGATAAAGTCTTTTGTTTGATGAGTGTTTCCAGTTGGTTGAGGAGGATTCTTGTAACAGAGGCTCCACAACTCTGACAGGCTGATGGTCAGTATGTGAAATGGGGATAAATTTGCTAATTGAACAATGAACATCCAGCCAACTTAAAATAACCTCATAGCAAATTATTTCTGAATTGCAGATTATTTCTACACCATCAAATGACAACAGCTTTTAAACTATTTCTTCCTTGGCTCTCAGGCTACTGTTCTTATAAGTAAATGTTTATAAAAACCTTTCCTAAACCCTTATTTCAGAACAAAGCATGCAGGCTTTTCACTGGAACACCCACCTTGATCAGACTATAAAATATATTTTTTCCCTTATGGTCTAACTCTGTGAGGACACCAGGGAACAAATAATCCAGATTCAAAGTATGCTAAGCAGTGGAAGGGGATGGGGTGGGGCAGGCTGTAGACTTAGGGAAAGGACTAAAATAATTATTTCCCTTGTTGATAATGAGGTGTTTGGCTAAAAGTAATACCTTGTAAGTGTTCAAATACGTTTTGTTTGCTTTAAATGCTGCTAATTGCTGGTCTGCTGCCACAAAAGATGTGGGAAGAGTCTGATTTGGACCTTTGTTCTGCTAAGATTTCACCTGCCTTGGCTAGATATGGTGAAGCTACCTGGAGCTCCCTACATATAGAGTGTGTGGTCTAAAATGCTTAATAAACGCTAACAAATAGATGCTCTAGGAGGCATCTCGTCCCATACCAAGACAAGTCTTCCAAACAGTTGAAGAGTGAAGAAACCTTAAAAAATTCAGCTTAAACTCACCAATTTTTTTTTTGCAAAGAAATGACAATCCAGTGTTAAACAAGTATAAATTAAAGAAAAATGAAATCAGAAAGAGAGAAAGGTAAACTGTTTCCCAAATAGTTTAATACCTGGAATCCTTCCTCAAGAGCAAATAATTCATGGTTTTAGACTGCATCTTCTGTTTGAGGCACTTACAGCTGCCACTGTGGTGTTTAAGGACTGTGTAGAAAGCAGCAGTTTAGCTTCAAAATGCACAGAGGAGTATTTTTAACCTCATGCTTTCAGTAATTGCAATTGTACAGCACAGAATGAGGCTCAGCTCCAGTGTGAGGAAATCAACACTTGGGAAGGAGTTGTGCTCACAGAGACCAAAGACACCATGAGATGCAGGCATAAGAATATTTGGACTAGGAAGATCTGTATGTACGATGGACTCGGAGGAAGTAGAGGCAGAAGTGTCAAAGAGGAACTTCTGATGTCTACGTGCGTGGGATTGTGTGGAGTAAGTAGGAGGAAGCAGCAATGGGCAGGAGGAAGCATATCTGATAGGTGCAGCTCAAGGCTGAATTTCAGCCACTGCTGTGGTAAGGAAAAATTCTGATGGCAGTAGTGTATTCTTAACTCCAGAAAGGACCTGACTACATCAAAACTCATACATCTGGGAAATATTTTAAGCAGTATCTAAATTTTAAATAGGAACCTTGGGTCAGGGAGGGGCTGCAATGTAGCTAAAATTACTAATTAGTTGAGCACTGCACTCAAATTTCTACCACTTGATCCTCTGCATTAAGTGTAGGTCAAATAACTCTGTCCTTTCCTACTTTTTAGGTTTCCAGTAAACGAAATAATAATTATGGCCCCAGCTTTGACATCTAACAGTGAATGTTATCATTAATTTGCTTCCAATATTTCAGTTGTTTTGTTCAGTGAAAGAGTTTGTGACTGACAATCCTGTTATTAGCCTGGCTCTCCTTCACACATAGCACCCAACCAAAACAAGACTTGAAACATGAAGCAGAGGGAAACATTAAAAAAAAAAAAAGGGCAATGGAAACAAAAGACAGAAGCAGCAGGGACTATGCAGAAATAACTGGTGAGGTCTAGCTCTGCAGGCAAATGAGGATTCTTCCTCTCAGGAATCCATGTAAACAGCAACCATTTCACCCAATCCTCTTAGCTCTTCAGAGTGACCCTAGTGGACTTTTGATAAGGCCACAGGCTCATGTGACATCTAGATTTTATTTGTTAGTGAGGGCAAGTGTTTGTACAGGAATAAAGTTCTGGTATTTACTAAAAGGCAAAAATTAAATAGGCTTTCTTCAATTAAATACTCGATTTTGCCCTTCACCGTTAGTTTTACAGGGACCTGAAGGTGTGGTGAATGTTTTACAGCATTGAGTGCAAACTATAATCTAATATTATCTGGGAACAGAAATTTGGAAAAAGGAAAATAGAAGTCAATTTGATGAGATCTGGGCATCTGCAGATAAGAATGGAAAAGAAAGGGAAGGAAAACAGCTACCTATACTTGATTTTAAATTGCTGTGGTATTATCCAGGAATTGCTAGAATTTCTCAGCTGGCTGCAGTGTAGTGGAATGTCTGTATCTAAAAGGACATATTTCCCGGTAATGCTGTGGAAAAATATTCACAAACATCTATGCTACATTACCGAAATTTCAGCATTTCGAGAGTGTTCAACAGATGCATGCTCAGAAATGCCAGCATAGCCTCAGAAATGTTTTTCTGACATGCTAGAATTCGAAACAGCATGTCGGGAGACTGTGACTGCAAGAGACGATTGTGCACTGAAAAATGCAGGTGCACCAGGTTTTGTATGGTTTCAGCAGCACGCTGAGTGGGAGTGCATTTCTGCTAACAAACCCGTTACAGCCTCCCTTGAGAACTGAATCCTAAATGTGTTTCTGTTTCTGCTCTTATCCTCCCACCACCCTCTCTCAATGGTTAAAGGATTCAATTCATTCATCCTCTCCCTTTGTCTCCTGATTCACATCCTTCCCAGTGAGCAATTACTATTCGTTACTATATAATTTTTTGTCACAGGGATTGTTATCCTAATTACAGTCCCTGCCTGGGAGACTCGGGTGTAAGAATCAGTTTGTTTGCTGGAGTTATCCTCAGGTGATTGTTTCAGTGCAGTATAATTTAATATTTTTGAAGTTGTACCAGAGGGAACTTCCCAAATATGAGCCAAATGACATTATCTTCTTCCAGTGGGCTGAAGAAGGCAGGTTAGTCCTAATTACTAATGACTGAATGTGTGGAATACCATTCTTGTGATTGTAGATGTCTCATTTCCGCAGATAACGTAGTGAAAGGCAGTACTGCACAGAGTCTCGTTTACAGTTACATGGTTATGGTTTACTATATTCACTTACACCACGTTACATGGCAAAGATTCATATTAGAGTTAACTCCTCTGTAACTCTGGGCAAATAAATGGCAAAAGAGTATTGGGAAACCCAATGAATGTCTACACCTTTTGACATAAAATGGGCTGAGATATCCTGCAGATGGGGTAGTCTCAATCTCAATAGCACATGTTTTCTCTTGTGCTGTTTTGTTGGAGCAGTATTCAGCATAACCAATATGCTAAGGGACTGCTGCAAAGCTTGTTGCAGACCCTGGAAAGCCTCTTGACTGAAACTACTTTGACTTTCCTTTTGCTGTTTACATTTTAGAATAGCACTGAAAGGTAACTGGCATGGTATCTTTTGTAGAAGTGGAAAAGGCCATATGACAAAGCTATTATTCTTAATCGGTGAGACATAGAACAATGTGAGGTGCCATGGAACCACAGTGAAGGTAAAACTGCAAGCGCTTCTTTGTGATCCAGAACTCCTGTCTGAGGTGGAGTGACTGCAAAACAAATGCAGAGTGTGCAGCACAGCAGACCCAGCTGCAGTAACAGACCCTGCCTAGGCTGCTTGTGGTAGTACTGTGCAGTGCAGAGAGCTGATCAGCTCTCCTGGTGAGGTTCTCATCCATTGCTTTTCAAGAGCTGATTCAGGTGCAACTAAGAAGACAATAAGTCTTCCATAAATCAAGTGAGGAATAAAGAGGATCTTCTAGGAGCAACTGAGAGCTTAAGAATTTAGATATTGACCATCACTCCCAAGTATACAGTTATAAGATGCTGAAAAGAAAGGTTACTTAGTATATGCCAAGCTCTGAGCTTTGCCACTATTTGCATCCAGTCTTCAGGCTACAGCTCTTCACAGAGTGGGTCTGGGTGCCAGTAAAATGTAGTAAATGCTACCAGCTTGCATTCCATCTATCTCCTGACTGGAAAATGCTTGAATTATACCTAATGTTATGAAGTCTACAAATGTTCAATTTTATTGATCACTTTGATTTTGGCACCATGCACAGCCTGAGTAGCCTTCCAGTAATCTGCAGAAATCCAGGCTGTTCTCGAGGCTACTGAAACAAGACTGTCAGATTACCAAAATTGTGTTTCAAGTATTTTGTTAACCTCAGCTCAGAAGCTGAATTTATGGAAGGAGTTTCAGGTCTGCAAAGTTCATAACGGCACTGCTGGAGGTCAGCAATTTCTGTAGTCCTGCAGACAAGGGGGAATGGTAATAGTTAAAATCAAAGTATTTTTCAAGTGCATTTCTAATTGATAATTTTGGATAATTTACTTAGTTCTTCCAGTAGTTTGCCGAAAGGAAAACATCTGAAATGTCTTGTTCACTGTTCTGTGGTCACAGGATTATATCCTGTGGATATAATCATGTTATGGTAAAAAATAAGGTTAAACAGATCTAAACTGGACATAGTGGTTTTGAGACAGATAAATTAGAACTTTAAGAGGGTCTTATGCCTTCAGAAAGCTTCCTGGTATGCTGGAAGGGCACTCTTATGTTAGTATAGCATCAAGATCCTTCATAAATGCACTGCAGAAAGTAGCACCATGAATTATTAGGTGTTTGAAGTTATTTGATGGAGATTTCTGTCGACATTTTTTAAGGCTACAAAACTCTGGTAGTCCCTTCTCCCTTTCGGCAGACTTCTGCTCAAGATCCTATGCAAAACCAGCACAGCTGTTGGAGTTTTAAAGGAGTCTTGCTATCATCTCAACAGACAGGCTGCTGGCATGGATGAATTAGCACAGCTGCCATCTACAACATGATCTAGTTCACATGGCCATCAAAAAAAAAGAACAGCTTCAGTTTGTTAACATATTAGGTGAACAAGTGACTAAAAAGGTATCATGATGTTTAAGCAGTGAACAGTTTCCCAGATTCTGACTTTTTATAAGCGTTTCATTATTTTCATAATTGCTTTAGTATTTTTGCTCTATGTTAACTTGCTTGAGTCCACGTAATGGTTTGGATTTATCTAGGCTTCAACCACTCTGCTGGATGCTACTCTTCTGTTTAGAAATGGGATTCCATACTATATCAGCCCTGTGATCCTGCTGCTCATGTGCTACTTGCGAGTGGACACACAAATATGCTTTCAATCCAGCATTTTATTTACAAGGAAATTGGGCCAAATTCCTCTGCTGTGAACTGAAAAAACAAAATCCCTATAAATTGTGGAAAGAAGACTGAAAACAAGGCTCCGTGTTTTTTATACTGTTATACCTTTTGCTTAGTTTTGAAGAAAAGCAACTCCTGTGCCATGAAATCAAAGTGAAGAGAAAGAAGTTACTCTAGGATCTTTGCTTTCCAGCAATGAGAAAACTTCATCCTCATTCATGGGCAGCACACTGTATGCACAGATGGATGGCAACATGGCCCAATAACATGGTCCTTTGTAAAGCAAAATCTGTGCCAACTCCTGGGCCAAAAATCCCCTAGAGAGTCCCCATCAAGGCAAATTTCCAGTAAGCAACAAGAATGCAGGCAACAAAGATCTTGGCAAGGCTGGATCCTGGCCACTCCTCATGGAGCTCAGTTTGCCAGTACAGTGCCAGCAGGGGCAATAGATGCCACACAGATCTGTGCTGGTGGATGCTGGCAGACTTTGGGAACTCACTCATGCCATGCAAACAACGCTCTGCCTCCAGGTTACAGAATAGCAGTGATGGTAACACTTAATGGCAGGGATGTTTAGCCCTGCTTTTCATCCTAGCCATGAGAAACAAGGCGCTTGAGGTGAGTACGTCTGCCACTGCCGCCCACAGCTCTGGCTGCTCAAGAGTTCAGACAGGAGCATTTTTATGGGATGACTGAAGAGGGTTCACATGCAGTGCTGCCAAGCAAGGCATTCCAAATCTAGATACCCACTTCCAGTATCCACAGAGGGACAATTGCTGGGGATAGTGAAGCAGTTTTGCTTTATCCTATTATCTGGTGTGAATCTTCTTGTATTGCAGCAGAAATACCACAGTCAACAAACCAGAGAAGGGTTCAAATGACCCTCACTCTAGAACCATGTTTATAATTAACTCCAGGAAACAAGAACCAATTCCTCCATTCTGATGAATGCCAGAAGCACAGAAACCAAATCCTGATGTGCTGGAGAAGCATTCAAACGCAGGGTTCTGTCTGTAGTGGTAGACCTGTGACACCCACTTAGAGATCCCTAGCCAGTGTGAGCAAGATGCTGCTGTGCTACAACACTTCCAGGAAGTAGGCTCACAGCAGTGCTGGGTTTTGCCTGTTCTCACAAAAATTCCTCCCATCCTTCCCTCCACAGTCTTTCCCACTGAAGTGCACTTTGGGCTGGCTTTTGTACCCTGGGCAACACAGTCTCGGTATTTCTGGGTGGCAGAGTTGCTGCTGATCAAGAATCTGTGGAGAAGGGGAGTGGAAGAATCCCTAGATGCACACCCTTATCCTCGCACCCTGGCAGACAAGTGGTGCAGGCACTAATCAGGGTCCCCTGTAGAGTCTCTGGGGCTGCAGATATGCCCACTCCACCTGGCCCTGCCTGCCCCCAGAGAGTCTTGGGGCTGGGGAAGTCCTGCGCTCCGCAGCAAGTGCTACATTACTTCTGCCTTCAGTCAAGGGGATAGTCCAAAGCAGACAACATTGCAGTTGAAGGGGAGACAACTGTATGTTGGGGAGAACAGTGTTGGAAAAGGGTGTATAATTGGTGGGAAAGTTTTTGGTAGTAGTCTGTAACTTTAATATGCTTGTTTGTGGTGCTGTTGCTGCTAAAATGTAGCTTCCCAAAGTATCTCAGCTGACATAACAGTCTTTGTGTAATTGTGAGGCATTGCTCTCGAGTTTCTCTCATGTCTTCATTCTCTGCTGCTTAACCTCTTCACCCTCGCCCTCATCCTCGCCTTTTTCAGGCTTGTCTCCTGCTGCGTTGCTGCTAGAAATCACTCTGCTCTCACTCTGTCAGCTACTTACTTATTTCTAAATCACTTCCTTTATTTTACTTCTCAGATTCCTCCACTTGTACAGTAATAATCTGTCTGTGTGTGCTCTTTTGTTACATCTTCCCTCCTGCTGGTTCTTTGACAATATTTCTGTCAGAGGCTCGGGAATTATTTTGTGGCTCGTTCTGTGTTGTCTCCTGTAACAGGTTTTGCATGATCCTTTTTTGTTATATACACATCATCATTGCTGCTCTTCTCCTCTGTCACATTTTGCAGCCTTGATAGGGCTTTCAAAGAACAACCTTTGATTTAAGAAAACTTCACATAAGCCGTCTCTATGAAACTGGTTTATATGAGCTTGGTTATTATGAAGTGAGGCTAGTTGATGTGACACAGTACTGAAAGCCCTCACTGCTAGCTTTGTGAGGTTTAGGAAGATCAGATCTACTAGAACTGTAAAGAAAAAAAGCCACGTGACTTGCCAAGCATTCTTCTAGCTTTATTTACTCTACTCATTGTGATAACAGAGATACAAGTTGAAGCCTGTGTGTTCTATTAGTGCTCCACTGTGAGAGATGCTCCAACATGAACCTGCTTGCCTGCAGCAGCAGAACTGAGGGAGATACTCCCAGAACAGGGTCTTGGACCTCAGGGAAGTCCCTGTGCTGCTGGATTGAGTACACAGGGTTGAATTGAGGCATGGGAAGTTGCCAGCTCCCTCAAAGGAGGTTTGAAGGAGCATCTGCTGAGCTGCTATGGGGAAGCATGTCCAACCAGCATCTCACAGCCGACGCCAGCTGGCACTTCATCTCTTCTTTCCTACCTTGGTTTCAGAGGAGAAGGCTCATAAAGAGTTGAGTTCTCTGACACTCAAAGGTACAGCAGAACAGGAGTGTAGCTACAGAAAATTGTAGAGATACATGTACTGAATTGGTTTTAAAAAAACACTGGAACCCAGCCTGAGTTTACTTTTCTGAGGGTTGTCTGGAGAAGCAGTGGCAGGACATGAAGCCTGAGCTCCAGTTGGAGTCTCGTTGTGCCAAGAGAGTTAAAATTTTCAGTGGGAGGTGGTGTGCTCCCAGAAACTGAGGTTTGGGTCTGTGCACATGTTTGGATGCACTCAAGGAGGCAAAACCTTAGCTAGAGAGGGCTGTTTCCAACCATTTTGAGGGTGCAAGGTTATGGCTCTGAATACATGAAAGCACAGGGGTTGGCTGGATATAGATTCCACGCAGGTTTGTGCAGTGTGGGACCTGAAACACATCTCACCCCTGGAGCCAGAGCTCCATCTGGGCCAGAAGGGATCTGCCCCCTCTCGTTGACCAACCCTGTCCTCTTGGACTCGGAGGAGTATGGGAACAGGGAAGGGAGCCGAGGGATGAAATGAGGCACGAAGGCTGCACCGAGTCTTTTATCAGGTGCATCTTCGTTTTTCAAGTGCCTATCATATCACGAAAACCGCTCTTGAAGAGCCCTCCATTTACCCTCTCCCCTAATTAAATGTGCACTTCATTAATGTAAATTGGGGGTTTAATGCTCTTGTTGAAATTCTGAAGAAAGTGCTGTGGCCTCGCGAAATGCTTAAGCATCATTGCAAATTAGATTAGGGACCAAGAAAGGCAGTAAAATTAGAATGATAATGGTTGATGTGGCTTCCTGACAGGCGTGACTATTCAGGGATCAATGGGATGGAGAACAGTTTCCCCCCAGCCTAAAGGGAAAGGCAGGGACAGACGTCAGCCTACAGATGTGGCTTTTGGAAGCTCTTTCAATTAGTTTAATTTGGTAAATGGTGGGGATTTAGAGGCTCTTAGCCAGTCATACAAGACAAGAATACATTGAAATGTGGGTTTGGGGGTTTTTTGTTTGGTGGGTTTTTTTTTTTTTTTTTTTCGCTTTTTAACATAAAATAGGATTGGCCGCATTTGCATTTCTTAGGGGAGGGGTGGGGAGGGGGCCGGGGGTGCGTGTTTAACCAACTTGGGGCAGGGACAATGGAAAGGCTGGAGCCCGAGCTCGCTCGGGAATGGGGGGAGGAGGCCGAGCAGGTCCTTGAGCACGGGGGGCGATGCTCCGGGGCAGCCTGGTGCCCCCCGTCTCTCTGGTGGGGAGCTGCACCCGCTGCCCCCCACGCTTATTCTGAAATCGCCCTCGGTCGAGGTCGGGAAGGGGAAAGGCAGCTGGAATGTGCAAATAGCTCTCCTCTTTGTGTCTCTGCCGGAGCCAGAAGTTGGAGCCTGGGTTTTGGTTTTTTTTTGTTTTTTTTTTTTTTTTCCCATTTTTTAATCCCCTTGCCGGATAGGTAATTGTAGTTAATGATGTGGAAAACAAGTCCAGCAGATACCAAGTGGCGCTGAGACTTGGCTGAGGAAGAGGTAAGAGGAGAGATCTCTTGGCTGAGGATTTCGTTACCATAAATGTGCAAATAAAAAGAAAAAAAAAAAAAAAAAAAAAAAGAAGAAGAACATAAGCTTTTATGGAAAGCTAATGCCTCAAAAACAATGATGCAAAGATGTGCAGCGGTGCATAGAGAGACTCCGAGTGTGCCAGCAGCCCAGTGCTGCCTGTGTGCAGCAGCCCTCTTGAAGCGGGGAGGACCTGACCCACAAACCTGAGCTTTCAGTAGGAGCCCTGCCAGTCAACTGGTCTGAAATCATATTCCCTAATCCTTTATTGACAGAAAGTCATTCACGTGCCATGAGGGTGTTTTGCAGAGGGAGAGGCTGCTCACCGCGACAGAGCTGTTTGGAATCTGGAGGGTTTTACTTGGAGCTGCTGCCTGCTGAGTTCCAGGGTGGGAATAGGTTGGAATATGTAGTAGGGTTAGTAGGGACCAGCAGGTCCAGGGAGGTTATTCTCCCTCTGTACTCGGCACTGGTGGGACCACTCCTTGAATCCTGTGTTCAGTTCTGGGCCCCTCACCACAAGAAGGATGTTGAGGCTCTGGAGCGAGTCCAGAGAAGAGCAACAAAGCTGGTGAAGGGGCTGAAGAACAGGCCTTATGAGGAACGGCTGAGAGAGCTGGGGTTGTTTAGCCTGGAGAAGAGGAGGCTGAGGGAAAACTTTATTGCTCTCTACAACTACTTGAAAGGAGGTTGTGGAGAGGAGGGTGCTGGCCTCTTCTCCCAAGTGACAGGGGACAGGACAAGAGCAAATGGCCTCAAGTTCCACCAGGCTAGACGTTAGGAAAAAAATTTTCACAGAAAGGGTCATTGGGCACTGGCAGAGGCTGCCCAGGGAAGTGGTTGATTCACCTTCCCTGGAGGTGTTTAAGGGAACGGGTGGACGAGGCACTGAGGGATATGGTTTAATGTTTGATAGAAATAGTTGAACTTGATGATCCGGTGGGTCTCTTCCAACCTGGTTATTCTATGATTCTACCTTGGGGCCACAGGAGAAGCAGAGTAGCACTGTAAATGGGATGACTCCCCTTGTCAGGTACTTCTTCAGCCTCAGGAAAGCATCCCTGTTGAACCTCAGCAGTTCACAAGTTAGTTTTTGGATGCTGGCTGAACCCTTGCAGATGAACTCACCTCCATGCTGTTCCAGATAGTATTGCAGGAATGCAATATGGATCTCAAGAGCTCTAGCTGTCAAACACACAGCTGAAAGCATAACACGATTGCTAACCTCTTCTCTGCTCCAAGTCCAAATAGTGCAGCAAATATCTGCTCAGTGCTGGGCAGTTTGCCTTAAGTAGCCTGTTAAATGGCTAGATTTCTCTCTGTGCATTCAAAAAGCAATCCCAGCTGGCTGCCCTAGAAGGGGTGATGCCCGGGACCTGAGCAATCCGTTTTACACAGCTCCAGGTCTAGATGCCCTGTCAGCCACAGAGGGAAGCTCCTGCAGGGCTTGGCAGGCCAGCACGTTGCACGAACTATTCCTACTGGTCTTTCAATTTCATTAGCACTAAATTCACCTTTACAGAAATTTAATTTTTAAAAACTGCTCGACTTGGCAAGGGCACCAGCTGAAAGATCAAGTTACTGTTTGTAAATGCCAGACATGAATTAATTTGGCAGTGCACTCATCCTGACTTTATGAAAACATATCCCAAATATTGACTTTTTTCTTTCTTCAGTAAAACCTCTTTTCCTTTGTTGGGTGAGGTCTGTCTGGTACAGTAAGCTCTTATGGGGACACTCAGAACATTCTTCTGCATGCTGCTTATTTCGAAATGTGGACACAAAGTTGCTAGGTCTCTGCTGCTGCCTAGAGAATTAGGTAAGAGAATTTAATCGCTGCCTGTGGGAGCTGAGTGCTTTCAGTACACTTAGCACAAAACTACGAAAATCAAAGCTCTGTTACCTTTTAAATAGAGAGTAGCACTGTCATATTTGAAATACAACTGGTATCCAGGTCAGGCTGCTAGTTAGCCCAAAACATTTTGCTGTGGAAGACTTCTTAACATCAAATAATAAAACAAAAGGTAGTTAAAAAAAGGTGTGTTGTTCAAAAAAAAAAAAAAAACCAAAACAAAACAAGAAATGCAGAGGGTGTTTTTTCTCTTTACTAGTTAATGTTGTGAAAGCCACAGCTAGAGCCAGAAAGAAACCTGACAAGCCAAATAAGCACAAAACAGTTTAAGGTAAAAGAGCAACCAGCAGGCAGAGCAGATGGAAGAATGACAAGGAAGGGGCTAGTTAACCTCGAGTCTTCTTTTGGCGATTAATTTGCTCTTGTAGGCCTTCCTGTGCCCCTGTGGACAGCCGGCTCTGGGAAGCAGAAGTCTTCCCTGCTGTAAGGGCATGATTAGGTGTGGCCCTGTGGATCACTCTCACTTATTCAGCTGTTAAAGCAGCTTAAACCCTTATAAGAACATTAACATTTGGGTGCCAATACCAGCTTGACCTTTATTCATAAAGTGCAAAGAGTTGGAAGTAGAACAGATTGGTTGCCAGCGATTGCCTTTTATGTGCAGTTTAGAGGCTTTGATTTCTCTCCCCTTTCTTCCTTTAATCTGACATCGCTGGCTTGAATATGTTTGCGCTCTAAGTAAACAGGGCCAGTGCAGGCCTCCTGTTTTGAAGAACTGTGTGTGTGAGAGTGAGGTGGGGGGTGAGGTGACCTTAAGAAAAAAAAAAAGTTTGTCTTTGGAATTAAAGGGCTTAAGAATAGATGGAGGACACCAGGGCTGAATGGAGCTGTGCACAGATCTCCAAGCTGAAGTCCACATTAAACTTTAGGAGCCCCAGCTATTCACTCAAAATAGCTGCGTACATGGGGAATGAGAATGTAAGGATTTATATTAACTCTCCTGGACTTTTGACTTCATGACATACACAAGAGAAACTCAGAGTGAAGCACAAAAAAGGTGAAGTATCTGAAATAGACATACTACCTCGTCTGATGGCCATCTGCAAGATTCCGTGTTCTTGCATTAATCCTGTGGTAGAAGAGATGCCTAAGACTGGGTGTGGTTTTCATACTTCTGGTGGCATGTTGAAAATTGTGATCTGTGATTTTTCTGTACTTTACCTGTTCTGCTTAGCAACAGAGTCAAGTCGTGGCTGACTTTTCCAGAAGCATGGAAGGGGCACCTGAGAGGAGGAGGGTAACTGCAGAATAGAAAGAAAATATGTCTCGTGTCTGCACAACCAAGCAACAACATTATTGGCTCACACTGTCAAAGCTGTCACAAGATCATTGTGCCCTGACCCTAGATTCTCAAAGGTAACATCTTCCTAATGGCTTGGGTAAAAGCAGACCTCAGTGCCTACAGATTTCTCAGTTGTTTGGGTGTTTGGTTCTGAAGTCCCTTTTAAGCCTTTAATACAAATCAAAATAGATTTTTGGTAGTTTTGTTTATAGGACACTTATCTTCCATAGATCCTACAGCCATTCATCAGTTCATTAGAGTATGTTTCATCAGGAGAGCAGTTTTCTAGCCACTCTTTTTATGGATAATAAATGGTATAACTTGCAGAACTGAAAAAAAAAAAAAAAGAAAAAAATTGCTAGCCATTAAAGGTCATCCAGATACATCAGCAATGAGTTCAAGATGCTCATAGGTGACCATCAGACAAGGCAGCGTGACAATTTCAGACACTTCACCTTTTTGTATTTCACTCCAGTTTCTTTCTTCTTCTATTTGACATTGTCTCACATGCCATTCTTGTCTCTAGATTGGAGAGATGTGGATTTTAGGGATGGACCACTTGGTGGATACAGAATTGGCCAAATGGTTGCATGATTCAGTATCCAAGTGGGGCCACGTGATGAGTGGCATTCTGCAGGGTTAGAACTGGGAGCAGTGTTGTTTGTCCATGTCTCTGACAAAAATGTTAGTGGGATAGAGGGCACCCTCAGCAGTTTTCCTCAACCTGAAGCTCAACATGATTGAGCAAGTACACTTGCAGCCCAGAAAGCTAACTGTATCCTGGGCTGCATCGAAAGAAACGTGGTCAGCAGGCCCAGGGCTGGGAGGTGATTTTTTTCTCTCTACTCCACTCTTATAAGACCTCACCTAAGTGCTGCATTCTGGAGTCCCTGGCACAAGAAGGACATGGATCTGTTAGAGCGTGAGTCCAGAGGAGGCCATGAAGATGACCAGAGGGCTGGAGCACCTCACACATGAGTATAGGCTGAGAGGGATGGTCTGTCTTCAGGGAGTCTTTATAACAACCTTCCAGTACTTAAAGGAAAGTACAGGAAAGCTGAGGAGGGGCTCTTTATCAGGGAGTGTAGTGATAGGATGAGGGAGTAATGGTTTTAAACTGGAAAGAGGGAGATCTAGACTAGGCATTAGGAAGAAATTATTTACTGTGAGGTGGGGAACCACTGGCACAGGTTGTTCAGTGAAGCCAGGGTTGCCCCATCCCTGAAGTTGTTCAAGGCCAGGTTGAAGTGAAAAGCATCCCTGCCCAGGGTGGTTGGGACTGGATGATCTTTAAGATGCCTTCAAACACAGACCATTCTATGAGCCTCATAACTTGTCTTTGATGGAAACATCTTCTAAATGGAGGTTGTCCTTCCACCTTGATGTGGAAGCATCAAGAGCTGAAGACTGCCTTAGCT
Organism: Coccyzus lansbergi; assembly: GCA_033558105.1. Classification (NCBI taxonomy): domain Eukaryota; kingdom Metazoa; phylum Chordata; class Aves; order Cuculiformes; family Coccyzidae; genus Coccyzus; species Coccyzus lansbergi. The sequence continues at coordinate 56,431 of JAUMJK010000289.1, read as the reverse complement.
TACTGCTTAGACTGATGCTGCAGTCTTTTCTACTCTACTTTCCCCAGCAATGGAGTTAGTCTGGATTTCTCCAGGTATTTGTGTCTTTGTTACTGTGTAACTGTCATCACACCTTATTCCTAATTTAAACTAGATGTCCTGCCCAGTCCTGTTGTCCTGCCGATTAGCCAACCCCAAGCCTTCTTGCCTTCTGCAGGATTTCAACAAAAGCACTGTCCAAAGCATTCATTTCACTAAAATTGCTTTTTTGTACTGACAAAATATATATGTATAGCAGAGCGAAGGCTTCAATGAACATTTCAAGTCTTACCTGTCACAAGCCATTAGCTGAATTGCTTAAAGAAATCCCCTGACAAGTGTAATTGCTGGTTTTGTGTTACAGAGCTTTATGATATTGCCCACAAGAAGAAATTCTTTTACAAAAGCCCCTTCTGCTTAATAAAGTAATTTGTTCCAGTAACAGTGATAATAAAATTGCTGAAATGAAACAGGATTGTTCAATGAGGATCTGAATCCAATTTGCTGTACTAGTATGATTACACTTTTATCTTGGTGTTTACTCATTTGTAGAATTGCTACCGGACTTTTTATATGCAATTAATAGGATTAATGGTTTCCAGGGCAGGCAAGACAGCACCCAGGAGCATAGCACCTTATTTTGCATGTCAGTGACACGTAAGCTATAAGTGAAGCGTTGCCTTAGAATCACAGAATCACCAGGTTGGAAAAGACCCACCGGATCATCAAGTCCAACTATTCCTATGAAACACTAAACCACGTCCCTCAGCACTTTGTCCACCCATGCCTTAAACACCTCCAGGGAAGGTGACTCGACCACTTCCCTGAGAAAGGATGCAATGTCGTGTAACAGACTGGTTTCCGCTCTGTTCTTTTCAGCTAGTTGGGGGGATCTCATGATATTTTATTAGTTGGTCCAAAGCAAGGGTAACTACTACATCTGTACTCTTGTAAGACCAGAAGAGTTGCTTCTGGTTTGCTGCTGCGAGCAAAAGTTTACCTATATTTCCTGTAACACAAGGGGAAGTGGGCACCCTCTCTCTTTTCAGTTGAAAGCAATTATGGAACAATTTTTTATTAATGCTTTTTCTCCTCTTCTCATGTCTGGAAATTGCTCATGCAAGACTTGTGAGCGATAGAAAAACTTAATCTTTGCCTCGTGGTGACTGAGGGAGTGCCCATACAGACAGAGCTGTACTAAGTTTTCTCTGCTAGAAAACCAGAGAGAAAGATGAAGGAGAAGCACCATAGTGTGCTGATGTGACCCAGGGCTCATTATGGTGCCCCTGAACCCAGTGCCTTTTTTTTTGCATGGTTTTTCTTACTTGAACCAAGAAAGATCAAATACCCCCATTTCAAGGCTTGCAGGCTAGTCAGCTTCACAGCTTACAGATGCAAATAGCATGTGCCAGCTTCTGTTCCTCTGGTTTCTGCTGTTTTGTAGCATTTCCAAAGCTATAGGGCTGATGTTAGAGCTTGTAACACTGACAATATTTGAGGTTCCAGTAGAAAAAGTGACCAATGATAGAGTAAGTGAGCAGAGAAATAATAAGTTACTTTCTTAAAGCTTGCCACAAGATGATGTTAGGTGCAAGACTCAAATGCTCCACCAGTCTCTTCTATTCAAGCACAAACATTTTCGGCTCCTAATGAGGGAACGCAGGCATGCTCTACATAGTTATTAATATTCACTTGTGCCCAAGTGGCACCAGTGCCATGCTTGCTGCTGCCCACACACGTAGACAGAACAAGCACTGCTCCAAAGAGCTGACAGTGTAAGAAAAAGCATATAAAATCTAAGGATTTGCAGTCCTAGAGACGAAGTGAAAGTCCTTCTGACATATTATTAACTTGGGCATATAAGCATAATTTACTAAAAGCTGGACAGATTAACTTGCTAGGTTTGATTAAATGTCTAGGCTGGGGGAAGAACTCACCTGCTTCCTCTTGGGCACCTCAGTCAGGGCAGGATTTTTGGAGGGTCAGCAGGCAGTTCCCAGTTCTGGGGTTGCGAGGCTGGTTTCCGTGATCAGAAACAGTTGGTGGCTGTTAAGAGTTCGGTGTATGTGTCAGGCTCTTTGGAAGAGCCTGCTTTTCAGAAGAGAGGTGCACATTGCACTACTTAGATGTTTCTGCAATTAGTAAGAGAGCTGGAACTTGAAGTCGAAGACTGGGATACGTTTTGTGCTGATTTAAAAAAATGTGGTCATAATTAAGCAACTTCTAAACCACTCATATTTTAACACAGAAACAACAAATGTAGAAATGGTCTAATGCTGCAGTAGCAGGAAATACTAGGAGAAAAACTAGTTGTGGAAAATACTAGGGAAGCAAGGAAATCGCACAGTGCCTATTCTATCACAAATTTAATCGGATGAACTTCTAGAGTTTAAGTTGCTGACATTTCGAAGTTTTGCGGTACTTCAAAATCAGTAGAAGCTTATAGCTACAGGGGTTGCCTGGAACGCCTGCTGATTCAGGGTCGTATTACAAGGGTGTGCTGCAGAAGAAAGATGTTTATATTTAGTTCAAGGGTGAATAAAAAGATCACAAGTAATATTCCACCAACTGAGGCTGGGAAAAATTCAGCAAGTCATTAGAGGACAAAGAGAGGATAAAAGAAGGGAGGGAAAGAAACAGAAATTCACTCTTTTCATTTCAGCTCCCCTTCTAGCTGCAGGTTGACCAGTCTGATTTGACTGGTAAAAGCAGTCTTTTATCATTTGGTCAACGAGTAAAATATAAATATTTTACTTACAAAGCTAAAAAAAGAAAAAGGCACTCTGAGGTGGTTGATGTAATATTTTGAAACAGCCAGAAGGTAACATGCCAGTAAAGATGTTACTTTACTCCACCAGGAAGGAAAAAAATTCCTCCATGCACTTTCTTTTTAAATATAAGAGAAGAAAATGAGAAGAAATTTAACGGTATATCTGGAGGTGGAAGATACTTACGTCCATTTCAGTAATTGTTTTTTCTAATGTAGAGGTAATATATGCATGAAGAGTGGGACTATATTCAATGCACAAAACTACAACTCAGAATATGTGTATTAAGTTTTCACATTTCTTGCATTCCTGTGTGATGCTTGGCAATAGTCTCTGGACTTCATTTCTCTGTGTAAAAACAAAAATCCTTCAATGCCAGATGTATTTTCCCTTCTACTTTTCACTGCAAAAGCCCTTACTCAGTCTCCTGTGGGTCTATGTGTGTTACCAGTGCCAGGTGGTCAAAGTTCAGTGCTTAAGCCCAAGGGGATGGGGAGCGTCATCCTGCCAGTACAGTAACTCAGTTTACCATCTGCTAATCATGACTCTGGGTCCAGAGCTGTTCAAATTAGCTTTTAGTTAGAGCATCACTAATATTTCCAGGGCCAAATGAGGAACCCCGACCTGAAGATTTGGGTGGCAAGTAGAAGAACTGGGTAAGTTGTTGGTTTCATAGCAGAGGCTTTGATCTGCAAGTAGGGCATCTAGAGCAGAAATGTTGAATTTTCATGTTGCTCCTGTCGTGTTGTATCTCTAGTGGAGTTCAGAGCTGGCCTCTGACAGGTGGCAGGAGATCACTGTCTGCTGGAAGGAACAATTGTGCCTGCCAGATAAGGGAGCCTGAGGAGGTGATACTGTAGATGCCTTTAGTAACACCTGCTCGAGTCCCAAAGAGTTTTCCCCTATGCAGTCACTAGATGTGCTGTATTATGCCAGAGACAGTCCTGGGATGCTTGAGAGTGGACAGCTTGGAGATGTTTGAGAGTGGACAGATTTCTTGATATCTTGTTCTACTCATTTGGCAGCAGTTATTCAACACACAGACACACACTCCACTATCAAGGACCCTTTCAGCATCTTAAGAACCTTGTCATGTGGGCACAAACACCTACTTTCTCTTCCTGAAACCTCAAATTGCCTTTTGCAGTTGAGAACAAACTGAAGAGCGATCAGTGACAGTAACCAACTGTGGCTTCTGCACTCCACCTCCTCTTGTACTCCAAGGATGCTCCTGTGATGTGTGGAGCAGTTTTCCAGTGCAGAGTGTAGTTACCTTATCTGAACCACTGACAATTTTCAGTTTCCACAGTACTGTGCCATCTGATCTTTACCTGAAAGCTCTCTGTTCCCCTGAAAGTTTTTATCAACTTGCAAAGAGCTTTGGAAATTAAGTAAACTGATAACAGAATAAATAATAAATGGTAGCCTAGTTCTCATCTGCCAGCCTTCTTGACAGTCTTTGTTGGACTACAGTCAACATATAAACCGTAGAGTATAGATTATTCACCATAAATTGTACTGTCTTCAGTATGTTGGCATTTTGTAAGGACACACAACCTGTCTGAATCACTTCCAGTGTCCCGATCAAAGAAGATTTCTAACTTATCGGATCTAACTGCCAACATTTTTCCTTTAGTGCTGTAGGAGTGTCAGCTTTGAGCATTGATACAATGCTGGTCTGTTTGCCAGTGTGCTCATGTGTCATGCAGGTTCACTATTGAAACGAGGTGAATTTAGGCTTAACAGAACTGTTGAGTTTAATATATGGCCTAATCCAGAACCCAGTAATGTCTTAAAATAGAGAGAGTCAGACAGGGGAGAGGTTTTGTGTACTTCCGTGTCCTGTGAATTCAGCTGTCTGAATGGTTGGACTCGTTAGTGATTCTACTGATTGTTCTCTAGCAGTCCCCACACCTCTGTGCCAACAGTTCAGAATAATCCCCCACCCCAAACAGACATTTCTGACAGTGGACCAAGACCCAACAGAGCCACCACCTCCAGGAGGACCACACAAGGCTTGGGGTCTTTATCGATCTTTATCAATCTTGGTTTCCACAGATATCGCTCTCAGCAGGAGCTTACATCCTTTTCTAAGTGACATTGATATGCAAAAGGTGCTGACTGTCCCTTCAGCCATGATGTGGATACTTTTATTTTTCAGACAGCTTCCTAACAATAGTTTCTGTACTTACAGAAAGGACTACATGCCAAAGAGAGGGAAGTGGGTTTGATCTCAGTACTGGACAAAAGGTGCTAGGACTGGGATGCACACTGAAAATCATCTGTAAAGGGTTATCAGGCCTAGTCTCAGGACAACAGTGTGCTTAGGGTACACGACACTAGGCTGGGGTCTTGTTAACTGGCTTATTTTCTTCATGGTCACAATAAAATAAGGTTATGCTGCACATTCTTTTTGTATTCAATATCTGGGACTCTGCCATGCTCAGAGTAGTAACACAGGTCCGGAGGTTTTTGAGGAAGGTTAAGCCCTTTTTAAGTAAGATCCATCAACTGGTGGGATGAGAAACAGAACTGAGGAGGATACATCCCATCAGGCAACAGCTCAGTGGCAGTAATGTATCCTGGCTCTAGTTTCATACACACTAAATCATGCCTGCTTCATGGTGAATGAGATAAGCAGGTGTAACAGTACTTTTCAGTGATATGCTTCTTCACTGGTGTATTCACACTATCAAAAGGACTTTGAAGTTAAAAAGAGATGAAAGGTAGACCTTTGCACTTCAAATCAGTTTGCCTTTGTTGTTAAATTATGCTTGCACACTGAACTTCAGCAGGCACGTGCATTCATACTCGAGACCAAAATCTCAGGATCAGGAGCCCCTTCTGCTATACCAAAATTGGACCTTCTCTTTGCTGCCTCACAGGATATCCTCTATCACTCTCAGGCAATTCAAGGAGCAAGACACGGTGGTGCCCCCCAGAGCCCAGGTGTACGAGAAGCATAGTCAGGTAATAGTGCCAAGCTACCCTTGAGAGCTGGAGCTGCTGCCAAGAATTTAGAGTATTTAATTTGAATATTTTGTTGCCTTATTCATTTTACCCCCTAAGCTGCTGGGGACCTCCTCAACCCCTTTAAGAACCCCCTCACCATGAAGCTTATGGTCTCTTTGGCCAGACGTGGCAGGAATGGATGGGCCATGTGCAGCAGGATCAATTGTAAAAAGTGGAATTAGTCATTCTAAATCATGCAGCTGTGGTCGAAGGGACCTCTTCTAAAAATCATTAAACAATCATGTATTCCTATTGATTTATTCAAAATACCTTGAGGGAAAGCAGATTAAACACAAGGTAAAAGTAAACTAATGCAGATTAAATGGATGAAGGATGGGCCGATAGTTCCCTAGGTAGTTTTTGTACTAATGAGAGGAAAATTATATGTACACTATTACCAGGATAAAAGGGTCTATTAGAGGTCTTTTGCTTGACATATTTATGTATTTCAAATACTAAGTAGCACAGTGAATTAGGTTTACTCTGGGCATTTGTTATTTTTATTGCATCTCCAAGTGATAAACAGGGCTTTCAGTTGAGGGCAGCATGTCGCTTTGCTCAGAAGGCACAACCCTATCTGCATAGCAAAATGCTGAGATGACGGTTGCATCTTGGATGCCATTTATTAGCAATCCAAGTGCAGTTTTACTCCCACTTCTGGGAATTGCAGCCAGCGTTCACAATGAGGGGTGCCGATATATTGTCAGTATTTGGAGTCACCATCACCCCATCTTCTTTCCACTTCCTGTGCCACTCATCTCGAGCAGCATTCATCCAAAAGCCATGTGATGACTGGGATGGTACACTCACTATGCCATTTCCCCCTTGTCCATCATGCATTTGCAGCAGTGCCCTGAAAACTGCACGCTGCAGAGAAGATGACGTTGTTAAAATACAAAGGGGCTGTTGTCTTAGATGTGCTTGCTCTAATGGCTGCTTGCGTTCAAGATGACTGAATTCAGACTTTGAAGATGGTCATATGAAACAGAACTGGAAACAGGGCAATTGTATTTGATGCAATCAAACTCCATTGTTAATTTGGCAAGTTGACTCCCTTTTGATTTTCACAAGTGTCTGAATGTGGTAGAATCACCACATAGGTAATTGGCAAGGATATTCAAGAACAGAGTCTAGTTTATAATTTTACAGGAATGCTGAATCAGAAGCGAAAAAGCTGCTTCCTCCTGCAGGTGAGGGTGGGACTGCTGACTACAGCCTCATTGCGTTTCTGCAAAGATGCCCTCCTCCCCCTATAAGTACAACTGCAATAGTTTTTAAAAGAGGTGTATCAGAGTAAATGAATATTATACAAGAAACAATCTTGCTGTGTTGAGATGCATCAGCAAAGCCAAATTAACATTATTAGAAAAAAATTGAAAACACGTGACCTTTTTTAAAGAGTATAGTAAATAAGTACTTTCCTACATATACAGAGTGGTATGTGAGGCAATCATAATTTTTAAGTGGATTAGTTGTACACTTCATCTACTCTTGTAATTATTGCTTTTGTTGAATAATGTATCTAAACTAACCTACAAAACAAAACCTTGTTGTGACAGCTGGATGAAAAGTTCAAAAGCAACACTGATGGGTTATTTCATTATATGTTATACTTGATTAAAATAGAGCTAATAAGCTGCAGATATTAATTATGGAACTTAAGGTGTGATATGTAATTTGTAACATGCATAAACCACAAATTATGGGCATTTTTATAGCCTTGTCAGTGTAGAATTATTTGCCCAAAAGTTACTGAAGGAAGAGAACAATGCAAGAAGGCCTGAAGATGGCACATGCAAAGGTCAACGCACTCAAGGAGTGGAAACATTTTAAACAAAGGTTTCATCAAGTATTAATTACCAAGTTACTCACCAGCACTGTCCTGATAATGTGATGGTACAAACTGTGGCATTTATATGCTTGGGAAAGGTCTCTGCTTTGGCTGAGCTCGCAAGCTTGGGTATGGTGTGCAGGAAAATACTGGGCCGTGAAAGTCAGTGGGGATCTCATAAATATTTCTCTGCCTTTTGGCAAGTGTTGTCCTGCATAGTTGGATAGCCAGTCATGTGAGAAAGGAGTCTGTGAATTTCGGTGAGAGACCTTGTGGAAAGCTTTCACGATTTGAACTACGTTTGCACATGTTGTTTCTAGGATTTGGTTTTGTGTTGAAAAGGGATTACATTTTGTAACTTAGTCTTCAAAGCAAATATGGTTGGACTCAGTGATCCAGTGGTTACTTTCCAACCTAGTGATTCTATGATTCTATGATTCTGTGATTCTGCTTCTGGTTTGAACAGAAAGTGTCTGCTTCATAGTAAATAGTGTTTTCCTGCATCAAATATAGATGTCAGAGCCAAGCATTGCTAAGGATATAGAGTAAATTGGTGGGTACCTAGGAGTAAACAGCAATGGAGAAATAAGGTGTTCAACCCAGCAGCAGGAGAAGAGTTGTCTCTGCATACCCATACTGGGAGATACCACTTCTATGCACAGATATCTGCACACACACAGCAGAGCAGTGAGTACAGAGTGCAGCAGCTCTTGCTGGTTTCCTTGCTGTCCTGGCTTACATTCTCCCCACATCTGGAAGAGGATATCTGCAGTTATTTTGAGTATGGCTGCCATGTACGTGTTCCTGTGCACAGAAGTGCTGGAGGTCATAGCCATGTCAGCCAGGGTGCTGGTGCTTCAGTGATCAAGTGATGTAAGGGCAATACCCTGGCATGTGAGCAGAGGAGGGCTCCTCACCAGTCTGAGCTGACTGCATCAGCTGGGTTTTGATTTGGCAGCTAAGCTGTAACTTCCCCGTGCCTTTGTAGACAAGAGAGTCTCTGCAGGAATCTGAAATTCCGTTTGGCTGCACAGAGGGACAAGAGAAGGAAAACTGTTTCCTTATTCTCCCTGGGCCACCTCAGGGCTCTCCAAGCTGGGTCTGGGGAAGAAGTGCAGTCTGTTTGCCTGTTGATCCCTTAGGGTAAGCAGAGGAGAGGTGCTGGGAGCATTACCAGGTGCTGGCAGTGCAGATTCCCAGCTTTGATTTATGATTGCTTCACAATATGGTCTTTGGCATAACCCATTTGTCAGAGGCATAATGCAACATCTTCTGACTGGGTAGCAGAAGAGGGAGGCAAAGAGAGCATTTGATTTGGAGTTCCAATATGCCTGTGATCTTGGATTAAACTCAAGTGATTCAAATGCTGCTATACACAGGGGAAGGGAGAAGTTGCCACCACGTGGCAGGGGTCTGCCTGCTGGAGGAGTAGCTTCTGAGCTGCTGCAGTTTACAGGCCATTGTGTTATGCCAAACCCATGGCAACCACTTAAAACTTGAGGTTGAAACTGAACATTTAGGAGCTGTTTCATGAGTTTTCAGTAATTTTTGTTGTGCAGGGTGATGCTTTGTCAGACAGACAGTCTGACACCCACTTTAGTAAAATAATTTTAATCTGTGCATGTCATTTATTTGCTCCTTACTTGCTTCCCAGGGTAAGCTAGGTTTCTTGTCTATTTTTTTTTTTCACCCTGTAAATACTTCTCTTCAAAATCACGTTGTCAGAAGGAGATCTGTACCCTATTAACAACATTCGTTTCTGTTATTTTCCAAGTATAAAGCTTACGTAGGAGCAATAACTAGAAGCACATATTGCAAAACAGTTTTAGTTTATGCATGCAAATGTTTGGTGTTCCTGGGTATTTAATGGACTACAGAGTATAATGAGTCTTTCTTTCCTTGTACCTGTGAGTGCCCATGGCAGAGCTCTCCATGGGAAGGGGGAGCAGTGGCAGCCAAAATACTTCATGGTTTAAAATGAGCTTTCAGATAGCTATGGGTATTTCCAGATGACAGACTCAGAATGGTAACAGCAATACTGTGCAGCTGCAAGCAATGAACTGGCCAATCGGCTCTAAGTCCACCCCATTTTGAAGGAAAAATACTGAGTGCTTGTGTATAGGTCCAGGTTTTCAGCAGGGTGCAGCCGTCCCTGTCAGCCTGCAGAGAATTGGCCCCATTCACCACTGTTCCCTTTCAGGGCTCTGCTGTTCACCTTTCCATGGAAGATCTTGGAACTGAAGAATAAACTCCTTCAAATTTCTTTTCTCAGAATTGATCCAACATTATCTTGGGGGGGAAAGAAAAAAACCCTGGCTTTCTAGGCCTCTCTGTTCAGAAAAGCAGAAATTAGTTGAAAACATCTTCAGGTTTTGCTACCTGTCCATTCCCATCAAACCCTGTCATGAGGATCTTGACCACTGAAACTCAATTGATACCACTTTGTGTAGTATTTTTTAATTAAGGGAAATTAAAACAGTGTATTGCAGGGATTCGCTCAGCTACAAGATGATGTAATTCCATGAAGAAGGTAGGACAAGGATTGGTGAGAATGGCCACCACTGTCATCCATATTAGATCTCTTGCATCTGTTTCAAGCTGTGCTTAGCCCAGCAAGGAGGGAAAGGAGTGACCTTTCAGAGGTATCGATAGCAGGTGAAGTATAGTGGCATGCAGAAAGAGAAAGGAGTTCAGTGAATAACCTCATCAAATATATAAAAAAACCTGGCATTTCTACTAGAGAAGGAGAGGATGTGTCTCAGTTTAGCATACCCCAAGCCAGGTCAGTAACAAAACTGGGCAGCTTTTAATGCCAGTTCCCCCTCTCTCCAAGGAAAGGGAAAAGGGGAAAATGAAAGAAAGTCTTCTGAACTGGAAAATAAAACTACAATGACTTTAATGAAACAATGATAATAACAAACCCAATAATAAAATACGTGCAAGGATACAAAACCAACTCAAACTGCCCCCATGACCATATGTCACTCCTGACACCGCAGGTCAGGTGCAGAGAATATCCTGGACTGAACACGGTGGCAGGCAGGAGCTGGACTCAGGAACTGGACCCAGAAACTGTATTCAGGAACACACGGATATGTTTGTAGGAGACAGACAGACAAGGTCTTCCTTGAACATTAGCCATCAAAGAAGAGGACTGACCCTCATGGCCTCTAAGCTTTTATAGTTAATACGACATGTATGGCATGGAACACTTCGTTGGTCTGGCTTGGGTCACCTGTCCTGTCCACCCCTCCAAGTGGGCTCATAAATAGGTGTGAGCAGTGAGCTCTGCACATCAATGGCCTGTTACCTTGGTGGTAACTGGCTTCTAGAGGCAGCCACTGTCCGAAAAACTGTGTTGGGAAGCTTCAGCAGCTGAAGTTTTCGAAGAGGCTTATCTGAAAAGTCAGAGAGTATACTCCACTTTAGCCCAAACCAGAGCAGGGTTCCTCACATTGTAACTCACTAACAGACAAAAAGCAGTTGCACCTGGTGTGGGAAAGTCTGTTTGTGAGCCAAAGTAAATAACAGAATGTTTCAAATAATTTACCTAATTACCTCTTGAAAAATATTAACATAGTCTGATTTTTTTTAAAAAAATTATTGGTATGTCAGTAACTGGAGACTTGTTTCCCTTGGCTGTTTCAGGAAACTGTCTTGACTGCCAGTATTGGTTCAGTATGGGTTTCTTTTCTCAGGAAGATAAAACTGCAGAAATTGTCAGACTTGATCAGAACAGGCAGTCCATCTGATCAACTCTCCTGTCACCAGTTTACTTGAAAAATAAAGAAGGGATTTTTTTTTCCTCTTGCTATTTAGCATCTTCAAAGCCTGTCTGCTCTAAATCTCTTACCTTGCTGCTCAGGCTGTCTCTAGCCAGAGAAGAGTGAGAGAAGCATCTCCAGAAAACCAGTTCATCCCATCTTTCTTGGATATCGGTTCTTGGATGGGAATTCAGTCCCAAAATCTGGCTTCAGAAATGTATTTTCAAATGATGAAAGTTGCATTGGAGGAATACAGTCGTAAATGTCAACAAGAGCTTGCCAAGTAATGCTAAACATAAAATAAATATCAGTTTGAGGGAGAGGAGGGAAATGAGCTTCTTGTAGTCAGAGATTTATATCTTGTACAGTGGTCTGCCTTGGATAATTTCTGCATAGTTAGTGTATAGATATGATGAAATATAACTTACCAGCATGTCTGACCCACAAACTATCTTTCCATTCACCTATCCATTTGAGGGGAAAAGACCTGCATTTCTTCCCTATGTATATGGGGCACCATTGCTTTCTTTGTTGGCACTGTGGTAGTGCTGCCTGTCGAGAAAGCCACCTATCAACCTGTGAAGAGATGGAAACTGCATCTGTAAGTGAAGCTGTTGCAGGGCAGCTCCCAGCAGGTACATACTGAAAGTACAGATGAGTGTGAGGAATCACAAGCAGCATAAACATTTCCCTACTTAACTTCACAACTGAGGAAGACACAGAAGAGTAGTATGGCTTTTTAAACAAGTTAATAGTAATCCATTGGGTCTACGTGATGCACACACTTTAACAATGCACCATGAGAACCACCACCAAAAAATTAAACCCAGCAAACACCTACTGCCTTGAGAGCGACTGTTCCTAATCCTATGCTCACTACATGGACCCAGGGCATTTTTTTTAACTTCTGAATGCCTCTGAACCCTATACTTGTTTGACCTGTAAGATAGCATCTTTTGTAACAAACTACTATGCCTTGCTGCATCATACTGAAGTTCTCAGCTCTTAACTCAGTGGTGGGGAAAAAATAAGCAGAGTTAGTCGGAGACTGAGTGCCCAAACACCCTATTGGACCTTGCTGTGTCTGCCCACTATGAATCAAGATCTTAAAAACTGAGTATCCACGTAAGAAACAAAATAATCATTTAATATGATTGTTATTAGATGTATTTTTATGCCAAGTGCTTCCAAGCGCTACTACTGGATTCTCTGGCTTAACATACAGTCATTGGAAGAAACATCGCTACATGGTGAGCTATGAGCATACCTGGAAAGTGAGACTTCATTTGTGAGGGCTTATGCTGTTCAGCATTAGGCAAGGAATAATCTGTGTATCCATAAACTCTTGACCCTTGTCCTTCCCTGGAAAAGTGTCCAGCAATGCTCACATTCCTGTTTCGGTGACATGAAATGTTTTGTGCACTTTTGTCTGAGGCCCAATGTTTGTCACAGCCTAGACAGCAGTGACAAAAAAGCATGAGGCATGAGAATTTCATAAAGAGTGATGATATTTGTCAGTCTCTTGAATCCAGGATATTTTCAATGGGTTTAACCCTGCCCAGTTGATGTGCTAAAGCAGGTTAGCTTGATGCTTTCAAACTATTAAACACATTAGTAATTACAGATATTTTCTTGCAAAACATGATAGGCTTACCTGACTCAATTTTTCAAGTCAGGCATCTTGATATAAAGCAGAGACACGTTGGTCATTATTTTCCTTGTTGAATCACAGAACAACCACAGAATCACAGAACAACCAGGTTGGAAGAGACCCATCAGATCATCGAGTTGCCTCTTTAAACTTTATTATGGCCAAGCCATGACTTTTTGGTTTTTAGAAGAAACAAGCAGACTTATATAAAATAATCATTGTCAATGGACTATATCATCTGGCAACACTGGATTTCCTCAATGGATTTAAACTGGAAGGCTGTCACAACATGTGTGACTGTGACAATGTCTCATATCTTTTTCTTGGCTCCTCTTGATAAGCAAGAAATTCCAGTACTACTGCTGGACTATTCCTCCAACTGACAAGCTGTCCCACAACATCAGTTCCAAAGAGCTGTGTTTGGCAGGCACTGTTCAGCACTCCACCTTTCTTGGGAGCAGAAAAAGATGAAACAAAATACAACATCTGTTTAGCCACAGAATTTATAAAATAAGGCTCATTGACACAAATAATTTCCCAGAACGATTGATTGTGAAAGGATGTTCACAACTGATTTGGATGAGTTTTGGATAAGGACATCATGAGCTGTATGATTTTAACTATGCTGCCTGTTATCACATATATTTGTGTTTGTGTTAGCTTTGTCCCTTCCATACAGTCTCTCTTTCCATCCTGCTGTGACTGGGTAGTCTCTGTTTCAGTATTGACTACCAATATTCGCTTTCATTTTATAGCTGAAGAATGATGCCACGTGTGTACAGCTAAGGGTCTCACTGGAGTTTTAAGCCACGAAACCGTATCTGACCTTCATGAAAAGCAAAACTCATATACAATCACAAACACCTTCAACGGTGATGAAGGAAATACTGAAAAATTACTGGTGAAGCAAATTGCTTCTTGGATGAAGTGCTCTTACTTGCGAATTTGTTCTAGCATGAAAATCCTTTTCCAAATTCATCTCCTGCCTCATGTCTGAAGCAAGAATGAGCACAAAAGAGGTCTTCCTATATGAAGAGACAAAATTCTTAATGCTCGCCTTCAGTTCTCATAATATCTTTAATTTTCTGCCTTTCACATTAACTCAGCTTTCAAAATTTGTCATGCAGATACAATACAAACCACTGCAGACTGAGTCGAGCAAAATCTTCAGGCAGAACCAAGTTATATTCCTGGTCCTGAGTAGCAAAACTGCACAGAAAAACCCTGCAAACGTACTCTGGCTCTGCTGGGTGAGATTTCACAGATCTGATTTCACTAGCTGAAGCTGTTACTGCTCTTTCACCAGGAAATATCTGCCCTAGTTTTGTTGCTAGAAAGAGAGTTGAACCTCAGTCCATATTTAGGGGAACAGGACTCGCAGAGAGGTGAAAATGGGTCATGCTAGGAAGCCTGACTGAGGAGCTGGGTTCATGCTGGGTTGTAGCTGAGCTTCCTGAAGAGCTGCAGCCCCTTCCAGAAAGCAGCAACAGAAGGTTGCAAGGGCAGTCAGAAGCTGCAGCTGTTTGCAATGTGGACAGGCAGAACAAGGGAAAGAGCAGAGAGATATTCTGCAAGAATGGATATTTCCTGGGTAAAAGCAAATGTTACCAGATTGTTTTACCACATAGATAAAGAAAGCTACAGGAAGTTTCAAAAATGCTATTACATTGGTTTGTTTCCATTTCGCAGTGGGACTTCTAGAAGTAATAAAAGTTCCTGTTCTTCTTGTTAAAACTACTAGTTGCTGGTAAGACAAGGGATCTAGGAGGCTCTGTGCAACTATAAGGTCTAACACCTCAGTGTGTAGTTTGAATGTCATGGGTCCTGGCCCACCTGTCATTGATGTGGGTTTGGAAACTTCATGTACCAGCCCTGATTAAGCAGACAACATGGTTGATCTACACATCCATAGAATAATGGAAGATCTCAAGTCGGAAGGGACCCACAAGTATCATTGAGTACAACTCCCTGTTGTTCTCACAACTACCTAAAGCTAAACCACATGACTAAGGATGCTTAGTCCATCCAGATGCTCCTGGAACTCTCGACAACCTTGATGCTGCGACCAGTTCCCTAGAAAACCTGTTCAAGTGACTGACCAGCCTCTTGGTGAGGAACATTTTCCTAATGTCCAACATGAACTTCCCCTGATGCAGCTTCATTCTATTTCTCCTTCACAGAGAGGGGAGATCAGCACCTCCCCCTCCACTGCCCCCCTCGAGGATGTTCTAGGCTGTGATAAGATCAGCCATCAGCTTTCTCTTCTCCAAGCTGAAAAAGCCAAGTGACCTCAGCTGCTCCCACTAAGTCTTGCCCTCAAGGTCTTTCACTGTCTTGGTCGCCCTCCTCTGGACACATGCTAATAGTTTCACCTTCTTGCCTTAACGCACTCAAAACTATGCACAGTACTCAAGGTAAGGTGCACTCTGGTGTAGAACAATCGCCTCACTTGTCTGGCTAGCTATGCTGTACTTGATGCATCCCGGAACAGGATTGGCCCTTTTAGCTGCCAGTATGCACTCTTTCCTCGTATTTGACTTGTCATCAAACCAAACTTCCAGATGTCTTTCTGCCAGGCTGCTCTCCAGCCTTTCATACCCCAGTTTGCATGTATAAACAGGATTACCCCATCTCAGGTGGGAGATCTGTATATTGCTTGGTAAAATACTTGTTCTTGCAGCAGTTGCTTCTGAGGGTCAAAATAATGGCTTTGCCTGATGCTTTGAAGGGCAATAGTCATAGAAAGGTGTTTGGAGCATCTCGGTGCCTTTCCTAGTATCTCTCTTCTTACAGTGGAAAAGAATACAGAATTGTGCTATATCAAGAACAGACTCATTTATTCCTCCTGCTACTACTTAATAGAACATATTTCCTAGCTGATGTAGTGAGGCTGTTGAAGGGAAAGCTCTGCTCATCCTCCCTTTTCCCTGCCCACATGCGAGCTCTTCCTCTGAGCACAGAGACAAGGGATATATGTAGGTCATTTGAAGAGAAGGGCAACTCACGTCTCTATATTCTCCTCTATCCTGCTTTCCTGGCCAACTTTTCTCCTTAAAAGTCAAGACAAGTAATTGCTATAAGCTGTCACAGGCTGTTCTCCTCACCTACATCATATTCAAACAGGGGAACAACTTTCATCATCTTTCCAGCACAGGAAAAATAATATGGCTATTTTCAAATGATTAAAAATCAGAAGAGGGAATGCTGGGGACTGCAGCCAGCTCAAGAAAATTCCCCTCTGTTTAAGCCAGGCTATATATTTGTACGTTCATTAAGTTTTAGCACCTTCCAGTCTCACCTCACCAGATTTTATTTTCTTGGAATAAATTGTTAGCATTTGTATAACTTTAACAAGATTATTTTGGAGGCTCTTAGAAGAGGGAGTTTTGCGTCGGAGTTCAAAAAAGAGTATTTGAGTGAATTTTTGGCTCTAGGCATGAATGCTTTTTTATTGAATGTGCCTATCAAGACATCTGGCTTACTATACGGAAACAAAATGATGAGACAGACTAGGTTTCCAAATCTACAACGTCCTCACCACCACCTAACTGATGCTTCTGAGAAGAAGCATCTGATCATTACATTTTCACATGCAGAAAAACAGTCTGAAGAAGAAAATTGGACAGCGCTGAGGTAGTCTTGTTATTATTTCTCTCTCTTGCTCTTACCAACACTTCTTTTTAGTTAGTCTGGACTTCAGTTTGAATGTTTCATTTGAATGGTCTTCTACCAATGGCAAGCGGAAAGTGCTTGGCTTTAGGAAAGCCCACACGCTACATCATTTAGTGCTTTTCCAAGTGAAATCCATTACCATTTGGCCACAGAAATTATGCAGGAGATAGAAGATGGAGTGTAAGGTTAGGTTTTTGCCCTGAGGGAACAGAAGCCGTTTCTTTGCTACCTGAGAATTTAGTTCCTTTGGCCACTGAAATAAATGACTCTTCAATTCTGTACCATGGTTCATCAAAACAGATGTCTCAGTGGAATGTTATAGGAAATGAAATGGTCCTTCTCATTTCTTTTTGGAAAGGGACCAACACAGTTTCTCCTGGGTGATCACCCTAAGGAGGTCAAAGATGGAAAGAAAGCACTAAAACTCACTCCAGATTGATACCTACAAATTGATACCTACAGGTTTTCCACACAAAAACAGAACAGAGGAGACAGGAGATTGTATGAATAAACTGTCACGGCTTTTATGCTTGTGGATAAATGGTGACAAACTGAAAACACAGTGAAAATTAGTTGGATCTAGCTAAAAACATGGCAGTATCACTGTTGCTGATCAAGTAATTCTGGAATGAAAGTGCGTCCTGAAATAGCTCATTCACCCACTGGCTCCGCTTGGAGCCAGTGTGATATATGGTGCTTTAGATACCCCATAGTGTCAGGGGCTTTGTGGCTTTGTTCTTTCCTGCTTACTCTGCTAGCATACTTGTTCTTTTCCTTATCCTGGTGATCATGTATCCCGCCACTACTTACCTCCTGCACTGAGAAACACTTTCTGACTCCTGGCCAGCCAGTCAAAGGAGGTGATTGTGCCCCTCTACTCCTCTTGTGACCCTATTTGAAGTATTGTGTTCAGTTCTGGAATCCTCAACATAAGAAGGATACGGAACTGTTAGAACAGGTCCAGAGGAGGGCTGCAAAAATGATCAGAGGACTGGAGCACCTCTCATATGAGGACTGATAGAGTTGGGGTTCTTCAGCCTGGAAAAGAGAAGGCTCCAAGGACACCTTGTAGCAGCCTTACAGTACCTGAAGTGAGCCTGCAAGCAAGCTGGGGAGGGACATTTTACAAAGGCATGTAGTGATAGGATGAGGGGGAATGGCTTTAAATTAGAGAGGGGAAGATTTAGAGTAGACATTAGGAAGAATTTCTTTACCATGAGAGTGGTGAGGTACAGGCACAAGTTGCCCAGGGAAGCTGTGGCTGCCCCATCCCTGGAGGTGTTCAAGGCCAGGTTGGATGGGGCCTTGAGCAGCCTGGTCTGGTGGGAGGTGTCCCTGCCCGTGGCAGGGGGTGTAACCAGACAATCTTTAAGGTCTCTTCCAATCCAAACCATTTCATGATTCCTTTCTTCCAGCCAACACACAAGCCCTTTCCCTGCCTTCTCTCCCAGTCTCATCTCCCTGCAGAGTCTGGGACAAAATTCTTGCAGACAAAGGTAATATGTTATTCCTGTTCCGAGGAAATTCTCGTCTCTCTTGGCCTTTCTTTTCTCACTCTGTTTTATGCATATATCAAAAGGTAGTTTCTTAGCTCTTTGTCACAAGGATTAGGTATAATAATATCTCTTAAGTATTTAACAGTATGCCAGAAGAACAGGGCACAGTGTTGGGGTCCTTCAACTACACAAAGAGGATGGCGATTAATAGTAGTGACCTAATCATCTTAAATTGGGTTTGTGTTTTCTGACACTGGTATACTAAAAATCATTTAAGGGCACTCTGGTTGTTTTATTAGTACCGTTATTTTTATTATAAGGCACTGGACTATTCTCTAGGATTTTTAGGTATCAACCCAAAATCTAGCTACGCTCCTAATGGAATCAAGAGTTCCACAGTACTTATAATGAAGTCAGTTTTTGGTGTGCTGCTCCCAGTAGGGGCATTAGCCATTTAAAGTCAGTGGCAGGTCAAAGTTGGACTTACCTTCTTGAACGGGTGCTCCTAACCTTTTGTGTGTGTGTGTGTGTGTGTGTGTGTGTGTGTGTGTGTAAAAGTGTGGGTTTGAATGTCATCTGATGGCTTCTCTAGGCAGCAGCTCCGTTGTCCTTGTCTGTGTGTCTAGCTGGAACTCTATTGCTACCGGATGGGTGGGATATGATATGAAACAAGTCTCAGAGTATGCTCTGACTGTGTGCATATAGGAAAAACTGAGGAGCTGCATGATGGAAAGCTGAGTTACTAACGCAGTCATAATTTTGTAATGGAAAACATATTCTTAAAAATGTTTTTGTAGAGGAAAACTGAAAATTACAGAATTGTTTAGGTTGGAATATCACGCGACTGTCCACACTAGTTAGAAATGTGAATGCTTATTGGAATAAAAGGAGTTTGACAACCTACAAAATTCCTGCTCATGCATTCACTACAGTTACAGTCCTAGCACACACACTCACACACGCATCTGCAAGCAGAAAAGATGTGATACGTCAGAGAAGCTCTCACTGTTTACCAGAGGTCTTAAGGGGATCTTCTATTTCATTCGGTAGTAATGCCCTTTTTGTTGACAAAAGTAAATTGATGACAGGCAAGAGGGAAGCATTTGGTGGAAAAATTCTGTTGACCCTTCTCAGATTGAATTTGACCACAGAACAGGATACCAGCAGTTGCAGAAATGATAGATTATTGTAATGACCGGCAGAATGGCCTTTTGGCATGTTTAAATGGCAATAAATTTCACTGGGAAGAGGGCAATTTAACTACTTTAGGGCAGTGAGGATACTCTTTGTTTGAGGTGTAAATAAATTGCGGTTCATTAACAGTGCACATATTACGTTCGTGGTACAACTCTAAAGCAAGGGATGTTAATATTTAATTTAATTTTAGCAGGTATGCTTTGCCTGTTTGAGGTTTGGACTTGTTACTTTGTTTGGTTTTTTCCTCTAGATTTCAGTAACTTTTGGTGACAATTTTTAAGAGGCCCTTTAACCTCCTAAGGTCCACGGGTGTACAGTTCTAATACTACCAAATAAACTAGGGTGCACAAGAGAAAAAGCTTCTTGTGTTGATTTTTCCAGCAGATGTAAATACTTGTGCCAGTTGTCACCAGTTTACACCAGCAAAGCCTCCAACATTTGCTATATGGTGTTCAGTACTAATTGAGTAGTCATGAGAAATGCATGGAGCCGAAGTCTTATCAGTTACACTGGTGCAAAACTGAAGGAAAGGCACTGAATTAAGCAGATGGCAGCAGAACTGCAGTAATGTTACTGCTGATAGAATTTATTTCTCATCTTTTACCTTGACTCTGAAATTCCCCCTGTCCCTTGCTCATTATTTTGGCACGATTCCTTGCTGAACTCTGCTGTTCGGGAAAGAGAAGTGGGGCAGGGAGGAGACGTACCCAATTCAGTTTGACATTTCCTCAGAAAGATTGTATTAAAATCCACTTACATTTAGAGCGCACACTCATTTTGGAATGCTAATAAGGCATCGTTTCATCAAGGTAAAGGGAGCAAAATCTAATCAAGCCAAAGACCAGCTTGCTTCGCTGTTGACTGTGTTCTGAAACATCATTTTAAAAGGTTGCTTTTAAGCGTAGCTAAAAATGACAGACTTAAAAAAAGTTTATAAACAACCATATCACTTGGCTTAACAAAAGTTTATAAATAACATTATCATTTGGCTGCTTAACTCTGTCTGAAATAAGTGAGCGTTATTTCTTTATTAAATATTTTGGGGTTGGCTATAAGCTCATAACCATGCTGTTGTTTACACCAGTGGGCAACCATTCCCCTAGGATCATGTTCAAATGAGGGTAAGGTTAGACAATTCCTCCACCTCTTGGCTGCTGTCTCCAATAATAGAATCATAGAATCATAGAATAACCAGCTTGGAAGAGACCCACCGGATCACTGAGTCCAACCATTCCTATCAAACATTAAACCATGCCCCTCAGCGCCTCATCCACCCATCCCTTAAACACCTCCAGAGAAGGTGACTCAACCACCTCCCTGCACAGACTGTTCCAGTGTCCAATGACCCTTTCTGTGAATTTTTTTTTCCTAATGTCTAGCCTAAAGCTCCCCTGGCAGAGCTTGAGGGCATTCCCCCTTGTCCTATCTTCTGGCTTTGAAAAAAACAAACCTCAATGGAGGAGTCATTTAAAATACTAGTTGTTGTAAAGCCAAACGAATCAAGGAGAAGTGATCCCTAATAAATATGATTTCAGAACCAGGTTTATAAAGAAATGACTAAGGATCTGGTTATGGCAAAAAAGTCTCAAGACAGTGTGGACAGCCCTTTCAATAACAGATGTTAAAATAAAAACACATGTTAAAATAAAAATCAGATAATTAAAGTAACATAAGCCACTCCAAACAGCTCAAGAAACACCACGGAAGAAACTGAGAGTGTGATGGCAGGTGTGTGTGGCAGGTGGACCAACACACTGGCATCTTGGGATGGCAACTTATGGGGAAACAGGGCAGGGCTATGCACAGAACTTGTAAAGTGGAGAGAAGTATTTTAGCCCTGACATAGCACAAAGCAGGATGCAAGAAGGGAAGTGCCAAAATAGATGTGTAGGACTTGCATAGCTGGTTGAAGTTGGTGTGGCTGGGATTCCTGTTTCTGAGGAAAATATTTTTTTATACACAGCACTCAAGTACCTTGTAGTGCTACATGAAAGGGTGTGAGTGATGTGCTGCTGACTGCTTTACCTGTGTGGGGAAGCCTGCTAGTGGGGAGGGACAGGGGCACCATAGCAGGATTTGCTCCTAAGCACGGCAACTCTCTTCTGAATTCATTTGTGGCTCTGATTAATAGGCTCTGAGCAACTACTTTAGACAAAGCAACTCCCTGAGAAAGTTTCCATATGCACTGCAGCCTACCAACAACCATCTACTGTTCACAAATACATTCAGGTTAGTTAGGGAGACCAAAAGACTGGCCAAGATAACAAATGGGTTCAAAGGCCCAGGTGTAATGGGGTAATTAAGGTATGGCCCTTTAGTGTGACACAGCAGGTTACCTAGATAAGATAAATCCAGAAGAGTAAGGAATCCTGCAAACAGGGATATGAATGGGAATTCTTTGATGGGTGCATTCCACGTTTTGCTACATACAGGCACCTGTGCAATGTTAGGGCAATCATTCAAGCTCTCCAGCTCTTCTGCCACTATCCTGCAGATTGCTTGTCAAGATGCCCAGTTAATATTGAGCACTAGTTTAAGGAGAAAGTGCCTCCAGAAAGTTTGTCAAGGGTGATGCTGGTTTCTGGGAGTGCCATAGGTGAGAGGGTTTTCTGATGGAGGCTGTTAGATCAGTTCGTCAGATTACAGTGGTGAAGCTGTTTGCCACTGTGATCCAGCCTTGTGTGACTGCTGCTGTGCACAACAATTCTGTTGTGTTTTACTGTCCTCATCAATGCTAAAACATTTCTTTTTAAAGCTTTTAACAGAGAGAGATAAGACGGGCATCAGGAATTTTCTGTTTCTATTATAGTGCTGGGAAAGGAAATTTGGAGACTTGAGTGACTCACCCTCTCTCTCTTATAAGACGTGTACCACACCAGGGGGTGCATCTGCACCTCTTATGTCCTCATCCAGTTCAGCCTCTTAGCCACAGGAACGTGTCTCGCTTTCTGTCTTTATTTGCTCTTTGAAAGATTTCTCACCAATGTAAAACATGTTTTACATGTACAACTAATAAAACTATTTTAGTATTTTTTTCCCAGTGATTAAAGTCTGAGGCTGAAAATTGAATTTAAGCAAACTGCAATTACAAATGGCTCATGCAAGATCCTTCCTTTCAGTTCCAGGGAAGAAAATAACATTATTGGCAATACATTCTTCTGATTGTTCCTTTGTGCTCGTGGCCCATTTAAGGGTTGTAACCTCTAGAAGGACAAGATTTCTATTTTTTTTTTATTACAATAGTGTATTGTTGAAAAGCTACCAATGCACGTTGAAAGAGAAAGAAGCAGAGCATACTGTATTGTTCTGATTTTGATAGCAGAGAATAACAATATCATCTCTGAAACCTTTTTGAGAGAGCACAGAGTAGGAAGGGAAACCATCTGCTAGTTGATGCCTGTCTGAATTCTATTACATTGCCCTCTTGAGCTTAGGTTTTATTATTTATTATTTGTATTAGTGATTATTTATATTCACTCTCATTTATACTTATAGTTTATTTATGGTTATAACGCACTCGTCATACAATATTAACCAACTTATAACACTGTCATTGATGGTTGTTTTTTCATTATCCTTCATGCATATTTTAGTGTAGTCTGCCCAATTCCTTTATATTAGAAAAGCATTCAAAAGTTCTGGTTTTTAAGCCCTATGAATACTAAGCTGTGCACACAAATACTGTTCATTACAACTTCTCAGGCTCATTCAGACTTGTATTACAACAAATGTGTACTAATAGGTAAAATCATGTGTATACTGATGGTGTTATGCAGTAGTCTGTGATATAATTACCTCCTACTCGGGAAATGAAAATCTGAGAGTTAAAATTTGCCTCTCTTTTAAATTATTTTAGGAAAAGGACAGAAGCTTTGATTTTACAATTGAATTTCCTATGCAGTTCCACATCTTAAATTATGGTGTTCGATATTGCACTTCCTTGGTGCCTGAGTGGGGAGAATTTGCCTCTTCCAGAACAGTTAAACCCTCATCTAGCACAGAGTGCACAGTAATTTCTGTCCCAGCTTACAGCAATATGGCAAAATCACTATAGCAGCTGCAGTTATAACCACACTCCAGTGCAATCCTGCTTTATCAAGCTACAGGTTATCAAAATAGCTCATTAACCAAAAGACTGCTTGTCTAGTCAGTAGTTGGAGAAGGAAAGTTGTTAAAAGGTTTCTTCTCCCTTCCTGACAACACTCCTGCACCTGCTGCAACATAAAGAATCCCCTAAATTACCCAAACTTCTCCCAGCTAAAAATCTTTTTTCCTGCTCTCTCTCACAGACCTGTTATCCCATACAGTGTGAGTTTTTGAGTGGGGACCATGGTCAAGACAGGCTCAACTCCTATCTGGCGGATTTCTAACCCTAAATCTGGAGCATCCTTTTCTGATTCTACTTATCCTGCACGGGTAATTTTCCCTTCTTCTCCTCTGAGGATACCTACTCAGAGCTGTAGCAGCCCTTGTAATGATTAAGCCTCTCTCTCCAGTAAAATACTGTGCTTCCATTATTAGGGCACCATAAGCCAGCCACTAGGGATGGGATCCTGTGGGGAGCTGGGGCTCTATCCTCCTGCTGTTCACATCAATGCTTGGATGGACTTTGCTAGGAGGAGGCTTTGAGCTGCTGTAGAAACAAGGGGGAGGAGGGCAGCACCATTCTCAAGGCCCTTTGAAAACTTGCCATGGTCGAAGTGTGCCAGGCGGATCGGCATGATAGACCAGATGTGTGTTTTGCAAATTAATGAAATGCCTTTTGAAATGCTTTTAAGTAAATGAGAGTTAAATTCACCCTAATTGCATTAGCCTCTGTGGAGAGCAGTGTCTGTTTAGGGTCACATCGGTCTGGTTTTCAGACACATTCAGCACCTTGCAAACCATGCTCCTCTGTACGTAGAGGAGGGAGAATGGATATAAGGGTGCCTGAGCAGCACCTTGATCCTGCAAGGTGCAGAAAGACAGTGTTGGACACCCATTGGAGTAAATGGAAGGTCATCTTCTGCCTGCTGGGAGCTTTAAGTCATGTAGGAGCCAAGCAGGGGCTGGGGCTGGCCCCATGGGATGCTCCCAGTGTTGTACTGGGGGCCCAGCAGGGCTTCCCTGCAGTGGGTAGGGTGGAAGGGTTGGGGCACCAGCCATGTGGTGCTGAGCATCCTCTGGGACCCAACACCTGCAGACCTCGTGGGGACAGGCAAGGTGATAGGGGGAATGAAGGCAAAGTGCTAGATGGCTTCTCCATCACCAGGGCTGCCACCTTCCTCTTCGTTGTGGTCCTCTCTCTTTTTTTCAGATGGCACTTTGACAGAAGATTAATTCAAGTCAGCTGCTGAAAATAATTATTGCATTATGGGAGCGGTAATCATTATTTAGAACATGATTAAATATGTCTGCGTCTATTGACTCTGCCTATGATTTATGTATTTGTTTAGTCAATAGTCTAATGTAAATGATGTAATTAATTATAGATGGTGGTGTCAGGTCATTGGTAAAAACAATCTGATGAGAACAAGGGCTCTGTTTTTTCCTGACAGATGCAGAGGGAGGGCAGGAGGGACGGGCAGAGTTGAGGGAATTCCAGGGGAACTTTTTCATGTGTGAATGGCGGCTGGGATCTCAATTTGCATGTTGTCTTTCTCTTGTTCAGCATTCGTTTAGAAATTGAAATAACTTGTTAAGCAAAGGGGAAGGGAACACATGATTGCAAAGAGGACACCTGGGAGTAGTGACGGCGAACAGCTAAAGAGCCAGCTGCTCCCTAACACGAGAGAGCGTGCCACTATCATTTACCGCTTCATAAAATTAAATGTTTTCCAAATTAAATCAGTAGGCAGCATGCAGGAAGACCTACTATCTCTAATAACAATTTTTCAATCAATATCGGAGGCCTGACTGATCTGGAATCAGAGTGGAGGAGTCTGGGATTGGCTGGGGGGCAGCGGGGAGACAGGGAGAGGAGGAGGTGGGGGGATGCTTGAGTACCATAGCTTTCAATCAAAGCAAAAGTTAAAAAAAATATATATGCATGGCGAATTCTCCATCACTGTGAGTCTATTCCCCATAGATTTTTCTCTTAACTGATAATTCGGTCAGTCACATTCCTCAGAGGGAGGTCACAGGTCACCCCAGCCCCTGTCAGGCCTCAGAGAAACCATTTCCATTTTAATGCCACAGCTATAATCTATCAAAGATGTGATGTACAAGATACAATGAATTTAAGTGGTCTTCATATATCACTGAGCTTTCATGCCTTCACCTGGGTAATAGTCTGAATTACTCTCCGTACCTCACAATCTGTCACCCCCAGTAAAATAACTGCCACGCGGGTGTTAATGGCAGGTTTGTCCAAATTGGGGCCGTGGTAGCCCAAGGCATTACACATCATAAACTTTAGCATTCAGTGCTTAGCCTGGAGGTGTCAGCAATTGAAAATTATTCCGTAAATATTTCTACGGCGCCCTTTTGCTCATGTTTTTATTTATGGCAGCTAAAATGAGCGTAGCAGGGTGGCCCTGAGCACAACTGCTGGGGCAATTGCATACCTCCCAGCATGGTTTGCCATGCCCGGGCACACACACATGCAGCCTGTGATGGGTCTATGGTTTCCCAACACTACTGAAACTTTGCAGCTACGTTCTCTAAGCACTGATGGATCTAGGCATAGGTGAGCTGGTAGTTTCCATAGCAATTAGACAGCTAGTGCCTCTTACCAAGAGCAAACTTGGGTTACTTATAGGTTCCCAGTGGCAGGGTTGCCTGTGTCCCTATCAACTAATGCGTGGAGGTTAAATAGGACATATCTGATTTCCCTTCCATAAGGAAATATTTCAAGTGTAACCCTCAGTTCTTCAGTCTCCTCCATGACTGCGCTCAATGTTATGAGTCCCAAACCCCTTCTTCCATTCCCAGGTCTCAGGGAGGTCTCCCAAGCCAGAACTGTGGTAGCGATAGTAATTGCTGGTGTAATTATGTCTGTAGGAATATGGAATTCTTGATTTGCTTTAAATGAGCTCCTGTGCTAAACCTTAGCGATCTTATTTCAGCATCCTAGGCTGCATGTGGACTGTTTGGTTGAATGTCTGGGGACACCTACTCACCATCAATAACTTTTTAAAAAAAATGTCATCCTATTAAAACATATGAGGCCAAACTAGGTCTATAAATCAGAACAGCTGTTGGAGAAGGAGTGGGAGAGGATGTCTGAAGAAGCGCAGAGTTGTAAAGAGGTGTTCTAAAGCTGCTCTGGTGCTAAAACCATCCCGCGGTGAAGATTTTGATGGTATTTTGTTTGGGGGGACTAGTTAGAAGAAGAAGCCCACCTGGGCTGGGTGGGAGATGGTGCAGGTCCCCAGCATGTGGCAAAATGCCTCTGCTATGTCTGTGCATAAACACCTTGCTTGACTCACCTCTCTAGTGAAGCCTGGGCCAGACACAAGTCACATCACACAAGAGCATCCACTTGGGAGGATATAGGTATGATTTTTTTTTTTTATCTTGCTTTGTAGCTCTTTTATATAAAGCTCAGAAAACAGTCTAGGGAATATATTTGCATATTAGATAGACGAATTACTGCAGTAGTGCTCTCATCTGATCTGTACAGTGAAAACGGGCTGTTCTTCTCTAACATGCTGCAAGGGAAGATGCAGTCATGTGTGATCCCTCCTTGCCAAGCTAAGCCTTTCCATCCTATTCAGCTTCATGGTTTTCAAGCAGTGCTAAAGGGAGAGAGCATGTTAGTTGGAGGAGATCCTTACGTGATAGGGAGATGGTGGCCAGTGGCTATTTAGTGGTCCCACTTAATTGCAAAATCAGTGGATGTGAATCACACTCTTTGCTGCTCCCATAGAGATGGTGAAAAGATTTGTAGATCTCAATTTGTGTGTGTGTGTGCGCGCGCACGCGTGCATGTGCACGCCATGGGAATCTGATGTGAGTAAGTCATTTCCATTCTTTTTAATCTATTTACCTACATCCACGGATCACATCCTCCTGGAAAACATGACCTCACAGCTCAGAGTCTTGCCTGACAAGACAAGGCTTCCTGCAACTTGTTTTATTTCAAGAAATTCAACAGCAAAGTATGTTCTCCACCTGGGCTTGGGTGCTGGATAGAGATGGAAGTATTATTTCCTACTTCAGTTACTTTATTATTGTAAATTAAAATGATGTTACTGTTTGCTGATAAACTGTTATGAATTCCCTGTCCTGATGCAGTTATATGAAATCCTGTGTATTTCTGAGGCAGATATAGCTGGTTTGCTATACACAGGTAGTAAAAGGTTTCCTCTAAATTACAGCTGATATCCATAGGTTTATCATTGTGTTTGCTTAAAAATAGCAAGTTAAAAGTTACTATGTGCTCTCAGTAGCTGTTGTCTTCAGTTGGAGACTCTGACCAAAGTCTTCCACACCTTCAGTCTTCCAGTAGATATGAAAAATAACTAAGTGGTAGAACACACAGTTTGTGAAGGTTATGCTTAGCATTTTCCTCAGTAAATGCCCAGGTTGACAAAGATGACGCACTCAGTGATGCAGTGCAAAACTTCCAGGCAAAATTTTTCCTGTGGGAAAAAAACCTCACCTTGTAAAAGCTAACACAATGACCATGGTTCCTCTGTGACCCCGGTGTTTGCTCACTTCAGAAGGCACAAAGCTCTCCTCAACCTTTCAGGGTCAAACTGGGTAATAAAAACCCAATAACATGCTGGGGTTTCAGCCCTGCTCCTTGTGCATATTGCAGCCCTACAGCCCAACAACTCCTATCCTGATACTAATACAGCCCAGAAAATATTTGCAAAGTTGCATTTTCTCATATATGTTTCCAGAATTTTTTACAAGGGGGACAGAATGCCACACTGTCTCCACTAATGCAGCACATATAGTGCAACACCAAAGAGGTGTTTACATTAAAAAAAAAAAAAAAATCTGTAATCTCTTTAATGGAAGAAAACTATTATATCCTTTAGCTTCAGTTAGACTGAAGTATATACTTGATTTCTAAGCACATCTTGGAGTACTTTCCTAAATCAGGGTCTTGATTTCTAGCATTGTGCTTTTTTCTAACTCGGATATCATTTACAATAAATTGAACTCTTTTCTCTTCTGACATATTATGCTGATCTATAGCTTGGCTTTCATTTTGTCCTGTTAAGTAGAAACCCACTTCATTGTGAAATATGTCCCTCATACTTTCTCCTACATAGTGAGAGAAAAATATTGATAAACATCAAGTGCCAGTCATTTCTCAAAAGCTTCTTACAGATTCTAGAGAAGGAAAATAAATACTAAGCAAGTTCTACTTGTTGAACTATAAGCTGTCTGTAAGCCATGACTTTGCCTGTCTTAAATCCAGCATGTAGGAAGCTGTGAAAAAAGTAATTTTGATTTCTGTTTAGGTGGAGATGCAATAAAGTGCAGTTATCTGTGACGTCGGGCGATGTTAAGTTGTTTTATGTGTGGAGCTTCAGATTTGATGCTACAGGCACTAGTGACTTCCAGCCCCCCTCCCAAAACACACACACACACACACACTATTCCTGAAGGTAAACAATGGACTTGTTAGACTAAAAAGTCTCTTTTTGCCCTAACACAGAACTTAAAATTTCCCCCTGAATTTCAGGTGAAACTTGTTACCTTTGAGGCTTTTAGGAAATAGAGATAAGCCAGCTTTAGTCAAGTTATAAGGCAGCACGTGGTGATGTGGGCTAACAGTTAACAGTGGTATAATAGTACAGCAAACCAGATCTGTGTGTTTGTGTAACCTCTGAATCTGCTGCAGTTGGCCTCTGCCTAATCCTTATGCATCCCAGACATCAAGTTCAGAGACACTGAAATTTGCTGCCCATTCTGCAATGGCAAAGAACTGTTGGAGCTAAAGAACAGTATTGGCAGAGGAACAAATGGCTTTGAACTGACCATGAATAAATATAAGCAATTACATTATTTCTAACCAGCAAAGGACTGAGACTCTGGAAGAGCCTTCTAATAGGAAAAGAAGCAACTGAGCCCTAGCCAGCTTTAAGATGAAGCTTGATGGGTTTATGAAGATAATTATATGACAGAGTCTTCCATAGCCCTCTCCATAACTGCAGCCTGGGTCCAAATGCACCCACAGGGTAAGTTGGTTTTGATGGGGTCTGTAGGAGAGCTGTGAAATTCCTGTTGGTGCTCCCAGGGGCTGTCACAACAGGGCTGTAGGAAAGCTTTGCAGGCTTTCCCTTTACTCTCAGCCCTGTTTCCCCCTTTCTTGCTCAGAAGATGAACTTCTTGCGTTCTTTGGAGATATTTTACACATAACCACAGGCATCAGTGGACAAACACATAGGTAGCCATGGCTTGCGGGCACAGTCCTGTTAACCCAGGACCCTCATCCCTGTCATCCTCAGCAGATGAGGAAGCACTGTGGCCATGCAAAGTGACCCTAACACTGTGATTTTTGACAAAGGGGAGGGGAAAGTTTCTGGGATCCATTCTCGTGGCAATTGAAAAATCCTTGTTCAGGAGGAAGCAGGTAGGCAGGAATGCTGGAGGTCCTTGCCCAGGATCCCGCCCCAGTTTGTACTGCTGTGAGAGACATGGTTTGCTACTCCAGGGCTCAAAATTTCAAAGTAAGATCATTTCCCTTCAGTTTTCTTCATCCCAGACTCTTCTGTGGGGTGAGCAGGGTCATTTCTGCTTTCTGAAAGAATGACAGCTACATTAGAAGCATGAGTTTATCGTTTGGGCTTGGACTTGCAATTACGTGCCTGGAGGCTGACCAGCCCCACATCACTAGCAGCAAGGGATTAGACCATGCCTCCATTTCTATCCCTAATTATAGGGAGTTTGATAATTCGTGAGAGATCCATGAGATAGCATCACTACCGGGCATGAACAGGTGATAGCAGTACTATCACTTGCGCCGAGTTATCGAGAACCTCAGTCTCTGTGTTCCAGCATTAAACCTGTGCTAGGAAGGATGTTGTATGCCTGTTTACCTTGCAGGGGATACAATTTCTGCTCCTCATCATATGTGTTTCACAGTGCATGGGCAAAACTGTAGGGCTCAGAGACCCTGTTCTTTACAAAAACTCAATGCACGCTGCAAGCAGCAGAAGATACTATTGCCTTTCTCCTAGCCTGGCTCTGCCGAGATGCGTGTCAGCACCACAGAAGCAGCCTAGGAGAGATCAGAAGTGATGAGGCAGCAAAAATACAAGTATGGAAAAACTAAACCAATCTACTGATAAAGAAACAAATTTAGTTTTCTCCAAGTCCAAGACATTTTTATTAGGAGTTTAGATGTTGCAGATATACAGCATGTATGCTCTTTCCCAGAATTTTACTCTCAGTTCAGATGAGAATTTGCCCATAAAGCTCCACTAATGTTTTTCTTTTAGTAGTGACACTTAACAAAATAATTAGGCAATTAATTGCCTAACTCCACAAGGAGTAGCAATTATTTCTTTTACTTAAAACATGTAAAAAGCTGTGTCATTTATTGATAGAGAGTCGCATAATATTCCATGGCAGAACAGCCCTCTGGAGACATTACTCTATATGCTGTGAATGCATTTTGAGAATAATAAACAAAACTCAGCTAAATCTTAAACGGGCTCATTCCTGTATTTTAAAAAATACTGCCATTCATTACAATTATTTATTGTTTATCAGTGCACAGACTAACGCAGCTCAGCGAGAGCCACCCAGCCTGTACCCTCAGGAATTTACAGCCACAGATTCAATTCTCATACCTGAGCAGCTGCATTCACATGAGCTCTGATTCACCAAAGTGTGACCAACTACCTGGCTTTAGAGACAGCAGAACGTTCCAAGAACCCCAGGCATGCATTTCAAGCTTGTTCACTTCCAGACTTGAATATATCTTCCCCAGATCCAGAAGATACAGTACATAGACATCAGTCCTCTAGAGCCATAAGGGTGGTCACAGATGCGCGACTGCTTTAATACAAAACTTTAATTAGAGTATTAATGTTCATTTTTTTTAAATCAAGAGTTTGACAAAAGTGGAGGTGAAGGTAACACCAGTACCATCAGTTTGCTTATCTTGGGGTACTATCTCTGACTGTTAGGTAGAGTCAAATGTACATTGACGGGCGAACATTTGATTTGAATAGATCTATAGATCAGCACTACCTATACAAAGAACATTTCATGCTCAGCTACTGCTAGGGTGAAGATCATGTAGACTACATTAAACAGCAAAACACAAAGAATGTGCTGTTGAAATATAACATTAAATCTTAAAGGGGCTTTAAATTGTTGTAGGTAATTTACAAGGGATTTATGTCCATACTTGCAACAAAAAAAAAAAAAAAAAAAAAAAAAAGAAAAGGAAAAACGAACAGGAAACCACCTGCTTTATAGAGGAAGAGTTCACATGCATCTGGCACCTCAGAAACACAGGCAGACACCCAGTGATGGTATTTCTCCCTTTCTGAGAAGTAGTAAGTCCAAGCCATTTTCAGACTGCAGATTGTTTTCAATTGCTTTTGGAAGAAAACCTCCAGAAAGCCCAGTGTTGCCATAACGAGCCACTGTGATGTTCTTTATGCGCTGCATTTCCATATTTCATTTTGAAATTAAATGCTTTGGGGTTTTTTTCTTTTATTTTGACACGCTCGTAATATGATACTGAGCTTTTTAAATGCAAGTTGGAACATTACTCAACGTGCTGATCGAAATGTCAGTTTATCAGAAATGAAACATTCTGATTAGGTCATCCTTAAAATAATTATTCTGGAGCTTTATTTTGCAAATAATTTGCAGTGCTTCCTCCTACGTGAAGCAAAACCAAATATTGAAACCCCGGTGCATTTGCAAACTGTGTATCTCTCTCCATAAAACTCCAACAGATACATAGCTATTTCTTTTCCTTTCTCCTCAGCTAAACAGGAATTTTATTTTAAATGCAGGGGTTTTAAAGGCTGAGAAAATAGGGCAGTCATGGAGCCGTGGCTTTAAACAAACTTTATTTGGGCGCTTGACTGACTGGCAATTGTGGGCAATCATTTTAGCTGTCACAAGGCCCAGAGAAATGTGGGAGAGCTCTTCCATGAAATGTTTATATTTCATAAACAAAATGATGTGCTTAACAGTCAGAGTGATGGGAGGGTTCCGGCTAATGCATTTTCCAATGTGTGAGGCAGATTATTAATGCGCTCCAGTAGCTGTTAATTTCAGTTTGCCGGAATGATTTATGGGGAGGTAAAGGAGAGAGACATAATCTAATTGAGATCAGAATCGCTGTTCTAGTAGAGGAGCACCAGCATGGACCCGAGCCGCACTGGAATGATTAATATCTAATAAGCAAATAATCCGTTAAATTATTATAAACATTACTTTTGACAACTCTTTTGTTGCAGGGGGAGAAAGCAAAACAAGCAAATGACATTAACAGAACCCTGGGTAGATTTGGGGGTATTTCTCCTGTGTTATGTAAAGATAAAGGTTGGATGCCTATGAAAAAAGAAACACTGAATTAGGAAAGAATGTACACCCTGATCAGCTGTGAGTCAGTGTGGGAAGCATCAATGCTGTAATACGAGCAACAGTTGAATGATCAGAAGAAAATCAAACTTGAAAAGGAAGAGAGAAACAGGGGAAACTCTCACGTTGCCAGCATGATCCATGACTCAGTTTGCAGCCGGCGGCTCCCTGGTCATTTCTGCTGTTGTTAGTATGTCCCACTTGCACCCCTGCCTGCACTGCCCTTTGTCTTAGCGACAGGGAGGATGTGAGCACTCTCTTTATGGCAAGCTCCCAAAAGGGGCTGATGGCCACACTTATCTTGCTTCTCTCCAGTGCCCTGCTGTAATTTTTGTTTGGCATGTTGTTTGCACTGAGTTTTCTTTACCCAGCAGGTGGCTTGATCCTTTCCCAGCCACACACAGGGAGCCAGCGTAAATTATTTTGGCTGCGTGAACAGTGTTGGGGGTGTGTACGTGGGTGTGTGCGGGTGCACCTGCAAGTGCCTCAAATTCATGCTGAGAAATAGTTTAAGGAAACCAAATGAATCTAACATAGTGTAACACAAATCTTGGGGTAAAGTACTTCTCTCTTCAGTTTCTCTTCCAGGTGGGCTCTTTGGAGGAGTAAATATATTGTAGGTAAACTGTACACCTGGGCTTCCTTCAATTCCCCTGCACTGTAGAGTATTAAAGATATATTTTGGATTAGTGAAAAACAAAGGAACTCTGGTTTTGAGCAAATGAGCTAAGATCCACTAAAAGTCTTGAGGGACTGAACAGAATGTTTTTCTTATACATTTCATCCGTTATCAGGCTTTTGTAATCAAATTAAATGTGCTTTTTAAAAATATAACTATTTCCAGTTAAAAAAAATGTGAGCATCTTGAAAAATATTAACCAAACATTAACCAAAATTTTTCTATGACCTTGGCATGGATTCAGAAGTATTTGGCTGGAATCAGGGAACAATTTAGCGCAAGAATTCTTTTTGGGTCATCCTGTAGAGACCTGAGCTTTCAGAGCAGGGCTATTATCAAGATCAGTCTGAACTGTTCGGGGCCTCAATCTGTCCACAGCCTCTCTGGGTCCCTCTCCCCACTTCTGACCCTGGTTATCATGAAGCGTTTATTCCCTTATACCTAGAAGGGTTTGCCCATGCTGCTACGTTTGTCTGTCCTAGACCAGATTATCCTCCAATGTGGTGAGTCAGCAGTGCTTGGACGCACTTCCCAACATTGCACCACCTTGCACTAGGGCTGTGTCCGAGTGTCTGGCTTCACACTTCAGAATTCTTCCCATTCCTCTATGGAATTCCTCCAGATTCCTCTAATTCAGGATGTACATTGATTTCAACAGGATTTGGCTTTAATTGAATAACTTTGCCTTTTCTGCTTCACTTCACCCCACTCCTCATGGCTGGGCAGAGAGATCACCTGTATCAATGAACTGAGGTCAGCTGTGTGGGGTTCAACAAGGCCAAGCACCAGGTCCTGCACTTGGGTCACAACAACTCCATGCAACACTGTAAACGTGGGGAAGAGTGGCTGAAAATGTGAGCAGTAGAAAAGAACCTGGGAGTGTTGGTTGATAGCCAGCTGAATACTCAGCCGGCAGTGGTCCAGGAGGCCAAGAAAGCCAACAGCATCCTGGCTTGTATCAGAAATGATTTGGCCAGCAGGACCAGGCAAGTGATTGTACTCAGCACTGGTGAGACCGCACATTGTGTACTGTGTCCAGTTTTGGGCCCCTCACCTAAAAAAAAACGACATTGAGGTTCTGGAGCACATACAAAGAAGGGCAACATAGCTGGTTAAGGGTCTAGAGCACAAGACTTACAAGGAGTGGCTGAGGGAAGTGGGATTGCTTAGTCTGTTAAGAGGAGGCTGAAGAGCCCCCTCTTATTGCTCTTTACAACTCTTATTACTCTTAAAACTACCTGAAAGGAATTTGTAGTGAGATGGGTGTTAATCCCTTCTCCTAAGTAACAAATGACAGGATGAGAGACAATGATCTCAAGTTGCACGAGGGGAGGTTTATACTAGATATTGGGAAATCTTGCTTCACCAAAAGGGTTATCAAGCACTGGGACAGGCTGCCAAGGGAAGTTGAGTCAGCATTCTGGGAGGTACATAAAGGACCTGTAGATGTGGTGCTTGGGGACATTATTTAGTGATGGTCTTGGCAGTGTTAGGTTAATAATTGGACTCAGTAATCTTAAAAGTCTTTTCCAACATAAATGATTCTGTGATTCTGTAATCCTAGAATGATACTCTTTCCCACAGTCTGACACCATAACTATGGGGCTAGTGAGCAAACAGCATCTTTTGTCATCGAACTAGGTTGATACAAAGTCCATCAAGGTCACTGGAGAGACTGGGTCTCCCCATTGCCTCAGGGTTTAAGTTGTTTGAGAGACACTGTTAAACGTGCAAAGATAATAACGTAAATGGCAAGAACATACATCTTTTCCCTGAAGAGAGGGCATTCAGCTGTAGTCAGGCACTGGAAAAGTGTTTTAAAATCCTATCCCATTCTTTTTGGGTTAAGTTGGCCTGTGACCCAGTGTGCTGCTCATCCTAATATTAACTCTGAGAAACTTTCCTTTAAATCATGTGGAATCTCTGTTTGTTATTCTGACTGTTGCACTTGGCACCACTGGCGGTCACACAACCTCATGGGATCCTGGTGGGTAGCAGCGGAGAGCACCCGTGTAAAAACCCAGTCACCCCTTCCCAGAGCCAAAGGGGGTTTGCAGGATTTGTTCTGCCTCAGTTTTTAAACTCTATCCGAGACGTACTGCACACTAAGGGCAATGGAGGGATTTCTCTGCCACAGAAATAGTAAGCATGTCAGGAAGAAATAGTAAGCATATCATTCTCACAAAAGCTTTTTCCTCTGCTGTGGGTCACTGATGTGGCTCACGCTGCTGCCAGAGCTTAGCACTGCCTGATATTAGTGCTACACGGCAAAGACTTGCATGATTTGGGTTGGGCGCTGTGTGAAGAAAGATCTATTTGTAAAACCTAAACCAGAACTACAGACAAATACAAAACAAACACCACTGTTACTGTTAAGAGTTTTGTATTTTCTAGTGAATAAAGTGTCGGGACAGTTTACACTCATGGCCCTGCATCACTCACCACAAAGCTCAGCAGCGCTGCGTGGTCACAGCCCCAGCTGGGTTGTGGGCAAGACTTTACTGAAGACAAGGAAGCTGTCGTTGTCTGTGATTCGAATCTGACCCTAAGGGTTTGGTTGCCATGAAACTTGGCAGCACTTGCCATAAGCCCCATATAAGTGATGTTAAGCAGGAATTTTCCCTAATGAGATCATAATTTTCCTGCACAAACCAGTGACATTAGTGAATGCTCTGATCATGTCCCTGTGCACCTAACCAGAACTGTCCCAACTGATGGAAAACATTGCTGTCAGCTTAGAACTAAAATCAACTGGTGGTAGCAGCACACACAAGGGGGCAGACATCTCCTCCAGCATTGCTAACGAATGATGCCCTGGGAGTGGTCTGCACATGGACAAGCCAGTCGACCTCCCCTTGGTTCAAACCTAGCTAGGGTGAGAAATGAAGCATAGACAGTGATCCCAACCGCCTGCAAGAATTCCAGCACTTCTGAATCTGCCACATAAGGCTAAAAATCTTCAGGTGCTTCTCAGTCCTCGTTGGCAGAACTTCGTCATCTTCCCAACCCACTTCCAGAAATAGCAACATGAAGAAGTTGTTTAAAAAAACAGATGCTTCAGGGAATAGCAAAGCCTGGCATAGATTGACTGCATGGCATGTCCTTTGGGAGGATGCGGGCATCTTATCTTTTGGGTAAAAAAAACTGAATGAAAAGTTGTGTAGAAACAGATTTGTGTGTTCAGTAACTTGGGTTCATTGGTTTTTCTTTGCCAACCCCTGGAACTCCCCCAGGTTTCACCTCCTAGGTGCAGGGCATTGGTCTTCATTCTTGTGAAAGGTGCATTCTTCTCTTATCTTCTTTTCAATATTCCCCACAGTGTGACACTAGGAAAAAGAATGTGGGAAGTAATGGTACCTCATAGGTTATCAGACTTGTGAACAGATACCAATTCATTTGCAGTGCGGAGTATTTAACTTTCTAACTGCTTACATTTGCAGAGACTGAGGAAAACGTGTTCAAAACACACACAAAGTATTAACATGTGACCCTCTAGGATGAGTTCCTGTTACAGTGACACATGGAAATAATGTTTTAGTTTCAAGGGCATCAGCAAATTAAATGCTGTTTAGTATTTGACCCAATATATTGAGGAAGGCTCTGTCAATAAATTAATCTGTCAGTTGTGAAGTTAAGCATGTTGCATGGATTTTTTTCAGCACATACACACAAATAATATTTTTTAAAAAGCGGTAAAAGGTATGTATCATTTTTATCTTAGTAGCCCCAAAATTAACTGCTCAGCACAGCTTGGTTGAATAATTGGGAAGTGAGTATTTGTTTGCATCATGCAGACAGCCTCTGACTTGCCTCCCCCGTTAAGCAAGGCTTGAAGCAGGGTTTGAATAGCACACCTTCACATGCACACCCTTGAAAGCACTGCCCTTAATCTCATTTCATGTACCTGCATCCATCTAAATCATAGTATAATGCTGGTTAGCTAGCACAGTAGGTATTTTTACAGTTCATAGCTGATATTTGCAAAGCGTTTTGGAATCCAAGTCTGACCTTGTGTCTCTGTTTGGAACTGACAAGGCAACATTGCACGTGGCCCTGTTCTGTTTGCATCCAGCTATTTCTACACACTGCCTAATCATTTCCTGAAATTGTCTGCCTTCGTTTCTTGTGCATGTATACATACACACACACACACATATATATATATACATGCATGTATATGTGAATGTAAATATCACCATTAGCATACAACCTCACGTGTATACCTGCTTACTCACTTGGGTATACCTGCTTCTGCTGTGCATGAGAGATTTCATTATTTCTTTGTTTGTATGGGAAAATGCTCGTAAGGATAATGAAATGCATTACTTAGTGCTTGTGTTTCTTCACAGAAGCACAGTACCCATATCACACCTGGGTGGAATTTCAGTTATACCCGAGCACAGAAGAATCTAACTGATAGGTCACAGAAAAGTCACCATGCTGCTTTTGCAGGAGAGACTGGAACAATGCTGGGCAACGAAGCGTCTGCACTGGGATCCAACTGGACTGCCCATGAGCACCTTTCTGGCCAGATATCCAGACAGTGCAAAGAGCGGTGCTGCCTCCCAGACCTTCACACCCCAGCCTGGAGTCCAGAGCAGAGCAGAGGTCTTTTCAGCTGTGCTGAAGAATTAGTGAGCCTAAGGTTTACATCAAGACCTGAGTGTTCTTAAAAATATTTCCCTTGGATCCTGTAGAAGTAAAAGCTAAAAAAGCAGCTTTTCTTGTTTGCAGTCATTCATTGTCTCTGAAGAGAAAGGTGCTTATTTAAGTCTCTGCAAGTTTGTTCTTACAGAAAGGCACTTTTGAAACTCAGATTGGCTAGAGGTAGGCACTGCTGTTTGCTGTTGCCATTCCTCTGAGACGCCCTTCAGTGCCCTCCTTGCAGAAAAGCAGAAGCAGCTAAGCAGATGCTGAACTCCAGTAGGATTTCAATATAGGCATTAGTGTTTACTGAAAGAGAACTTTGTTGGATTGCTTCCAGAGGAATTCAGACCTACTTCAGAAACAAAGCTGGAGACAGATGCACAGATTTAACAGTACAATTTCTGATTTGGCCAGGGAAAAATACCTATTCTTATGCTTAGGATTACATGTCCCATAAAAGTTGTTTTTGCAGTAAGATGTGAAATCGCGGCTGTATGCATCAACACATAGCACCAGTTCAGACTATTAGGGTTTCTAAAATCCTTCGTGGAAGGTGGAATTGACCTTTAAAACCCAGAAATACAGTTTCTACGAGTATAATTCTTCTTACTCTTAAACTGTTCCCATTGTAAATTATGGGGCTAACAGCTGGCTTCCAATGAAGTCAGCTATTAATTGTATGTTCGCTACCCTGCCTTGTGTAAATCAATATGAGAAATGAGCAGTCTCCTACTATACAGCAAGGATACAGACACTCTACACGGGGAAGTAATTTAAGGGTGGATGTCAGCTTACTTGGAAAGGCTTCTTTACTGCAAACAAGACAATGTAAAAAACCTTACTCTAGGGAAAGCTCCCCTTAGTCTCTGTAGGTGCTGACAGAAAAATCCTGTGACTCTAGCAGAGCAACGCAACTGGTGCCGCCATTCTTGCACAAAT
Organism: Coccyzus lansbergi; assembly: GCA_033558105.1. Lineage (NCBI taxonomy): Eukaryota > Metazoa > Chordata > Aves > Cuculiformes > Coccyzidae > Coccyzus > Coccyzus lansbergi. The sequence continues at coordinate 17,266 of JAUMJK010000289.1, read as the reverse complement.
TTGGTATCAAGATAAATCATTGTCTAAATGAGCTGACTTTGCCAGTGCTGATACTATAGATGATGTGTTATAAACCCAGATTATACGCCTGAAGCAAGGGTGTAAGTTTTCAAGGATTTTACGTCTTGGTGGGGTTTTTTCCTCATTTGGACTCACTTCGCTATCCGTGTCCCACTAGTGAAATTAGTGGAATTATTTCAGTTTTCACCCTACGTGACTCAAATCGGAATGTAATGCACTTTGTGCCTGAATACGTGCTAGAAAATTGAAAGAACTGCCTTGGTTAACTGGTAGGACTCATGAGTGGAAATCACTGGTCCCACTGCCAGCTGTGATACCAAAGAGCTGCACGTCCATTCCTGGGTTGCCAGTGTGCTGTAGTTGTTTCCTATCTCCATGGCAATGAAGGAACTATCCATTAATTGAAGGGCAAAAAAAATATTTCAGAATCCTTTCTGAATGAGCAAAAACCAGAAGTCACGATTCTTGTGTGTGTTTGGGTTTTTGGTAGGAGTGTTGCCTGGAGCAAGAAGACTCAGGCTATCAGACCCCTAACCCATTCCTGCCCTGCTCTGGGACTCTACTGTGGGACTTGCTGCCCTGCCCTTAGGGGCATGTGATGATCTCACAAGCCTGCACCCTGTTTTCTCCAGATTTAATTCAGAGCCCACATGTAAAAAAACTTGGAGGGCTCGAGAGTCAACAGTTATTTCTGTCGGCTAAGACCTGCCCAATCCACTTTGACAGTTCAAGGAGAAAGAAAATACAGGGAAACTATCAAGTTTTAAGTGAAGCATTGTGAAGTAGTGGAGCATAAGTGCACAAACCTTGTTTTCAGCAGTAGATTGGATTATCTGTATATTGTACCATAAATGGGTTAGGAGTACAAGCAGGAGATGCCCTGTTCTTTTTTTCTCTTTCTTTCTCTGTCTTTTTTTTTTTTTTTTTTTTTTGTGGAAATCTTTGACCAACATTATTTCCATACTTTAATTGAGCAATGAATGGAAACTGGCAAAGGAAAAGGGGAAGAGAATATATTCTATAGCTGTGTCTTTTAAATTGCTTTATCTATTGACAGTTTTATCCCATGCTAAACACAATTTCAGCAGTAGAGAAAGCATGGACTGAAAAGCCGAGCTCTAATTAAATCAGTAACATTTCATTTTTTCATGTGAACAATGCAAGTCTAAATTGGTCTTTCCACAGAAAAATTAAATGAAGCTCCATGTGAAAGTCTGCCATTTCAAATGTATTTCACATCCAGTGTTTGCAACACGTTTCAGTTGCACAGAAGAGGACCATTAGCTGTGAGAAGCCCCACAGAACCAGCATTGCCACCTCCTCTTCTCACCAGCATCCACTGTGGAGCTCAAGAGCTCCTTAGGCTTTCCAAATGCGGTACCAGAATCATGTCTCATGGATACAAGAGTGATTTCCCTGTAGGACGTGTAATTACAGCTTCTGCTAAGTTAACAAATAGGTCTCTTCGGGTGTCTAGTTAAGGATGGAACATTTAAATGCTGCTGACTTATTGTGAAATGCAGCTGCAGGCAGGTGTGCTGAGGGAGCTGGTGTCTTACTCCAAAGTGTGTTAATGACTGTACTGCTGGAGTGACTTGATGCAAGGTAGGGGTTGGTGTGTCACCAGTAAGCCTGTTTCTTTCTCTAGTCCCCAGAGTTTAGCTTAAAGCATCCAACCCTATCATCAAGTCACAGGGAGGCCCATACCTCAAGCTCTGTTGTAGTTTGTGATGACAAGCTGCCCCGGGAGTTGTGATCTGCAGGTGTCCCCGTAAGTGTCAGACACCTTGGTGAATCAGAGAAGGCCTTTCAGAAGTGTGTCCCAGCTGCTGAGCACTGCTTGCTTCATTTCACACCAACTCTCGATATAGGCCAGTTGTGGGTGTGTAGTGCTGGGGCAGAAGGGTGTGTAACACCCATGGCCTGCGTGGTTTTAAAACTCTCATTCTAGTTGCTATTAACATCACATTTCATATGGGATGACATTGTCATCCTCATCTGATGCAACCTCTCTGTGTGCTTTTACAACGTGGGGGTTTTATTAATGTTTTCTACTATCCTAGAGTGAAGTGGAATAAAGTTTCCCATTGTTTCAGGTAACTTTCACATCAAATTACGTCCCCCACATGGCATCCTATTACCTGTATAGTGACCTGTGGCTAGTCCAGACATTGACACCTGCCAAGGCTATGTAGTGCATGTCCCAGGTAATCTCTCCCAGGAGGCCCGCAGAGGTCCTATAAAGGCTACCATCTTCACCACTGGCCTGTACTCCCCTGCCTTTCAGACCTGCATGATAACGCCTGGTAAACTGAAACCATTTTTGACTGTGGCTTTGGTGACTGACACATCTGCATCCTGGAGTAGCTGGCAGGGGAGGGAGACCTTCTGTGGGAAGGTTCTGCTGATCCCGTTGCACACTTACACAGGGTATATTTGCTTTTTGACAGGATATCAGAGCAATTTGTGCTCTTTTACTACCTATCGTCCAAAACTTGGAACCGACTATGCCCGTTGCATTTAATCCTTTTTGTTATTAGTGAGGAGCCAGAGCTGTAGTGGTGAAGAGGGTTGGCCAGGGTGGCAGAGCTCACAGACCTGCAGCCACCCTGCTTCTCATTTTGCTATTAATTGAGTGCACATGCCAGGCAAGGGGAAAAACTATGGAGAAAGACAGAGAGGTATATGAACAAACTTCTGTGGCTGGGTCCCAAAGTCACCTAAGCACACTTGCCTTGCTAATCCACCATTTGTGATTCTGAAGAAAAAGACAACGATGATGGTGAAGAAGGGGGAGTTCACAATTCACAAACCAATTTGTGTTGTTTCTGCAACACTGCAAAAGTGCGACTCATGAATATGCTAATGAAATTGCAATGAGAGTTTTGGCACCATTTCATCACCTCAACTAGATTAGGGAGCAATCACACTGTGGGTTTATACGTCTTTGGGAACTGCTGGGGAGGGAGGGGAAAACAGATCTGCAATATTTATAATTCAACAAAAATTGCGCTGCCTCTACCATAAAATAACAATAATGACTGTGAAATGATAAGAAATGGTTTCTGGGTTAGCCAAAGGCCTTGCTGTCAAGACCACTTTCCATGCCTCTGCATTGGTACAATGGTCTCCCACAGAGGAGAAGTTTCTGTCCGGAGGTGCATGGTGCTGTACCCCCATGTTCATCTTTCTCTTGGATAAGGAAACTGCAAAACATCAGCTGAGGGAAGATTTGCGTCCCCTTCCACTGGGGCAGGAAAGAAGCAGCTACGTAAGGGCAGGGAATAAGATCCAGTAGAGTGTGTTGGATTTGACCTTCCAAGAAGTTTTTAGGTTAGACTTCTGCTGCCCCTGGTTTATGTAGGACAGTACAAGATCTGTGGATTGGGAGACATCTGGGAAGCTGACCACTGTGCTTGTTTCAGGAAAGACAATACAGGGATAAGCAAAAAATAGTGATCTCAGTTTTGTATATGGTGTGTCCCAAAAGAGGGGCAAGTGCATGTTTTAAGTCCTTTCAGGAAGTAAAAGCTGAGAGTTTCAGGAAAACGGTCATCTCGATAAATGGTCTACGTGGGAGAATACAGCCTCTGCTTTGTTATTACTCAACGTTCATGTAAAAAAAAAATTTAGACAAAAATTAGGCTTCAGTATTTGGTTTTCATAGTTAAATTCTGAAATAAATACTGCAGATGTTGTAATATAGCTCTAACACGTATACTATGTCTGTTTAGCAACTGAAGTAGCAATAATCCAATGGTTGACCTTGGTAGGAACAAGAGGAGTCTCAGAAAGAAGGGTACAGAAATAAGCCCGCAGATTAGATTCTCATCGTTTGCTCCCACGAATAGTCCCACTGTGCTGAAATCTTTCCTTGTGCCCTTCTGGGTGAAATGGGAAATGCAAAAGTCACATTTCCCACAGCAGCCTTCTGGAGTTTTATTCTAGTCTCTACGCAGCCCCTTTTCTCGCTTTTTTATGTCTAGTCATAAACTCGCAGTCAAGTTGATCCCATAATTAGCTTAACTCTTTTATTTCTGTGGCATGCACGAGCCAGGTAAGAAAGACATGGACTTTGGATCATGATTTTAAATCGCAGTGCCTGCAGCTGTCACCATGATTAGAAAATGTGCAGAATGGGATGCTGATGATTTATATAAAATGAGGATTTTGTCCCAGAAGCTTCTGCTGCAGCATTTTCACAAGTAACGGCTGGTTTAAAAGAAACCTAAGAAATGGGGAGGCACAGAACCCATGGCCACTCATGGAAATTTGCATCTAGTTTTTAAGGTTATCTGTGCACCAGCTTGCTCAGGGGGTTACATATACAGCCTAGCGCTATAAAAACAGATGGTATTGCGTCAAATATGCTCCTGTCATATGGGAAGAGGGGAAAGAAATGCCTCAAAACTGATACAGAATGAGATATCAATGGGTGCAAAGATGTGTAAGGTAGCATAACTCATTCTGAGAGTCACTTACCTGTTTGATACCTGGTAGGTACCTGGGACATCTAATAGTATCACCCTTGCTGGTTTATTTACTAACCATCATAGTTATTCTTTTCATTACCTCCACAGCGTAATGGCTATTTTATGAAGGCTCATTAAATTTAATGAGACACCACCAGATTTTATTGCCTTCTAATAAAATGGGTAGGGGGAGCTGTTTTCTTTCTGATTCATGCAGCTCCAGAGTACCTTAAATAGTCAGGTATTCGGCTGGCTTATGAGCAGGGCCCCTGACATTCTTTCTGGTGGCCTCCTTGGGGAACGACAGCGATTAACAGCTACTCAAATAAAGATGCATGCAGGGATACACCTAGATTGGTAAAGGTTTATTTTACATACACGTATATTTTACATATATACACACGTATATTAAATGTTGGCATTTTTCTTCCAATGGAAGACACGGTTCTGCCAGAACTAGAAAAGATGTTGGGAGAGTGTCAACCAGGAGCTTGTGAGTCCCAGAGAGAAGATCCTTGCCAAGGTCCTCGGTGAGTGGCTTCACAGAACAAGGGTAGTTTCTCCTATCAGAGAATCAGGTTCATGACTACTCAGATTATTCATTTATTTATTGCACAATTGTCTACTACAACAAGTATTAATTTTGTCATTTTTTTTAAAGTATGGAGTTAGTAAGATTTTGGAAAACCTTGTACTGCAAAGAAAATGCTTAAAACCCAGAGAGAAATCAAGCAACATTCTCTGTAAGTAGCTCCTCAGGCAGTGAGCAAGCAGATGACGGTCCATAAAGTTCCTCTTCCAGAAGGACATTGCCTAGGAACGTCATATCACTAAAAAAATAAATACTGAAGTGAGCTTATTGGTAAGCTAAGATGATTGGAGAGGCAAAACCCAATGAAGGGACAATCTTGTGGCTTGTGTCTGAATCACTTGCACTGTAGGGAAAGTAGAAAGTGGAGCACGTGATTGATTGAATTGGTCCCAATGGAAGTATCAGGGGCAGTTGGCCCAGTCAGAAGCCAACTCTGCTCTGCAGAAGTTCTGCACACGGACAGTTGCAGGTTGTGTAGGGGCAGTCGCAGGGTGAGATCCCATGGGTGGTTGTAGGAGAAATGCACAAGGAAACAGTGATGTGGCCTGCAGTGGAAGCAGGAGGCCATCAACCTTTATTGAGAATAATGCTGCTTTAATAAAGCAATACATTTAAAAATACGACGGGGGGGAACAAAATGCTACAAGAGCAGTTCTCCTATTGATGTTTTATGCCGTGGTCTGGAAGCTGTGACTGCCTGAAGTCACTGTATTGAGACAAAACAAAAAAACCCAAAAAAAATAAAGAAAGAAGAGAGAAATAGCTTTGAAGTTATTGATTGTGTTGTAACTTCAATAGCATGAAAAAAAAACAAGTTTAGGAAGTGAGTGCTCTAAAAAACATGTGGTAATGCAGACTTACTGACTCCCAAGTGAACAGCCCAAACAAATTAAGCTTTTCCATATACAACTGAATTAATTATTAATTATAAATGAATTATCCAATAAATGTGAACCTTTTGCTGATCATAAATAGCCAACAACGCAATCTTGATTTCAATAGATATCTTGGCTCTACCCAGAAGTATAAGAAGAAGGGGCTGTTTTCAGGCTGTTCCTTTTGTGGGTACCTTGCTGCAAATTCTAGTGCCATTCCCTGCTAGCTGTTAAGCTGAAAAATAACGTTAGTGACCCGGACTGCAAACTGGGAAATCATATTTTCCATTGTTCTCACTGGCACATAAGCACCCCAGATCTTTCTTCTTCGTTTAATTCCCTCCAGTGATTTACCTGGCACACCAACCCCTCACCGGGTGTCTCTCTCTCAGCCTTGGGATGGACTTGACTGCCCCAATGACTCCAGTTATACTGCTGTGGCGAGTCAGAGTCGGGGATTTAGAGCATGTCCAGCCCTGGTGGTCTTGGGCAGTTGTTCTAGGGGACTGGTAGTATTGGGATTGTAAATCAGACCATTATCCCTGCCTGTCAGTGATTCATCCAATACCCTTAATCTAATAATCAATACAAACCCTTATTTCTAGCCTGATGTTATGGCACAATGTTAAATATGGATGTTGAACTGAGTGGGCATTTTCCTTTACAGAACAGGTCTTTGCCGGGGAAATATCTGTCAAACCAAACCTTTCCCCCAGAAATCCTAATCTGGGTTAAGTTCTCCCTGAGACAGTTTCTTGAAAGAGAGGGGAATTACCCCTCCGGTTCAGGAAGAGATGAGGGATAAGAGTTGTGTTTAGCTAGAGGCCCAGCAGTGAGGGTATTTACCTAAAAAGAAAGGACATCTGGCCTCTCTGCTCAGCTCTGATGTAGTTGCTGACTCAAAGCTGAACAGCTCCATCCAGAGAGAAGTCCACACCAGAGCAACCTGCAGCCCAGCAGCAGGGGGGTTTCTTGGGAGGAAGGAGGTGCAAGCAGAGGTCCTTGCTTTTCCTCAGAAGGGATAATCAAGACTTGAACCGGTGTCTCTCATTTCTGTAGTTTCTTCTATCCAGATTTTTTTGTAAACAAGCTCTTCCAAAAAAAAAATTTGGATTTGCCCTGGTGCAGAGTGCAGTGTTACAAAAGCTCGGTAACACTTGCCAGATCAGAAACTGCTTTCCTGTTTGATTCAGCGCTCGGAAGTGCATTATTGTGATATTTTTCAAATGTATTGTGATATTTTTCAAATGGGGTTTCTTGGCTCTCTCAATTGGTATCTGAATATTATTCCCAGGCAAGTGCCTAG